>CM046854.1:5785968-6371914 GCA_025617745.1 Heliocidaris erythrogramma
AAGTGATGGGAAATTCATCACTTCCGTCTACCGCAAGCCCACATTCACGGGGCAATACACGAGATGGGACTCGTACAGTGCAACTTCATACAAGATTGGGCTCATTAGAAACTTAGTGTGTCGCGCCCTTAGGATTTGCTCTGCGTGCAAATTAGCTCCCGAAATCGCGAAAATCAAAACTATTCTCCTTGACAATGGTTACCCGGAGCATGTTCTATCTCGCACCATAACACGGACGCTGGAGGCACAATCCAAATCTGACACCAGATTTGGACCTGCCAAATGCCCCGTGTATCTCAAACTACCCTGGAGGGGTAAGGTATCTGACAAATACGTCAGTCAGATCAAACACGCAGTGTCACGTTGCTATTATGCGGTTTTGACACGCATTGTGTTTTCTACACACAGGATGCTACCGTCAACTAGCAAGGATGTACTACCCACCCCCCACTTGAGTAATGTTATTTACCAATTTCAGTGCCGGTGCGATGCCAGGTACGTGGGCCGTACTTCTCAGCGGTTGGCTGATCGCATTAAACAACACATCCCCTCGAATATTCGGAACCGTACAACCAATCAGCGCACGCAGCCCGTCCGTGCCTGCAAATCTGAAATGCACGCTAACAGACCAAAGATAGCCAAATGCGATTCAGCGATTGGTCTCCACTTGCTGAACAATCCAGCTTGCGCACAAAGCTATGCCGACGATCAATTCTCAATTATGTCCCGGGCCAGAAGCTCAGCGCATTTACGCTTTCTGGAAGCTGCTTACATTCAATCGCATGATCCACTTCTGTGCAGACAAAAGGAGTTCGTCCAAGCTTTGCGATTGTTCTGAAATTACGGCGTCTAGGTTGCGTCCGGGTTCACCGAGTATAATATAGTTGATTTCAAGTAATTTGTTATATACCTGCGTGATAACCTGATGAGTGCAGGTCGAAAAGCTTCGTTATCATGTCTCTTTTTCGTGCCATATTGAAATTTTGCAGTACCAAGAAATTATTTGTGAAAGAGACTTCTTTGGAGGTTAAAATTTAATAACAGTCTTGTGTTCCAATCTTTTTGTACATTTCATTGATTTTTTCCTTCATTTTTTGTACAATTTAATGATTTTTCTGTTCATCAGCTCAATGGATGTTTCCTTGAAATGCTATAATATTTTGAAGCAAAAGGCAAATCTAAATAGCTTCCACACATGATCCACACCGAGAGCTAAAAAGTAAAGGAGTACTCACATTACCTTATAATCTATTTCAAGATAAGCATTGAAAAGCGGCAATACCAGTAGTGTGTCATTACTTGATGGGAATGAATCGGTTCGGGTCACAATAGACATGATTGACCTGTTTGATTAACGATGTAAAGAAAGAAATAATGAAACATAAAGTACAGGCTTAACACCATGAAGACCCCATAGTTATTGAGAGACATTATTATGTTATTCAGACTTAAAATATAGTTAAAGCATATATTTCAACATTCAGTACATGAAAACCTTCTTTTTCGGCTAATGGCCAATTTCTGCAAATAGTTTAATACATGCAAAATATACATGTTTGAATTTGAGTTTATACAAAACCTATGTAGATAGTAATGGTATAACGAGTCCATGGTGATTTAAGGGTGGTGTTAGGAGGTTTAACAATGCCCTTGGACGACTTGTCTGTTGAAATCATATTTGCATAGATTTGAAGGCAATTTTTCATATTTGCATAGATCTGAAGGCAGTTTTGAAGGCAATGACTTAAGGTAACGAATTTGCCCTTTTAAAGACTAAAAAGTGAAAACAGTCTGTAACCAATACACACAACAGACTGTAAGTGGGGCAAAAATTAAATAATCATTGTGAACCTACTCAACTACATTCCTTATTGCGCGATACAATAGACCTGTTTACTAATGTATTTCAATTTATGCATGTTTCTCTCCAGAATCCTTAGTTACCAACTATTTAGTGCACCTGCTATGCCTAACGGCATCTCTATGGATGGAATCCATTTTGCATACATTAGCTATGTCTGGCAAGCCTCTGGCAAACTTTTGAGTTGTCAAGAGAAACTTTTGTTCAAGAAGTATGCATAAAATTAGGTCTATTACCAAAGATAAGTAGTTCTTATCGTGTCAATCTCAACTTCAGGTAGCCTTGCTGAATAGACCGCTTCGGTAGTGTATGCAAATTTTATACATACCTTTCAAACAAAGGTTGTTCTTGACAACCTGAAAGCTTTCCGGAGGCTTGCCGGACATAGCAGCAAATAATGTATGCAAACTGGATTCCAAGCATTGAGGCTCATTTATAAAAAGCAGGTTAATAGCTCGTCATTAGGTGCTCAGCGAATATATGTGCATAAATGTGTATACATTACAGAAGCGGTCTATTTCTTGACTCTTTCTCAAGCCTTGAGGGTTTTCGTTACTTTTGCTCCCGATTGTAGAAGTGACTAGTGAGTGAATAGAAAACCATTTATCATGGTATAAAATTCGAGCTTCTCTACCACTCAATTGCGGTGGGCATTTGCAAAGTTTCCAGGGTAAAATGCACAAGAAATTTCGTTTTTAGGGTTAAAAAACATTCCCCCAATCAGGAATACGGATCGACCCCCCTGTCCCGAACAATTTTGAAACTGAATGACAATTGTCCGTGAACAATGATTAACTTTGGCGTAAACATGGCGTAAATTATTCGTAAACCAGACTTTACCAAAAGTCGGAGATGACCGCTCAAGGGCACGCATTGATACGCAATAGACGGGTAGTGTGGAACCAAAGTGCGTTTTCAATCTCTGTTACTACACCAAGGGTAATTTTTGTGTAGACTTTTAACTAGTTTGAAAAAAGAGTAATTTGGGCTTTGCTTCAAGCTACATCGGCGGCTCAAAGTTTTGTTAGTAACGTTACAACAAAGGGCATGAAAAACTAGGGGTCATCCTTGGTCGGATATTACTGATTACACGTCTAATGAGCACAATTAGATGAAATGATATTTCGTCAGTTATTTTGCAGGTTTTAGTCTTTGTTTCGGTATGATAAAATTATCATTAAAAAATATTAATTTAAGTGACATTAAAAACGATACAGTTAGTAAGGTTACAAGTTGGAAAATCATGAAAAAATGAGGTTTTAAAACTTTTGTGCTGATAGTTTCTATTCTGTAAACATCTGAAAATATAGTTTATAATGCAATTCATTGACTTATTGTAATTCCATCCAAAAAACAGTTTGAAAATATGTTAAAACCAAGATTTTAAACAGTATTTTTGTGTTGGCCTACATAATTATGCTAAAGCATGTATATTTTCAGATTCTCCATTAAAGTAGAACACTGATGATTTTAAATATTGGCTTAATACTTATTATTGCATAGATGGCATAAATTAAACAAGGTTATCCAAATTTAAAGCTTGGAAACATTTGAATTAATGATTATTATCAATTATAAAACGGTAAAATACAGCCCCCGATATAGCAGCTGAAAAGCTCCTTGAACGCTGCTGAGATGTGTGACGACACAAGAGGGGCGAGTCCTGTCTAAGCAGACGATGTCCCATAACATTATACACATTTTTCAGTGCCTGTTTTGTCATCTCCTCTTCACTTATTTCTCTTACTTGACTAGCGTCAGTCTTAATATTAGTCTGTTGCCTCACTCTTAACTTCGTGTATGGTATTATTTTGATGAAAAATGCAGCGTTAAAAAAATAAAGGAATCAGTCACTTGTAAACAAAATAAGACGCCATTGTATTTTCAGCTGCTTGCACCGCGGCATGTTCGGCGTTTCAAGAGGGAACGAATACCATCCAGCTATTATTCGCAGGGCTTTTCAATTTGAAAATGGGGTTTATTTCATTGATCATTGACCCTTCTCCTGTGTATTTACAATCAAACGGTTTTAGTTATCAGAATCAGTTCACTTTCCCTTTTCGAATGGTGTGAAATAAGGTCATGTTTAAATGTACCAAACTCTTTATAATTTGATAAATAATTGCATTGCAATTACGTTCATTCATTATAGGACGTCGTCTGCTTAAGCAGGATCGATCCCTCGTATGACGACATCAAAACATCGCTATATTTCTGGCGAATCCTCGGATATTCCACATGCTGAGAAGAGCTTTTATTTATGTTGTTTTTATAATCATCATATACGCAGTTGACATAAAACTTATACGATTGCCATCTGTAAGCTTCCCAATTTCTAGTGATACATTAATTGCCATATTTGTGATTTTCTTGAGTGTTCTACTTTAAGGGGGCAGGCACAGATCCAATTAATGGTAAAAAATATACAAACAATAATGATTCCCCTATTCAACCTACTCTTACAATCTGAGTTTCAACGATCTTTGCCATAAAACAGGGAAGAAATATTGATTTGGAACTTGTTTGTGAAACTCTATTCGTGTAATTGCCCCAATTTGTACACGAAAATAGTGCTTAGGCCTATATATATATTTTTTTATTGCTTTGCCAGTTTAGAGACTGAAATGATTAGTAACAATTAAATCCAACCTTAATAGCAAGTTGCTTTGAAAGAAAGAGGAAGAGTCACAGAAGCAGATACGTGAAAGTTTGAACAAGCAATAAGAAATTTATGAATTTTTGAAAGTAGTAATCACTACACATATGGGAATTTCAATTTCAAATTGACCGAATAGGTATTGTCACTGTGATGTAGCGGTGGACAACTCCCCCATTCGCTCCAACACACACAATGACCAAAATGTTATTTTTCAAAATGTATTAATAATTAGTATCTTTTCTTCCATGAGGACCTATAACAATATGCTATCTCCAATATATATTTGATTACTGCCCAAAGGGTAAAAGTGCCTCGAAGAATACCACATTTTAATGGTATTTCTGTGTACGACAAACGGGAGAGTTGTCCACAAAAATGTCACAATCGACTCAGCAAATTGCCAATTTGAGATTCGCATCGATGTAGTGATCTCCTTTTTCAAACATCCATCCGCTACGTTCCCTCACATAATAAGAAATAGGTACGGGCAGAATAAAATTTTAGAAACCCTGTCAACCAGTGACACCAATATCGAGGGGGCTGATCATTCCCTCTATCAAGGGGGGGGGGGTATATTGTGGGACCCCCCCCCCCCCCTCCCCCCTCTCTAAACAGACCATAATTTTGCAGAATAACGAATGTATCGTGTGGCTTTCCAGTGCTATTTAATACAAGGCTTCAACACGTGATAATGTAAATTTTCTTGCTTGCAATAATGTATATTTCCCCCTCAGTGGGGCCCCCTTACAATGCACGAAAATGTGATTTGTTTTGCTCTAAAATACAAGGCATCAACACTCCCAAATATTTTTTCGCTCGGTCACTAGATTCCCTCGCCGTTCAATGGATACAAGGCCTTACAGTGCGGGGGAAAAGACAGATACTTTTCTCTGCAAGAAGAGACGGCAAATTCGTTTTTCTGGTCCTCCTCACGAGACATAAAACTTTTATATGACATCAAATATTTTGCTGCTTAAGAAAGGAAAAGTTTTCGTGTGCTTAGATTACGTAGATTCGGTATTAAATATTGTAATTTTTCTCATAAAGCCCCCTCGCATTTAAATAAATGCCGTAACAGTGTAGTGTAAGAACCAAGTCTATATCAGGACTCCTATTTAATTGTGTGGTCAGGGCATACTACTCTTTGATTATTTGAGACAGTTTATAGCAAACAGATATGACAGATATGACACAAAATCGACAAAGACTCGTGCATGTGTACAAGTTGAAAAGTCTGAGTTTTATGGTTCAATGCGTCTAATTCAGGTATTAACAGAAACTTATAAACATACTGTAAGCTTAAGTTGATGCTGTGTAGCAATTAGATTACACATTTCATTGTCAAAGCTAAAAAAGTGCGTAACGGGCATGACAGCTTGTGCGTAGCCAAGATGACACTTTTGTCCACTTTAAAACGTTCATTTGGCCATGCAAATTGCTTCGTTACGTAACTTGTGTAAACGCTGTGAGAAAATATTTGCAGAGGGGGTGTATAAACATGCAACCAATCGAACAGTTCTGGAATTTGTGAAGAACGCTATGTGTACTTAAAAAAAAATATTTCTGGATCCTAAGCTTATCACTAAGTGCACATAAATGCGATTACATTATTTGGAAAGTGTTGTTATTGCCTTTTACACTCCTGTCAAATATAAATGGCTCACAAATTATGCGATTTCTTGCACTTGAACATTTTATTTCATTTCCAATTTCCAAACAAATAATGTAATTAATTTCTTCTTTCATTGGATATATTCAAGGCCGTACGCAGAATTTTTTTCCTGGGGGGGCAAGATGATCACTTTTTATTATTGGATCATTTAAAAGTCTAAAACCCTATTTAAAAAAAAGTATGATTTTGAAATTTCTGGGGGGGGGGGGGCAACTGCCCCCCCCCCCCCTGCCCCCCCCCCCCCCCCCCGCTGCGTACGGCCTTGGATATATTAATCATGACAACTGTCAAATATTAAGTAGTCCATTTAATCCTTCGGAAAATTGATATTATTTTTCATTAAATGTGCAGAAATTCAGAAACTGAACCAATCAGGCAGAGTTGGAAATAAAATAGAGAACGTTTAAGGGCCTTGCCCTTTCACTGAGTGCTAAGAATGTAGGTAATGGGCACATCCTGCACCCCCATAAAAAAAAAAAAAAATTCTCGAGCCTTAGGCTTGCATTTTTAAAACATTTCTTTTTTAATGTTTTCAAAGGAACAGGTACATCCCTTGATGTCCGTTACAATGAAATCAACACAGATTGTCGAGTCCCATGCATCCATGATGTGCCAACCGAAGAAGTTCATCGGGTGAGATGGTTCCAAGGCAGTCGAGATCGAGATGATGTATTTCAGAGAGACGGACCTGCTGTGGTGTGGTGGAATATCATTTCAGACCCCTGTACTACGGGAAATCATAACATCACGGATGACTTTTCACTGGTCATCTACAACATATCGGCAAACAACGAGGGCGTTTTCAACTGTTACGTGACCCGGAAAACTGGGACAAACCCACACGAATACAACGTCAAAGTGATTGCATATGGTGAGTGAAGTTCAATAATTTACATCTACAATAGCCTGAACAGCGCGTAAAAGAAAATATTAGAACCTTCATCATAGGCTCCAATAATGCTGAATCCATTCTTCGGATTTTCTATATTTTTCAAATCTATTTCTTTATCTATTCATTCATTTATTCATTTATTTGTCAATCTGATATGATATCAAAAAATTAAAGGCATTATTTGCCTGTTATGCCCAAAAATAAAAGGATAAATTTTCTTTCAAATTCATCACGCAAAAGCTGGGAATTCTCCTTATCGCATATAGCCGATATGCAGCGATATCAGCTATCGATATCAACATGCGGGGTATTTTTGCTGGGACGCTCACTTCCGGTAACAGCTTAGAAACGCAGACGCTACACATGTGTACGTATTTTTGTATGTTCAGTGCGCTCACAAATTGCAGTGTGTGAGGTGATATTTCATGTTTTAGGATATTGTTAACGATTTAATAACAATGTTACGTCGATTTGACTTTATTTCGGTGGATTTTGAAGAGTTTGAAATTACAGCAAAAGCAGCAATCTCCCATTTCTGTCGAGATATGGATTAGCCGTACGCCGCCTGCATTGGGGTAGCAGAAGTCCGACTTCCCGTAGAGAGCGTTGCGTTTCATGCGGGATTCTGAGTCATGGACAATAAAGATGCATCAACATTGGATATAAATTTATACTAAAATTCTATTTAAATGAATTACATCATGATTCCTCCATATTCAGTTTCTTTAAAGTGCCATCATTCGATTTTGTATATCTTTCAGGTGATATATTGCCTTAATTTTGAGAAAAAAGGAAATTTCAAGCTATTTGTATCCAAAGAAATGCTATTATTGCTACGTACCACTGCCACATACATAATGCACTGCTCTGACAAAGACACAGTCAAATCATCCGAGGGTGCTCCAAATTTCCTTATTTCTCATAATTTTAGGAGTTTCAGATCGAAAACATTTAAAAAATCCAATCATTACATTTTGTAGAAACTGAATATTGAGGAATCGTGATGTAACTCATTTAAATGGAATTTTAATATTTATATCCAATGTTGATGCATCTTTATTGTCCATGACCCAGAATCCTGCATGAAACGCAACGCTCGCTAAGGGAAGTCGAACTTTTGCTACCCAAATGCAGGCGGCGTATGGCCAATCCATATCTCGATAGAAATGGAGGATTGCTGCTTTTGCGGTGATTTCAAACTCTTTAAAATCCACCGAATTAAAGTCAAATCGACGTAAAGTTATTATTAAACTCGTTAACAATATCCCAAAATATGAAATATCACCTCACACACTGCAATTTGTATCCATATTGCACGTATAAAGCCGATATAAACAAGTTACGAACGCCATGTCAAACAGTACCATTACAGTACAGTGCCAGTACCGGAAGTACCCATCCCAGCACACGGGGGACTTGGAAAGAAATCTTTGCTATCGATAGCTGATATCGCTGGATATCGGATATCGGATCTTACATGTATGGATGTGGCAGGTTCTGGAACCACACTATTTCAAGATGAATATCTTACATTATGGTAACGGTAATAACGATAACATATCTGGTAATAAACTTAACCAATGGTGAATTATTAGATGCATTTCAAGCGCTATTATGCTCAATCTCGCAGTTCTAGGCCCTGTTTCATAAAACTTGTCACCAATGACAAGTTGCAATAACTGTTATAAGCTACTGGAATCCTTGCATCTGATTGGCTTAGAGCAAATTTGTCGGTAAAAATCACTAAGACACTTGATGAAACGCCCCCATACTAAATTTGTTAATGATATGATCACTACTCTAAATGCGAATGCCAAAGATATTTATGTACCTTTTGATGAAAAGCCAAAGCCAAATCATCCTCTTTTTAGTCTGAAAATCAATTGGCTTTGGCTTTTCATCAAAAGGTACATAAATATCTTTGGCATTCGCATTTAGAGTAGTGATCATATCATTAACAAATTTAGTATGTTTTGACACTACTAACTAAGCCAAAACCGACTTCGACAACATTAGGAAACAACACGCGGTCGTTGCTTCATACCATCGGGCCGGCGACGGGTAAAATTTAGTCTCCAAACCTCTCAAGTCAAACGCGAATGTATGTGACTCTCAGCCCGTGAAAGATTAGAGAGCCAAACAATAGTACCCATCCCTGTCTTTGTCTGCTGCACCCCATCTATTGTATGCTACACCCCTCTGCCTAGATGGATGACAAAGAACGTGTTACGTCTGAAAAGAAAGTGGCGCGAAATTCGGGTACTGGAAGACAGACACGGCAATCGCAAGCTGCCTGTGAATCAACCTGCACTTCTCGTTTGACTATGTCAGACCTCATTGGCAACAAGGAGTTTTTGGATACAATCAAGAAAATAGTAAAGAAAGCTGTTAGAGAGGAACTACAAGATCTGAAGCAAGAACTAACAAGAGTTACGAGACAAACAGAAGTTAATGAATCTAAAATTGTCGCACTTGAGATCGAAAACGAAAACAAAACTAAACAAATCAAAATTCTTGAGAAACGTCTTGAAATTCAGGAGGAAACCACGACTAGACTTCAACATAAATCAAAGGAAGCTGAGCAGTACTCAAGAAGAAACTGTGTAAGACTGTTTGGAATACCGGAAAACAAGGGAGAAAACACGGATGAAATCATGCTTTACTTAGCGAAGGATAAGCTCGACGTTGCCCTTCACATCGAAGATATCGATCGCAGCCACCGTGTTGGATCAATACAAAAGACGAATTTGGCAACAGGAGCTTCGACATCGAATTCAACCCAGAGCGCTTCAAAACCGACATCATGGGCCGCGATTGCATCGCAAGCAAAACAGGGAAAGGAACGTCACCGTCCGATCATCGTGAAGTTTGCGACGTATCGGGTGAGACAATCCATCATGGCAGTGAGGCGCCGACTTAAAAACTCTGGAATATCCATCGCGGAAGATTTAACTGCGTCGAACTATGAGATACTCAAAGAAGCGAGATTGTCACAAAAAATATCTGCAGCGTGGTCACAAGATGGACGGATTCTCGTAGCTATACCTGCAGTAAATGAGAAATCCATCAGAAAAGTCATAGGTACTGTAGAAGAAGCACGAAAACTAAGGTAACAATGATAATTGTGTAAACTCTATCCTGGGAGGTTCTCCTATTAATTTTCCTATTAATCACCATTAATTTATAGAATGATAGACATTTTAAAATAATTTATTGTCTAGAAAAGTGTATTGTTTTATATATTTTAGCTTGCCTAAATCTTGTATATTTGATTGATCTCCTTGGATTTCGAATTTGTCCTTATAACTCATGTTATTATACCCCTGTTGTTGTTGTGAAAAAACTGTTAAATCAAATCAAAAGGCTCTTTTATGTACTGACTGCAAAAACTGGATCCATACTTCTTGTGCTGGTGTCCCGGACAGCCTTTATAATCATCCTTCGGAACATTTCGTAGAATGGCGTTGCCCAAAATGCATTTTTGCCATACTACCATTCAATGATACTGAGAATTGTGTAAATGAACCCACCCCTTCTAATGAAATAAAAATCTCACCAAAATGTGATACAAATGAATTTATTCCTGTGCGCAAATATGATGAATTGTCTGGAAAAGGTCTTAAGTTTGTTCATTTGAACATCACTAGTTTGTTGAAAAACATTGACGAAGTCCGGTTATTTTTAAATGAAAATGATGTAGATGTGTTTGCCTTAAACGAAACAAGGTTGGATAATACTATTAGTGAGAATGAAATATCTGTTCCAAGTTATAATATTGTTCGTAAAGACAGAGATCGAATGGGAGGTGGCGTAGCGATTTATGTAAAAACTGGTATTCATTTTCAGATCATTGAACATGATGTGTTATCTCAATTGGAAGCTATATGTATCAAATTATGCCACGCCAAATCTACATGTAAGCCAATATTCTTTGTTGATTGGTATAGGCCACCGAATTCTAAATTAGAAGTTATGGACTTGTATGAAAACTTACTTCAGTTTATAGATAGCTTTAATGCTGACATTATAGTCATGGGTGATGTAAATTGTGACATTCTAGATAAAAAGTACAACTCTGTTAGCGCTAAATATGCAAATACGAACAATGTGTATTCCATGGAACAGATTAATACAAGTGAACCGACAAGAATTACAAACAAATCGGCTACTTTAATAGATCATATGGTAACG
Organism: Heliocidaris erythrogramma; assembly: GCA_025617745.1. Lineage (NCBI taxonomy): Eukaryota > Metazoa > Echinodermata > Echinoidea > Camarodonta > Echinometridae > Heliocidaris > Heliocidaris erythrogramma. The sequence goes on from CM046854.1 coordinate 5,797,244, forward strand.
AATAATAAAATGTATGTAAAGTCATCTGGTATAATACATATAGGTATGAGTGATCACTCAATGAGTTATATGATTTGGAAGGTGGAATTACCTAAATCTGAACCCCGAGTTATAGAATATAGAAATATAAATAAAATTGATATGAACAGCTTTAAGCAAGATCTTAGAAATCAACCATGGGAAACTGTGAAAGATTTCTCCAGTCTTGACGATGCGGTCTGCAAATGGGAAGAATTATTGATGGAAATAGTAAATAAACATATGCCCATACGAACAAAGCGAGTAAGGAATCATATATGCCCTTGGATGAACTCGTATATTCATAAACTCATGAGAGAACGAGATAAATTAAAGAAAAGGGCTTGGAAAGAGAAAGACAGTATCTTAATGAGTCAATATAGAAAACTAAGGAATAAAGTAACAGGAGAAGTAAGAAAATTGAAGAAAATTGATTATGTAAACAAATTAACTAGTACTGAAAGTAATCCAGTACAAACATGGAAAATATTAAAAGGATTGTTACCCAATAAGAAATCTTTAATTTTTTTGGTAATGAAGATAATGGAGAGGTAGCAAACACATTTAATTCTTTCTTTTCTCAAGTAGGTCAGAAGTTGTCTGAATCGATTCCATGTGATACTCATAATAACTTTTCTGAAGGTGATAAGTTCATTGCAAATGAGTTTGAGTTGATTACAGTTTCTGAAAATGAAGTTTTAGCAGAATTGAATAAACTTAAAAATAAGAAATCAACTGGTATTGAAGGGATATCATCTACCATGCTTAAATTGTCTGTTGAAGAAATTACACCATCTCTCACTTATTTGATCAATAGGTCAATCTCTGAGAAAGTCGTACCTTCTAGATGGAAAGTAGCAAAAATAATTCCTTTGTTTCAGAAGGGTGATAGAAGCCTCCCAGATAATTATAGACCGATATCGTTGTTGCCTGTAGTTTCAAAAGTATTAGAACGTGTTATACACAAACAACTATATAACTACATAAAAAATAATGACTTTTTAGCAGCGGAACAGTCTGGATTTAGACCACTGCACTCTACGCTCACGTCCCTCACTAAGGTCACAGATGATTGGCTCAGTGCAATGGACAAAAAGTGTTACACCGGCGCCGTGTTCGTAGATCTCAGAAAGGCGTTTGACACAGTAAACCATAATGTACTTTTAAAAAAGTTGCGGAGTATAGGTATAAGTAATTCTTGTATCAAGTGGTTTAGGGAATATTTAAGTAATCGAAAAATTGTGACTCAAGTTATTAACACATTTTCACGGGAAGAATTTATTTCATACGGTGTACCTCAAGGATCCATTCTGGGACCATTACTGTTTGTAATCTACATAAATGACATAGTAAAACAAATTGAGACCTGTGATATTCATTTGTATGCTGACGATACAGTGTTGTATTTTTCCGATCCCAATCCGCATAAAGTTCAAACGGTATTGCCTGAGAAAAGGACTTGAGCAGGGTTGTTACCTGGATGAGTAACCATAGACTGAGTTTGAATTGTGATAAAACAGTTTGTATGCTCATTGGAAACAGGGCATTATTGAACAAATATAATATTTTAGATTTGAATGTAAATGCAAATAAACTTGTACAAGTTAAGTATGTGAAATATTTAGGTATCACAGTTGATGAAGAATTAAACTGGAACATACAGGTTGAAAATGTTTGTAAGAAAGTAAGTAAAATGATCAGTTTCTTACGAAGGATTAGAAATGTAATTAATGAAAAAAATATGAAATTAATATACAAGTCTTTCATATTACCGCATTTAGATTATGAAGATTTAGTATGGGATTCTTGTAAAAATAAACAGATAGATAGGATTCAAAAACTTCAAAACAGAGCAGGGCGAATAATTTTGAAGATTAATCCATATTCTTATACATCAAACCATAAAATACACCACATTCTTCAATGGGATTCCATTGCTTCTAGACGTACACAGCACTTCAATTAGTCTATAAAGCTTTAAATAAAATGACTCCATTTTATTTGACAAAACTTTTTAGTGTTAAAGAAAATTTATATTCATTACGATCTGAATATAATCTAAGCATCCAGATACCAAGGAGTAATTACTGCAAGAGAATGGTTTCATACAGGGGCAGTAAGAATTTTAATTCACTTCCTTTGACTGTTAAAAAGGCATCCACTTTAAATGCTTTTAAAGGACACCTAAAAGAGCATATACTTTCATACATGTAATATATAGATGTGCAGGATTGGGCTTAATTATCTTTACATATTGGGATTTCGTAGTTTTAATTGTTTTAAGTTTTAAGTTTGTTTTTTTTCCAATTTCGTATAATGTGTCATATATTAAATTAATTTTCATACTCCTTTTCCATTAAGAGAGTACATGTAATATATACACTGTGTACTGGACCCTCCTGAAAAACAGTGGTGCCATGATGGCTATTCGCTGAGTGAGGCTATCCAGCCGTATTTATCATGTGCAGATGTATTATATTGTATCCTGATTTGTTTTTATTTGACGGAAATAAATACCATACCATACCAATTGTTTCTCATTAAATATGGATAAGGCTGAGTTTTCTTTATTTCATTGTAATATTTGAAGTACGAAAAAAAAAACTTTGAGTGTTTGCATAATCTTCTTGATCGGTTGAGTGGTAAATGTTCTGTATTTGGCTGTACATGGCTTTTCGACACCCCTAATTCTTTGTTTTCAATCCATGGTTTTGACTTAATAGTGAATAATAGAACCAACAGAACAGAGCACGGTGTTGCTTTAAATTCTTTAGAATTTAACTATTATAATGGACCTGTATTGAATTATGTGAACTATTCTATAGGAGCACTTTGAAATTAAGTTTGTTAATATAAAAATTATTATTATAATAAGCCTTCAAAATATTCTCTAAAACCAAATTTTCGGGAGAAGGATTGTTTTTTGATGGATGGATTCAAAGTTAATTTTCTGAACTACGATTCTGATGCTTTCGTCCATGAAGTCTATGGAACGCTTTTTAAGTTCCTCATTTATATCACTTATTTCTAAACCGATTCGCATCGTAAAACCATTTTCCTACTTAATTGACGAAATATTTACTAATTTTACCCTTTCCCCAAGCTGGCGTTGTAATTGCAGACCTGACGGATCACTTTCCCATATTTGCGTATTTCCCCATCTTGCAGCAAACAAAATTGCCCCTGTATAGTATACAAACGATTTTTTTTTTTTCTGAAGTAAATATTAACACATTCAAAGACAGACTAAGCAGAGTAGATGAGAATGATATATTCATGATGTGACTGTTGTAAATAGTATTTTTGATGAATTTATGGCTAAATTAACTATTTTTTTAAATTAATGTTTTCGTATGAGAAAAATTAATCTTCAAAATAATAAAAGAATTCCAAAATCTCCATGGATAACAAAAGGCTTATTAAAATCAATAAATAAGAAAAATAATCTTTACTTGAAATATAAAGCGGATCCACTGAAAGTTCTAAGTCGAAATATTTTAATTATAAAATTATATCGACAGGGTTACGACGTAGAAAGGAAAAAATCTTTTCAAGTCAATTCATGAATTGTAACAATGATGCAAAAAACACATGGGTGGTAGTCTGAAAACTGTTTTATCTGTAATAGTGCTGTATCTCCACTGTTAAGATAAAATTGGTCTTCTGAATTTTGTTGTAACTTTTGTTGTATCTTTGTTTACTCCGTGCATGATCCTAATTTACATATGTTCCTTTTACTCATTTAAAGCCAAAGTTCAAACGATGCTTCTATCAGGATATACAAGTAAACTTTCTGTGTCAACTCTGCAGTCATCCCCGCCACTGAGCGAAAATTGTGTGTGTGTGTGTGTGTGTGTAATTGGGTTTTTACAGACGTGTATCAATCAGATATGATTATTTACGTCTGGGACGGACCTTTAACGTCACCATCCGAAAGACGTGACTCCGTCTCGAACCTGGGTCCGCTGAATCAGTTTATAACTTCCACTGGTAGCTGGATTACAGGCGCACGCCACAACGCCCAGTTAAAATTGTCGCACCCCCCCCCCCCCCCCCCTATATACAGAATCCTGGATCCTACCCCGATCATCATCACCGTTATCATTATTTCATCATCAACATCATCGTCATTATGCTTTTAACTTAGGATTTAAATTATTTATCCATTCTGCTTATTAAACATGTTTAGCTATTTCATATTTGTTTGGGGTTGCCATATTCTCAAGCAAATTGTTTACAATTGCAGTCCACTTCCGCAAATGATTTTATAGTCAATATGTTACAATAATGTGACAATTTATCATTTTGTTTTTGTTTTTGAAAAATTATCGTTACATATACATATACTTGTTATATATGATTCATTGTCAAAAATGTACTTTCGTATGCTATTTTATTTATGTTACCGAAAAATGTTGTACTTATATGAATGCAGAAGAAAATAAATCAAATCAAATCATATGTGCGCTGAAGATAATATCATGAGATAATTGCAAATTATTTTATCTTTTGTCGTATGTATGACATTTGCTTTTGCGCCAATTGCTCCGGTCTAACTTTGCCATGATAATCCTAAACCTAAACCTAACCCTAACCCTAACCCTAATCCTGAACAAAAAAAAAACCAAACAAACAAATCATGACCATGACCTTAACCTTTGACCTTTCGAGATATGGACTGCGGAGCAATGGTCGCAGGAGTAAATGTCGGCGCCCCATTTTATCTTCCGTGGTAATTACAACAAAATATACATTATCTCATGACCTCGGCAATTTTTCTAGCTCAGAATCAGACAGTACATCCTCGAATAGCAAGATGGAGATTATGTGTGATTCAAGTGGCACAAAATGGGCGTGTCAAATGTAATATTAAGGCGGTTGTTAGGAAGATAATATCCCCCTAAAACAATTTTATGAATACACCAACTTACACCAAAATCAGCGAGGTATTAATTATCTCCAGAAGATACAACAATAGTTACAATTTTCAGAATTCCACCCATGGAAATTAATCAATGAAGTTATGAATAAACAGGAAAGGAATGGTACAATTTTCTAAGGTATAAATTGATGAAAGAACTATTGATGAGTTACAATTATTGCTGACTCACTATAATGATTATGTTGTTGAAGGGGGTCCAAATTTTGCAAGTAAGATATCAAACTGTGATAGAATTTTTTTTTGTTACTTAAAAAACCCTAACCCCAAGTTTATGTTCTCTGCTCCTGTAAATGAAGGTGAAGTCTTTTACACTGTTAACAATTCTATAAGTTAACGTAGTTGTGGACATGATGGTCTTGATATTTTTATAATTAAGAAAATTATATCAAGTATTGTTGAACCATTTACTTATATGTGAGATTTATCTCTGAGCACAGGTTTCCCCCCCCCCCCAAAAAAAAAAAAATGAAATTAGCAAAAATAATTCATATATTTTAAAAACGGAAACCCCGATCACTATGAAATTACAGGCCAATATCTTTGTTAACCACATTTTCAAAATACTAGAAAAAACAGTTTTTACTCGTACAATGTCTTTTTTAAATAATGGTGATATTTTACATGAATCTTAAGTCCGATTTAGAAAACACCATAATACAACACATGCTTTCCTGTCTTTAATTAATAAGATTACAAGTTCTGTTGATAACGGTACCCATACAATAGGAATGTTCTTAGATTTCTCAAAGACACTCGACACTAAAGTTTCACATTATGGCATAACGGGTATTGTTTTAGATTATTTATTCGAACGTCAAAAGTATGTCTGTATTGAAATATGCATGTCGCAGTTAAGAAATATTGATTGTGCTATTCCACATGGTTCTATTCCAGGCCCTTTAATTTTTATTTTGTATAAAAATGACCTTAAAAGATCACTAAATTTATTGACTTTTATTGTGTAAGCCTAGAAAATTTAAGTAATGTGATTAATTCTGAACTGGATTCAGTTGCAACATAGATTAAGGCTAATAAATTATCCTTAAAGATCACATTACAAGAAAATTCCATCAAAATAAATATTGGCTTAATACTTATTATTGCATAGATGGCATAAATTATACAAGGTTATCCAAATTCAACGCTTGTAAACATTTGAATTAATGATTATTATCAATTATAAAACGGTAAAATACAGCCCCCGATATAGCAGCTGAAGAGCTCCTTGAACGCTGCTGAGATGTGTGACGACACACGAAGGACCAGTCCTGTCTAAGCAGACGATGTCCCATAACATCTTACACATTTTTCAGTGCCTGTTTTGTCATCTCCTCTTCACTTATTTCTCTTACTTGACTAGCGTCAGTCTTAATGTTAGTCTGTTGCCTCACTCTTAACTTCGTGTATGGTATTATTTTGATGAAAAATGCAGCGTTAAAAAAATAAAGGAATCAGTCACTTGTAAACAAAATAAGACGCCATTGTATTTCCAGCTGCTTGCACCGGGGCATGTTCGGCGTTTCAAGAGGGAACGAATACAATCTGTGATATTATTCGGAGGGCTTTTCAATTTGAAAGTGGGGTTTATTTCATTGATCATTGACCCTTCTCCTGTGTATTTAAAATCAAACGGTTTTAGTTATCAGAATCAGTTTCACTTTCCCTTTTAGAATGGTGTGAAATAAGGTCATGTTAAATATACCAAACTCTTTATAGTTTGATAAATAATTGCATTGCAATTACGTTCATTCATTATAGGACGTCGTCTGCTTAAGCAGGATCGATCCATAGTGTGACGATATCAAAACATCGCTGTATTTCTGGCGAATCCTCGGATATTCCAGATGCTTAGAAGAGCTTTTATTTATGCTGTTTTTATAATCATCAGATACGCAGTTGACATAAAACTTATACGATTGCCATCTGTAAGCTTCCCAGTTTCTAGTGATACATTAATTGCCATATTTGTGATTTTCTTGCAATGTGATCTTTAAATCTAGAAAAAAAAAATTACATGCTATTTAGTAATTCTTTTAACAAACTACCTCATCCGATTATAATAGATAATATACAAATACATAAAGTGATTAAAACAAAATTTCTAGGCACTATAATAGATAATAAACTTTCATGGAAGCATCATATTGATAATGCATGTAAATTGATATCCAGCAATATCCGTATGATTAACAAACTCAAATGGTCTTTTCCGCCAAACATTTTTTTATCGCTTAACTCCTCACTAGTTTTACATAATTTAGATATTAATGAATATTGGCCTGGGGAAACAGTGCGTCATGCCTGTTAGAGTTTTTTTTTCTATTACAGAAAAGGGTTATGCGAATCAATGTTAGAGTTAATAATCATTACCACCACACCGATGGTCTGTTTCACTCTAATAATGTACTGAAAATTTATGATATATAGTCTCAATCTTGCCGTACTTATGTTTCAGTATCATAATCGTGAGTTATCCACTGTCTTCAATGATATATTCATAATAAAATCCATCATTATCACACTAGACAAATCAAGCTGTATCACTTGCAAAGAACTCGTGCCGCATTAACACAGAATACTTTTATATTTACTGCTCCAGCATTTTGGAAATCCCTTCCTATAGATAAACGAGACAGTAAAAGTTTGAGTACACTCATACGTAAATTTAAAAAAAAAAACCCTAATTGCTTTTGATGGGCATTGATCCCTCCCTCAGTTTTGTGTTTACCTGTATTATAAAATCTATAGATGAAATAAAATCTTCCAGATCCTGCCCTTTCCCATCTTCCCTTCCTAACCCCCCTCCCTGACTGTCACATTATCCTGCTTGTTCCGTCTTTTTTAAAGTTTAGTCCTGTTTCCAGCTTTCTGGTTTTACGTCTTTCATTGCTTTCTCTTTGATTGAATGTGTGTTTTGTTATGTGTGTTTTGCTTATGATTTGTTTTCCATGGCCATGTATCTGTCTTCTTCCTGTATCTGTCTTATTTTTATCCACCTTTTATTTCCTCCTTTTCTACTCTTCTCATTTCTTGTTCTTTCTTTTCCTTTTTGGGGCATGTTATGCGTGATTACCCGCTCTATTTTTTTTTTTTTATATATTCCACTTATAATTCATCTTTTGGCCAGGGACCAGCTCTTCTACAAGCTCTGCTTCTTTGATGGTCTCTGTTTTCTTTCTCATTTTCTTACAGTTACTCTAATGCAGTCTTCACTGTTGTTTGTTTTCCTTACAACTCAAACGTTAATGCTCTTTATTTTGATGTAATAATCGAAAATGTTTCTGCACTCAGCTTCGGTGTCATTTATTTGTTTATATTGTTAATTGCACGCCTAGTTATTGTTATACAGGCCTAGTATGAAAAATGAAAATGAAATGAAATAAAATCAACATCTGAAATCTGAATCCGAATCTTGTTTCTTATAGGAAAGGTAACATCTCGTCACACATCGGCAGTACAGTATGCCACCAGCCATCGGTTGCCAAGCAGGTATAATCTAGTTAGAACCACTGTGGTCTCTGTTCTCTGGTACAAGACAAAGAACAGTGAGTACTTCAAGAGTGACGACCAACCCATAGCAACGTGGCCAGACCGTGAGAGACAGGGAGGAACAGAGGCTGAGTGGGAGAAATACAATTTGACCAACGACTTTTCATTGGAGATTCAAAATGCCTCCTTTGAGAACGAAGCTGTGTACAGGATTATTGTGGATTCTACAGAAGAGACCAAGCCGTTGGCAAGTGATACAAATGTGACAGTTTATGGTACGTGTATATACCTATTTTAGTCCCCAATGCCTATAAAGTGGCGTGGTGTAGTAGATGAGAGATGAAACAACTATGCATTTTGTTTTCATTACATTTCCTCCAATGACATTCGTCAAAGATAAAAATTATGGCTTATATTGCTATAGGTTTTGTAGGTTGGTTTATGACGGGTTTTAGAGTGTGATAGGGCTGGATATGGCATTTGGTCCAATGTGAAATTCCAGTAGAATTGTCACAGGTGCATACATTTCGTAGAAACTACAATGTCCACCGAGGGCAAGATTTGTACAGAACGTACGATATTACGATGGATATATGCATATTTTGTATTCTAAATTCTCTTTCAGCGCTACCAAGGGAGGTGCCACTAATGCAATATTTCATTCAATTCAACGCAACTTTCATCAACTGTTCGGTTGATCACGTGTACCCACTACTATATCCTGAATTAGAATTCATAAGTAATCATCAAATTTATGAAATTCGGAATGAAGACGGAACCTATAACACATCCGTAGGTGGAAAAGTCCCGGCTATAATTCACAACACCACCGTGGAATGCTCCTTCCCGCACTTCAACTACACTGGAAAGTCATCCATCCTTATCAACTACTCTTTCGAAGATGAGGCACCTAAAGGTGAGTAGATTAGTTGGTTTTTCAGTGTTTTACTAGAATAAATAATATTACATGCCTTTTATGAATTCATTACCTCTTGGGTTTTGCGATACTGTTATTTATAACTTTTACCAAAATTTAAGAAAGAATTCGATGCATGCATAATAATATGACCAGGGGTGAAATCGTACATGTATGTTTGAAATGATTTTTTTAAATAGAAATACTATGATTTTTCTGACTACTAATAAATTATCTTTCGCTTACCTGGTATAGGTAATAAATGCAAATATCATTCTGACTACTCAAGTAAAATTTAAGTTGTTTACTTTATTCGAAGCAGGCCTAGTTATGGTCATTTTTTTTAACAGACTGTTCTGCATCTACCTGCATTGACCAAACTGCAAAAACCGTTGGAATAGCCATTGGAAGTCCATTTGTTATCACTTGTCTTATTACTGTGGCTGTATTTGTACGTAAGTATAATTGTAACCATAATCTAAAAGAAATACACCAACATAAACTGATAAATATGATAACAATGATATAGATGAATCAACATACATGTAAATTGAAAAGAAAAAAAAATCAAAATGAGGGAATCAAGGTCATCTTACGGGAGCTTTAAAGGCTACCATATGAATGATAACCATTGAACAGTATGTCAGAATTAATTACAAATAGTTATATATCAGATGTGCAAATCTTAGCTAAAATTGATTTACAAATTTCAAGCTGTTTAATCATTTAAGCCCTACGAATAAAAATTTTAATGAATACTTAATTTAGGTTTCAATATTTTTGCAGACAGCTTTCTTGATTTTCCTGATTTCACTGTGTCTTATATTTATTATATTGAATTCCGTATTCCTTTACCATTGCAGGGAAAAGGCACATAAAGCAACATCGACAGAAAGAAGTCGAAAAGACAACCCCAGAGCTAGAGCCACTCGTCTGATCATGAAACGAAGGTTGACAGTATCCATACCTTTATACACTAACAGGTTCCAAGTTGATTATGAATAAAGGAAGAAAAGAGTTTAAAAAAAAGTTTTTAATAGAAAAAAAAAAAAAAAAAAAATTAGGGAGTTTTTAAACATTTCTCCTATTTTGGCAGTTTGCTCCGTATTATATATTACTTTCCTCTGAGAGTGACATTTTCTAGATGTAATATTTTAGTATTGTACAAATATATTATTCCATTATAAACTTTACAATTATAATGCAGTTGTAAAGCCACTAATTGTTGCAGTGTTTATAATTTGTATCTATGTTGGCTGATAAGATGCGTCGGTATCCAGCTCAAATATACAGAATCCAACGTTCTTAGTTGTAGTTTCATTGACAAACTTTACTAAAATATGTCATTTTGACAAGAAGAATTGGATATGTTTGTTTGTCAATTTCATTTGTTTGTAATTTTCACCTGCCTCCCTTTATTATTTTGTCTAATATAATAATGAAATGTGATGGGTAAGCAAACAACATATAAAAGCTTTTTTTAATCGCCCAGGTACAGAGCTTTTTGATTCGCCTTTGCTTTTGATTGGAAAATATATCGTTTTAAAATTCAATATTTTCTATGATAAGTCACTGTAATTCTCCAGGACGATTATACTGACCACACGGAAAACAATAGAATAATTTTGGTGATATTAAGTGTTTTTGAACTTGTGTTTTTGATACCAATTTAGCAGTGATTGAGCGAGAGAGGACTATATACACTGCAGTAGCCCCAAACATCCAATTTGGTGTCTTGGCTTTCTCTTCTGCGATGTTCAACAGTGTAAGTGCGTGGACTTGTATCTACTTTGAACTTTGATTTTATTTCACACCAGCGAAAATGCTGAAATCTTAGATCATTCACGGGGAATGCATCACGAATATATATAAGTGATCATATTGAATCTATTTCATGATATATAGAGTACCGAAGTGTGACGTCATCAAATTTTGATTTTTGTATTTCAGTATTTTTAGGACCATATTTAGGTAGAGCATGATGGAAAACATTCACACATCAAATTTGACATGAATCAGTTCATGGTGGCCCAAGGTATGGCTATATGAATATCTAATTAGCCCCATTGAAATCAGTATAAATTGGCATGGTTCTTAACAGTTTAGAACCAGGCCAATTTAACGTTGACTTCAATGGGGCTAAGGAGGTATTCATGCGGCCATATATCGGGTCCCAATGAGCCAATTGCCGTACAATTTGGGCTCTGGATGTTTTTCGCCATGTTCTTTTGAGATATGGTATAAAAAATGTCAAACTAAAAAAAATAGCTTTTTTTTGACGTCATCACTTCAGTACTCTATATCATCGTCTTTAATTGCTGAAGGTTACAGCATTTGAATTATTTAGTGCCATTTACTATTCATCAGTACCGTGTGACTTCTTGTGATAATAACTAATCTTCGATCATATAGCTATCATCCCTTCACTATCTCCCTGTGAGACATTATAGATCTACGTTTATTTGATCATCTCTCTACGTTGAAAGTGGTCTTCATCATTTTTACATTAGCGCCATCTTGATGCTACGTTAGTTTACTGCACATTCAAACAAAATGCCTGAGGTAATTACGCATAGCAATGTTAAATCAATTGCCGATGACGTCATTAAAAACTTCATGAAAGGTTTCTCAGCACAATGCACCAAGCGGTCCGTGAAATAGTAGAAGAAGTATTCAAAAGGATCGTGGACCGAATTGAGGTCAATGAAGGGAGGATAATGCATTTGGAATGCAAATTGGCAGCCAAAGAGAAGGAGATCGCGACGCTAGCCAAAGCCTTCGACGATCAACAAGAATCGCTTCATATGCTTCAACGATTAACGAATGATCAAGAACAATATAGTAGGCGGAACTGTTTACGTTTTTATGGAATTCCTGAATCGGAGGGACAAGATAATAATAATAATAATAATATAATAATAATAATATAGGATATTTATATTGCGCAGCCACTATATCAATATTTCGATAAATCCATAAAAAACCCCAATAGTACGTTATCTTTTAGAGATGGAATCAGTTATTTTGTCGCATAAAATTGCATAATCAGTTGAATGATTCTCTCTGAATCCATATTCATTAGGAATTAACAAATTATTCAATTTCAAGAAAGCATATAATCGTTGATAAACTATTTTTTCTAGTATTTTCGAAATGCTTGGTAACAAAGAAATTGGTCTGTAGTTAACAATTTGAGATGGATCATCTTTTTTATACATCGAACTCGAAGTTATTTTTGCAATTTTCAATGAGTCTGGAAAAATACCTTGGGAGAGAGATAAATTGAAAATATATGATAACGGCGAATCTATGAAGTGAATTATTTCATTTATTAAAAAAATACTTAATTTGTCATGACCGCTAGATTTGGTGCATTTTAGAGAACGTACAATATCTAAAATGTCATTGATATTTGTTGGATTGAAAATAAGCGAGTGCTCAACAATGTCATATAAGTATTTTGAAAAATCATTTTCATCAGTAACTATTTTTGATGCTAAGTTTAGGCCAATATTAGTGAAGAATGTATTAAATGCATCGGCAATATCACTTGGATCTTGCATCGTATTATATGGTCTTTATAAGGGGGTTTATGCAAGTGTTTATCAGTTGGACATATCGTGAATATTGGTAAATGATCTGAAATGTCATAATATAGTATTCCATTATGTTTTTCATCTAATAAGTTGCTGACAATATTATCGATTATGGTACGTGTTAGGTTTGTAATCCTAATTGGTTTATTACTAAATTGATAAAGTGTTGGCTTGGTACAGTGTACGGTAAGGAAATATCTAAATTGAAGTATCCCGTGATATATATGTATCTTTGTTTTCTCGAGATACCAACTCGAGACATGATTCAAATTTTTCTAAAAATATATTGGCTACATTATTAGGTGGTCTATACATAACTCCAACTATATTATTTTTATGTTTATCATCCATAATTTCTAAGAATAGAGTTTATATTCCTTCAAGTTGAATATCATGTCTTACGTTACAGTGCAGATCATTGCAGAATGTAAAAAGCGACACCTCTTCCCTTTTCATTTTGACGGTTCTACTGTATATGACTAAATTGATAATTACCGATATTAAATACGGGACGGGAGTTCGGGTGTAACCAGGTCTTTGTAACTGCTATCAGAGAAAATGGAAACTGGTTTAATGAAGATAAAACTTCATCAAAAGTATCAAAATTCTTTAGTAAGATTCGGATATTTATGTGTAACTAGCAGAAATTACCCGTAGCACCAGGGGGGGGGGGGGGGGGGGGGGGGGGGGGGGGGGGTCTTGTCCTATGTACAGCCCAAGTACCATTCACACTGAAAGGCAATTAGTTTGTTGATGAAACATATATGAATAATTGATTCATAGCAGACTTCTCTTTAAATATAGATAGGTTTAATTTAATTAGCATTAGGGGTTAAAATGAGGAAAGAACTTGAATATCATTGCGGAGTGAAATCATCTATCTGTAAAATGGAAAAAAAAAATATTGTAACACGGTGTATTTAGTAAGCAGTCAAGAGGCAATTATTGTAATATAAAAATGTTATCATTACATGTAGTTAAGTCGAAAATAAATGTGTAAGTATATGTACCCTATAATGTACAACAGATTGCATTTGTTTGTAGTTCTCCAATTAAAGCTTGCTCAATCATAATAGGGGAATGTTGAAAGAAGCGAGAAGTATAGTGGAATGTTTAAAGTAGAACACTCAAGAAAATCACAAATATGGCAATTAATGTATCACTAGAAATTGGGAAGCTTACAGATGGCAATCGTATAAGTTTTATGTCAACTGCGTATATGATGATTATAAAAACAACATAAATAAAAGCTCTTCTCAGCATGTGGAATATCCGAGGATTCGCCAGAAATATAGCGATGTTTTGATGTCGTCATACGAGGGATCGATCCTGCTTAAGCAGACGACGTCCTATAATGAATGAACGTAATTGCAATGCAATTATTTATCAAATTATAAAGAGTTTGGTACATTTAAACATGACCTTATTTCACACCATTCGAAAAGGAAAGTGAACTGATTCTGATAACTAAAACCGTTTGATTGTAAATACACAGGAGAAGGGTCAATGATCAATGAAATAAACCCCATTTTCAAATTGAAAAGCCCTGCGAATAATAGCTGGATGGTATTCGTTCCCTCTTGAAACGCCGAACATGCCGCGGTGCAAGCAGCTGAAAATACAATGGCGTCTTATTTTGTTTACAAGTGACTGATTCCTTTATTTTTTTAACGCTGCATTTTTCATCAAAATAATACCATACACGAAGTTAAGAGTGAGGCAACAGACTAACATTAAGACTGACGCTAGTCAAGTAAGAGAAATAAGTGAAGAGGAGATGACAAAACAGGCACTGAAAAATGTGTATAATGTTATGGGACATCGTCTGCTTAGACAGGACTCGCCCCTCTTGTGTCGTCACACATCTCAGCAGCGTTCAAGGAGCTTTTCAGCTGCTATATCGGGGGCTGTATTTTACCGTTTTATAATTGATAATAATCATTAATTCAAATGTTTCCAAGCTTTAAATTTGGATAACCTTGTTTAATTTATGCCATCTATGCAATAATAAGTATTAAGCCAATATTTAAAATCATCAGTGTTCTACTTTAAAGAAGCGAGAGAGAGAGAGAGTGATACAGTGGGAAACAGTGGTGGGGGAAAATGAGTGAGAGAGAGAAAAACAGTGGAAATATGAGAGGGTGAGAAACAGCCAGTGGAAAATTGAGAGAGAGAGACAAAAAAGACATGCAGGGGGATAAAAATTATAAAGAATACTGGAGAAAGAGAGAGAGAGGGGGGGGGGGGGGGGTTAGCAGCTGTGATGAAAAGTGGTAAGATTTGGAGGGCTTCCACTGGCATGTTTTTTTGCCCTGGTAGGTTAAGTAATTATGCATTGAACGAATTGATAAAAATCTTAGAACATACACTGAAAAATGTATATCTTATGGAACTCTATGGAACTATGGCATCTTAACTTATTAGAATACAATATTCAGTTTCCATTCAAATAAATAACAATATTGACAGATGTTAGATCAGTGGCGGATTTAGGGGGGGGGGGCACATCCGGTCCGTGCGCCCCCCCCCCCCCCTCCCACTTTGGAAGAAAAGTATGCACTGTGCCCCCAACAGGCCAACAAAGCATATTACATTGTTGCATACCAATAGCTAACCAACAAAGTACCTCCATACATAGTAATGTTATGTCCAGTATGCATGCCATACAGAAGAGAATGAGATATAAGAGTTAAAAATTAGGGAACATAAAGTAATCAAACCATGCTTTCATATGGTAACACTATATTCACTCATTAAATGTCAGAGGCACAGACATGATAGCCAAGTGACGCTGTGTTGAACGCTATCGAGGCAAAGCCTGGGGTTTGTACATGAATGTCAGAATGGCTCAATACATCAGTGATAATAATAGACCTGTTTACTAAGTGATTCAAATTTTATGCATACTTTTGAAACAAAGGTTGTTCTTGACAACCTGAAAGCTTGCCAGAGGCTTGTCAGACATAGCAAAAAGTAATGTATGCAAACTGGATTCCAAGTATTGTACTTCATTCATTAATAACAGGTTAATGGAATACCTCGTTACTAGGTCCCCAGGAAAGAAACATCCATGAATTTGAATCGCTTAGTAAACAGGTCTATTAGCAAACATTCACCTTGAAGCTGGGGGAACTCAGCCATGCAGAGGAATTAAAAAAAGTATTTATGAGTAACGATCCTCATTTGCATGGGTATTCCAACAACAAATCCATGCCATACATAACTTATTCATCCACGATAGTAGGCTGGGGCATAAAGTGTATTCGCGGGCAAGATCAAATTCAAAACACTTGCATAAATTATATTTCAAAATATTTCCTATTTCCTTTTTGATTGAAGGATAAAAAGTTTCACACTCTTTGGGAGTAATAGTAATTTCATATGACATAAATAGTGTTCATTGTTTGTACTTCTTTTCGAAGATTACCATGAAATAGAACTTGAAGCAAAGTAATTTGAACATGTCAACATATTTTGTTTGGACAAAGAGATATAAAGTTTTATTTCGACCCCTTTCTCTATGAGACTGAAGAGTAACTATCACTTTGAACGACATAATAATCTTTTCCCCTTCTCCTTTCTATTCTTTTACCTCTTTCTCAAATTACTATGAAGTTGATTAAAAAAAAAATCATTGCGATGAAATTCTCATAAACTCGCAAGGGCTCCTGGAAACACTCTGTCGATTATACTAATAATCAGTATGTTGTAAATATAAATAAAAACAAATTTGGTTGTCCCTTTTCTACTGCCGTATCTTATTATTTGTATATATATCGTCAGCAGTTTTGGAGACACTTAAATTAACACTAGAATATAAATGTACGTATGTTAAAAGGTGTAATATATTCTTAATCATTGGCCTGTATCACTTTATAATTAAAATATCAGAAAAGGATTTAAATCAATACATTCTAGTACACGGTATCATCTGCTAACAGTTTACATTGGGGCTGCCATTTTCTTGATGATATGGAGATGTACATGAACCACTGGAAACCGTTGCTGTCAGGAAGATTTTCATGAATTGCTTCTCTTCATTACAAAAAAATCCCCATATATGATCGAAAATACATAACAGGTGTATACATATATTCTAAAATTTGAAATTTATAGATTTCTCTTTGAATTCTCTGGTTTTGCTAAATAGAAATCGATTTCTTGAGCTTGTCTGGCAGAGAAGAACATAATTTATACAATGCGTATTCTGACTATTGAAGTCCATTATCTCAAAGCAGGTGAATGCATAGTGTGTCACTATTGACGCTCGGGAAAGTTATCATCCATAAATTTGAATACATTTACTCCGTCGCGTACGTCATAGCATCGAGAAAATATATAAATTAGTAAAATATATAAATTAGTAAAATAGTAATTTTCATAGAAATATAAAACACATTGTCGTTTTTAGAATATATGTATATATCTGTTAAATATTTTAAATCTCAAATGGGATTTTGTATCAGGAAGAAAGACAATTTTGCATTCGGATTAAAAATATCTTTTAGTACACATCAATAAAATGGCAGCCCCCAGCTCGTATATTTTAATGCAAAACTATACGTAGGACAACAATAAGGAATAGATTACATCTTTGAATATCAGCACATGTATATTTTGAGGTTTATTCCCCTTTAACTCTTATGCGTGCCAACAAAGTATAATTGTAACATTGTTGCATACCAATAGCAAAACAAAGTACCGCCATGACTAATATGTCCAGTATGCACTACTGCCATCACAGGCGTAGCCAGGGTTTTCAATTGAGCGGTAGAGAAGGTCGAGTTTTATACATTGATAAGCGGTTTTCTATTCACTCCCTTCTACAATCGGGAGCGAAAATCCTGAAAGGCTTGAGAAAGAGTCGAGAAATTCAGCAAGGCTTTGTACCTGAAGTTGAGATTTTTTTCAAAAGTTGAACCTTTGCAAATGCTGTTTTATACACTTTATCCTGCATCGGGGGCGCAATATTTAGCAGGAGTCATATGAAACATACATGATTTAGCGAGCAAAGCAATTACATCTTAATTTTTTCAAATTTTGAACCCCTTAAGCTATTTAAGAACTATATAGGCCTATTGGGGGCGCGAAATTACGAGATCCTGAAAGATAATAATTATGCGAGAGAGCAAAGCGACCGAGCTTTCGAAAATTTTCGCATTTCAAACCTTCAAAAACTATTTCAAATATTTCAACTTTTAAAGATGTGATAATAAAGAATCCCTTCCTTGAATGAAAATAAGTTACAATAATGATGATTTTACATGTTCCATATGGAGTCAAACCATGTATTACATTATTGAAAAAAAAATGAAATATATGATATTTCATATAATAAAATACATAAGGAAAAGTGAGTGCATGACATCATCGGTTCACTCATTTGCATACCTCCCATGTTATGCATATCACTGTTTCATGAAATAATGCAAAACTTCAAAATACCATAACTTTCTTATTTTACATCCGATTTCAGTGAAATTTTTACTGTTATGATTGTTCAATTTTACTCTGTTTATTCAAATCAACTTGATATTGGCCTTTAACCAATGATGCGCCATAAGCGTACATTTTGTCTTCACTTTGAATTCCAATCTATTATTTTGTACGCTTTTACCATTTGTATAATTATTTTACGTCAATTTCAGTCTATTATCACCCCCCCCCCCCCCCCGTCGCCATTGACAATTAAACTTATTATTTTGGACGTAATACTGCACTATAACAGGGATGGGTATCATCCACGATAATAGGCTGGGGCATAAAGCGCATTCGTGGGCACGCTCAAATTTAAAACACTTGCATAAATTAAACTTTAATATAATGTGCCCGAAAAAACGCAAAAACAAACAGGCAAGGAGGCCCACAAATGCAAAACAGACCAATGCATGTTCGTACAGTAACCGCTCTATGAGTTGGTTATAGCTTGGGAAATAAATGGCGACCGGGGGGGGGGGGGGTGATAATCCACTGAAATTGACGTAAGATAATTACACAAAGGGTACAAGCGTACAAAATAATAGGTTGGAATTCAAAGTGAAGAAAATGATGATTTCTTATTTCAAAATACGACATCTCTCTCCAATTTTCCATTTGATTGAAAAATAAAGTTTCACCTTCTTTGAGAGTAACATTAATTTCGAATGACAAAAAATAGTGTTCATTCTTCTACTTCTTTTCGATTACCATGAACTAGAATTTGCACGAAAAGAATTTAACCATGTCAACAATTTTTATTTTTCTCGTTTGGACAGAAAAATAAAAAGTTATATTTCGACCTCTTTCTCTATGAGACTAAAGAGTAACAGTCACTTTGAATGACATAATGATCTTTTTTTTCCCCTTCTCCTCTCTTTTCTTTTACTTCTTCCCAAATTACAATGAATTTGATTTGAAGAAAAAAAATAATATGTCATGAAATTCACATAAACTGCGCTTATTTTCTCTTTTCCTTCCCTTTGATAATAATCATATAAACATGAAAATCAGTGCAAATAATGTATATAAATCAGACACACATTGGATATTGGCTTGAGTCTCAAAAAGAAATTATATAAACTTGATTTCATGATTGGAAAGAAGAGTTTGGTGTTTTCATAAAAATACGATTGGTATATTATATCTTACTTGGGTGTCTTGTTCTGTTCACTTGCATATCATAGTTTTCAGAAAATTTCGTCAATTATTCTGGGGATCAGCCTCTGATCTTGGGATCGCTATTTCGTGTGCTTATCGGCGTAGGTTTAATAATAATAATAATAATATATATCATTTATAAAGCGCTTATTACTACTGTTTCTAAGCGCTGAAGGAAGAGAATTACAAATGTATTAAATAATGATGTCATTTAAAATGGAGCAGAATACACAAAATGCATAATACATCTTACATATAAATTATAACCAAGTAACAAAAACCAATAAGTATATACACAAATTAATGCAAATTACAGATCCTGAGTGAACAGAGGGGTTTTGAGTAAATTTTTGAATGAGTCTACTGTAGGTGCTTCACGGACGTGGATTGGTAAGTTGTTCCAGAGTGTCGGTGCGATAATACTGAAGACACGGTCGCCATAACGAGTACGAGTGCGCGGTGCTGGTGAAAGTTGAAGGTGTGCAGTGGAGTGGGAACGAATGCGTCTGGTTGTTGAAGAAGAAGATACAGACCAAAGGGAAACCAGATGATGGAGGTAGGATGGTGCTATTTTGTGGACAATTTTGTAGGTGAGGAGTAGAACTTTGAAGATGATGCGGTGGTGAATCTGTAGCCAGTGCAGTGATTTGATGACAGGTGTGAAATGATCATGTTTCTTGGTACGGGTGATGAGGCGTGCAGCAGTGTTCAACAATAACTGGTTGCATTGGAGCGGGGCAAGACAGGAGCGAAGGAGGCCAGCAAGGAGGATGTTACAGAAGTCCATGTGCGAAGAAACAAATGCGTGTACCAGTTTTTCTGTAGTTTTCTGATCAAGGAATCTCCTTATTTTCCCAATCTTAGCGATGCCCCAGGAAGCTGATCTGCAGACATTCCGAATGTGAGTAGTGAATGTAAGATGCTTATTAAGAGTAACACCAAGATCCCTCAGCCAATCAGAGGAAGACACGCATTCGCCTGCCAAATCCATAGAAAGTTGAGATCCCAGCTGCCATCTGAATTGGGATGAGACAAATAACAACTCTGTTTTGGCTCCATTCAGCTTAAGATGGTTACTGGAAGACCATGAATGGATGTCTAGAAAACAGTCACGAAGTTTCTGCATAGAAGCAGCCCGATTTTCCACATCTGCACTCATTATGACATATAACTGAGTGTCATCCGCGATTGCGTGCTGCACTCCATGGTGTGGGCCAATGAGGTGGCCCAATGGACCGGTGTAAAGGAAGAACAGCAGTGGTCCCAGGATGGAACCCTTCGGGACGCCCCAATGAAGAGGAAATGGACTCCGCTCCAGTGATCCAGTGAAGTACAGATCCGTTAATCCCGTAATACTCTTTCATGCAATTGATAAGGGTGGCGTGGTCGATGGTGTCGAATGCCGACGCGTAATCCAAGAGAATGAGGGCAGCTTCAAGACCTTTGTCAATGGCAATCAGAAGATCATTCACTACCTTTATCAAGGCAGTCTCAGTAGAGTGGCATTTCCGATACGCAGACTGATATTGAGGGAACAGATTGTTTGTCTCTAGGTATGACTTAAGCTGATCTGACACAATCTTCTCAATAACCTTACCAACAAATGGTAGGTTTGCGACCGGTCAGTAATTACTGAAGCATTCTTATCAAGTGAGGACTTTTTTGAGGAGTGGTGTGATGAGGGATGTCTTGAATGCACTTGGAACTTCCCCGGACGTTAAGGAAAGGTTAACAATCCTTGTGATGACAGGAACGAGTTCATCAATACATGTCTTCACGAGTCCAGAAGGAAGAGGGTCAAGGCCACTGGACGGTTTCATATTTGTGATAATCTGTTTGACCTGATTGAGAGAGACAGGCTGGAAAGTGCAGACACCGAAGCTCTTGACACGAAGCAGTGAACGTGGATCGACGTTAGATGACACCTCGTCAGTTGATGTGACATTTATTGTAGAAAAAGTCCTGCTAATTTTTTCAATGAAGTATTGCCCAAAGTCATTAGCAAGATCAACATCAAACAAATGATCTGGAAAAACGGGTTCATGATTAGAGCTTGTAAGTCTCTTGACAACTCTGAACAGCTCCTTGCAATCCGCTGAAGCAATAGTACCTGTCCAGTGCCTTGACTTGGATTCGTTCAGGGCAGCATAGTATGATTTACATTGTTGGCGAAAGATATTTTTGTCCTCTGAGAGGCCAGATTTACGCATCTTACGCTCGGCGCAACGCCTATCCTGCTTGGCTTCTCTCAATTCCTGCGTGTACCATGGATTCGATGGTCTGGATGTCACAGCCTTATTCTGCAAGGGTGCATGTTTGCCCAAGAGTATAGCCATTGTATGATTGTAAAGATCCACAGCATCAGAAGGGCACGTATCGGACGAAGATACTAAAGTGGACTCCCGGATATCCCGCTTGAATGAGGGGATATCAATGATGATGATCGCGGAATGATCCGAAGGGAGACCAATTTGAAGGGTGAGCCCGGAGACAATATTATCCACCTTCCTGGACATCACTAAGTCCTGTGTGTGCCCTGCAGTGTGGGTAGGGCCTCTCACTTGTTGGTGGAAACCAAGCGAATCAATGGAAGACATGAATGACTGAGCTTGGGCATCGCTGTCACCATCTACGTGGATATTGAAATCTCCCAGCAAGATTGGTACATTATCTGCTGTAACTGCCGACTCAAGTAGCGTGAGAAATTCCTGCAGGAACATGTTATATGTCAGTTTGTTTCGAGGCGAAGGTGGTTGTCTGTAAATAGCGTAGCATCTTAAAACCGATGACGAGGACAGTCGGATACTGAAATCCATTAGCTCAAAGCTCTTGAAATCGGTCAGACCGTGCACAGTAACATGAGCAGAGGTGCGATATACACACACATCCCTCCCCCTCTGGAGCTCTGTCGTGGGCACTGGAGCAAGCTGTAGTTGGGAAGAGTTGTTTTGATGTCACCAAAGACAAGTTCATCTCTTTGGGTTCCTTGAAGCCATGATTCAGTCAACACCAACACATCGAGGTCGCTGTCCGCGATGAGGTCGCAAATACATGTTGTCTTTATAGACATGGAACGGGCGTTCCACAGTCCAAGGCGACAATTACGTTGAGTTCGAAAAGTACTTTTAGACGGAGCCTGATGGGGAAAACTACGGATGTCATGGCGAATAGGTTCAGGTATATTGCACTCGGCATGCTCAGTCCCAAGGGAAATTAACACAAGGTGCAAAATGCCTAGCAGCCTTCAGACCGCCACCATATCCTCTCTTTGTACAGCGAGCAACGTTCCATTATTTCAAAAGCTGCCATTCACTGCGCGTGAAAGGGGGAAGATGACCGTGAACAGCAACTTTACTTGCAACATTCAAGAGAGCTTCACGTGGGTACACACGTCTTGTCATGGTCAGTGCACACGCAGACACGGCGAGAGTTAATGAAGTAATAAGTGTACATGAAACGACCCATAATGAAGCCTCGGCTTCGACGAGAATTTAAACAGGTTAAATACATCTTTCTAAATGAGATGTAGCCACGAAACCAGTAAAAGTAGAATCACAACAGTCAACATGCACAATTTGTCGTATCATACTCACGGAATGACATTTGCAAAATTATAAACACAGGGGGAAAAGTCAGAGCAAAAGAAAGGTGCAGCCGTAAGGGAAGGGCGCCACCTCTAATTATTTACAACACATCCATTCTCTCCGGGCATTCGCTGTGATTTTTCTCCTTGAACTGGAGAGGTACTCTGACGAAGATCTTCGTTGATAGATTTTTTTTTCCTTGCGAAGATGATAGGCGATATTTGCTAATTTTCCGCTAATTTCATGGTGGCCGGTGTAGCGGCACATACGGTTCTCCGGCAGATACCGTATCCGCCGGCAGATATCGTTCTACCTCGGAACCATATCTGCCGGGTTTGACGTTTGCAGATTTGGTTCCCCTGCGGATTTGGTTCCACGGCGCTGCAGATAAGGTGTATTGTATATTGGCAGATTTGTACGAGACACTCTCGTGCCTAATAGACCTGTTTACTAAGTGATTCAAATTTATGGATGTTTCTTTCCTGGGGACCTAGTCAGTGGCGTATCCAGGGGGTGGCGCAAAAAACTAGCAAAAAAAAAAGGTGGTCATTAAATAGGCTTCAAAATTGGTCACATATAGGATTATTTTGCATCTCAGCCCTTCTTCAGAAGCAAAAATTTCCAAAGGGGAGGCCCCCTCCCCTTAGACCCCTCCCCAAGGACGGCGATACAGAATGCATCCACAATGATAAATGACATATGTTGGAAATAGGATACAATGGACAATGGACTAATTTAAAGGGTCACAAAAATAAAAAAATAATTGCCCATTTTTCGCAGGTGTCATTAGGAGCCAAAAAATATCCATCACACAATTTTTTATGCATTCAGTCATATTTTATAATCATTTGAAAAGTATATTTTTGCTGATTTACACAGTCATAAGCCCCGCCCCTAAAAAAAACCCATCGAAGCGACATCGTGATCACGTGATCTGTGACGCATGAAAAGTAAGGGAAAATATTCCATTAACCTATACCGTGCGCGCCCGGAGGCCCCCGGCAGGCCCAGCCCGGTGCCGAGCATGATATTCACCGCATCGACCATTTGCATTGCGTATTTTCGTGTGTTTAATTCCTCACAATAACTTTGATTTTGGGACACAGTTTCATCAATAATGCCTAATCGGTGTATAGTTGCGGGCTGTAGCAAGACCCCTAAAGATGATGTAAGCTATAGCCTACATCATTTTCCTAAAGATGAAAATCTACGGAAATATTATTGTGGGTCGCAAATGTAAAGCTCACGCGGGCAGAGTGGCAAGGGCCGGCCAAGTGAGTGGAGTACAATCTGCAGCGATCACTTTGCCGAAGATGATTTTGAGCATCCTGGCCTGTATTCCGAATTTGGCATGAAGAGAAGGATAAGCTAGCTAAAAGATTCAGCTATTCCAGCGATCAGACTTGGAGTCAAGTCTTCTAATCTGTTTTTCAACGACAACAGCTGCAGCAGCTTCACCCGTAGACCGAAAATTCTGTCTCTCGCTCGTGAGCTAAGACGACCTAACGAACGAGAGACAGCATTTTCGGTCTACTTCACCCGTAACTCCACGGAACTCCAACGCGTTGGAGCTCCCTGGAGTTACTTCACCCACGGCCCTTCACCGTATTCTGCGAGGGGTTCAAACATATAATATGGTCGAATATCCGCTTGCCACTCGAGCTTCTTTGCCTTCGGGGTCTAATAAATCATCTGCCAGTAAATCAGAGTTCGTATCTGCATGGCTCAGAAAAGTCCTCCCATTCGGAATCGCGGGCACTTTTTCTCTCTCTATATATAAGTTACTCGAATTCAGCCAAAATCTAAGTCAGTACTAATGTACTATGTAAAGCAAAGTAAAAAAAAAAAAAGCCGTAAGTGACATAAACAAAACAAAAGCGTTCACAAGTCGCTATGTACGAGGGGAACATAGTCACTGCCGTACTAAAGATGTGTAGGACATTGTACAATCATACAGACGCATAAAACGGCTGTGCACGCGTTTATGACCAATGCAAAACTTTCGTTCGGCAAGCTCAGATGGATGAGAACATTGTTCCAAAGAAAAGCTAAAAAATAAAGCAAGAGCTGTATATTTGGGCAAAAGCGTTTTCTGATCTTGTAGAAAATATATTGCTAATGATTATTCACTCCTAAGATTATATTGATTAATTTCCTATTTTCATAAATTGTCCGTTGAACAGAGGGGTCAAATACCGCATTCTGTGTACAATATTATATGCTGCAGCCTGCAGATCTTGTGCCTCTTACTTTTCATACGTCACTTGGGGGTTAGCCAATCAGCTCACGAGTTTTAAGGAACGGTCCCAAAACCTCTACTTTTCCCCCTTTTTCGCCAAAACGAGATATAATTTGGACAATCAATTGGCAGATTCGTGATTAGAAGGCAAAACTACATGGAAAGAGCACCCAATTTTTCTCTAATTTAGTCAACCTTTAACACACATCCAAGGTGTGTTAGGTTTGATTCGAGTGCGCAACAAGCACCAACGAGTTGGTTAGGTTAGCAAAGTTTTGTAAGTTAATTATGCTTCGTTTTTGAAGCCGCTTGTAATTAGTAGATGTAAATATCGAATGATTTGAATTCGTTTTGATTTCTCTTTTTTGTATATTTGTGTGGTTGTTGTGTTTTTTATAATTCATGCTTGCAGTTAATTTTTATATTTCTTTAAAGTTAGCGTGTGCCTTTTTAGAAAGTCAGTTATTCTTTTATCTAAATCAACGTCATTATCAAATACCGCAAGGAGTTCAAAGCACTTTTTTCCTTTTTTGAAAATTATTATTATTATATTATTATTATTTAAATTTATAATTCACTATAATTACAAAATCACACGTAAACTTTTTTAAATTTAGAATATCATACAATTTTGATTTGCCTATTTCTCTATTTTGTTTTAAATTTCAGCAGAACAATTTTGTTTCATTGAAGTTTTTTCTTTGATTTCAATGTATACTTGTAATATGTAACTTAAAAATACAAAAATCCATTGTCATCCACTGTCATTGTCATTGGCCCGTATTCTGAACTCCGGTTTAACCTAAACCGCGGTCTAAGTGTGGTTTAAACCCTGTTTAAAACTGCCCTTTAAACCATAGTTTTAGAAAATTAAATTCTAAAATCCGGTTTAACTTAAACTCCAGTCTAGTATGGCTTAACTTTGTACAGAAATTTAGACGGGACTTACGGTTTTAGTCAGTTTTGATTAGAGGTCTGGTTTCACTTAGACTGGAATTTAAGTTAAACAAGAGCTCAGAATACGGGCCATTGTCATTGTCAGATGTCATATTATATAGACCTCCAAACCAGCCGCATGATTGTGAAAAAAATTACATGTAAAACACTAGGGAGCAAGCTAGCTAGCGGTGCATGGAGTGCATTGCATGCAGCTGCGCACTGCCAGTAGTGGTGTCCATAGACAAATTAAATAATACAGACGACAAGGTAGCACCCGCGGATTTGCCTCATTTGCATATAAACTACAGCGTCACCATTCAATCTAAGCGTATTTAAGCGTATTTATGCCCCCCCCCCCCCCGAGAGACATTTCCTAATTATCTCCCGAAGACCCCATTAACTTAAAAATTCACTTCATGCATTATTTTTGCTTTGCGTATCCCGACAATATTCCGCTCTGATTGGACCTTACCTCATAAATATTACAATAATTATCCAAAAGAATTAATCGACAAAAAGTATGACCTTTTTCGTCACTTCCGCTGTGTGTAAAATCAATGTAATGACGTCACCCGCACGAAGTGTGAATTTCTTGTGAAAAGTATAATTACGCTTAAATTTCATTAAATAGAATAACATTCATATGAATTACTACCAATGTGAGGGATCTCCTGGAATGTCTGACCATTTTGAAAGTATTTGAAAGTATTGTATGTTATAAAAATGTCGCTCTGAGCGTATGTTTTACCTTGATTGCCATTACAAACACTGCCACTCTTGACAGCTTACCCGGAGTTTCGGGCGGGACCGTGTCATAAAACTAGATATAGCCAGGCCCTAGACTATTAACAGAGAATTTTCACTGGTTAAAGAATTTCATCCCCATCAGTGTCAATGACAGTGATCAAAACTAAATGTTGGAACAGATAATTTCAAAACTTGGTCAGAAAAAAATATCTAGTCTGACTCTAATGTGACATTAACATATTTAAGACCAGGTGGATTGTAGAGAGTTAAAAAAAATTGTTTTCAAGCTATGAATGGTGTGAAGAATTCAGCAGTTCACAAGTTCCTAAGCAGCCAATGAAAGATTTTGATTTTATGTAGAGAAGACGGTAGACCTATCGTAGATTTGCATTTCAAGTTTAGTTGTTTAGGCTAAACTTATTTGAGAAATCCGTTATCTAAGTTAGATGTAGACCTAACAAGTTAGTCTAGTCTCTAAAATAGATGTATAGAGGTCTAACTTTGTTACCTAGTATTAGTTAGATCTAACTTAGACATAGTCTACAAGACCTACATAGGTCTAGTTACTGATGTTTTTTTTTTTTTGTAGGGTCTATTACTTTCTATTTATTTATTTTTTCATGGGAGGCCTAACCAGTCGACGTAGGTCTTGACCAATCCTAGATAGTCATAGACTAGATCTGATCTAGACTCCTACTTAGGAGTTTAGGTTTAGGTTTAGAGTTTAGGTTTAGGTTTAGGTTTAGGTCTATTTTTATAGATCTAGATCTAGTCTAACGTAACAGTTACACATAGACGTACTCTAGAGTGTAAGGCAAAGCACATTACTAGCCTACTGAAATAAAGCCTTGTCAGTGATTGAATTAATTAGGGGATCTTTTTGACGCTCAAATACTGCCCTCCGTGGCGCAAATTCTGACAGAAAAAAATAGCGTCTGGGGTAATTGTCCTAGAGGGTGGTTGTCCTAGGGGTGGTTGTCTGGGGATAGTTTTCCAGGGGGTGGTTGTCCAGGGGGTCCTAGGTGGTAGTTGTCCTAGAGGATGGTTGTCCTAGGGGGTAGTTGTCTGGGGGTAGTTGTCCAGGGGGTGGTTGTCCGGGGGGTAGTTGTCCGGGGGGAACTTGTCCTAGGGGTGGTTGTCCGGGGGTAGTTGTCCGGGGGGTAGTTGTCCTGGGGGTAGTTGTCCTAGGGGGTGGTTGTCCGGGGGTAGTTGTCCGGGGGGTAGTTGTCCTGGGGGTAGTTGTCCTAGGGGGTAGTTGTCTGGGAGGTGGTTGTCCGGGGGGTAGTTGTCCGGGGGGTAGTTGTCCGGGGGGCAGTTGTCCTAGGGGGTGGTTGTCCGGGGGTAGTTGTCCGGGGGGTAGTTGTCCTGGGGGTAGTTGTCCTAGGGGGTGGTTGTCCGGGGCGTAGTTGTCCGGGGGGTAGTTGTCGTGGGGGTAGTTGTCCTAGGGGGTAGTTGTCTGGGGGCTAGTTATCCGGGGGGTAGTTGTCCTAGAGGGTGGTTGTCCTAGAGGGTAGTTGTCTGGGGGGTAGTTATCCGGGGGGTACTTGTCCTAGGGGGGTAGTCGTCCTAGAGGGTGGTTGCCCTAGGGGGTAGTTGTCCTAGGGGGTAGTTATCCTAGAGGGTGGTTATCCTAGGGGTGGTTATCCGGGGGTGGTTGTCCAGGGGGTAGGTGTCCGGATACGGTAATTGAGGTGTGCCAAACAGGGGAACAATATTCGAGTATGGGTCTTATGTACGTAGTGTAGACAGTTACCATATCCACCAGGCTTGCCTTAGATTTCCTAAGGATACATAGTGTGTACAATCTTCTGGATGCTTTTGACACAATATCTGAGATATGTAAGTTCCATTTTAGATCATTCTGAATTGTGATTCTGGGGTTTAAGTTCCTTAAAAATGATATGGTCATGAGGTTACATTTGGATAACGGACGATATTGTTCATTTAATGAAACAACGTGACCATGCTCACAGAGCTGCTATTCTTACAAAAGACGATGAGTTATGGAATACTTACAAATCCCTTAAGAATAAAGTTACACATCTTATTAGAAAAAGGAAGAAAGAATACCATTGTAACTTTATTGAAGAAAATCATGGAAATTCTCGGAATATATGGAAGTGTCTGAAACGTGTAATTCCAAAATCCAGCAAGATATCGCCGCATAGTTTGGAAATTGATGGTGCTCGTATATCAGATCCACCTAAAATAGCTAATGCTTTCAATAGCTTTTTTTACTACCTGTGCTGCCAATATAACAAAAAACCTGAAAAGTTCTAGAACTGAATCTCATATCGGTGACGATACTCCGATTAATCATATCTCACAATTTGATTTGGACTGTGTGTCTGAGGATTTCGTCATTAAGGAAATTGTTCGCATGTGTAAATATAACGTTACTGGCGATAACCACATTTCTTGTCGTCTTCTAAAAATGACGAAACAGGTGATAGCGAGATCGTTAACCGATATCATAAATGTATCTTTGACCACGGGATGTGTACCCAAGGGTTGGAAAGAAGCTAGAGTAATTCCAATTTTTAAAGCTGGTGATATGTGTGATCCAAGCAATTACCGCCCAATATCTATTTTGTCTGTTGTTAGCAAAATCATAGAGAGGGTATGTACATCGCCAACTTTCTGAATTCATTGACGATAATAATATATTGAACTCGAGTCAGTCTGGTTTTCGAGCAAAGCATTCTACCGCAACAGCACTCATGAAATTTGTTAATAATTTGTCATGGAACATTGAAAACAGACAGATCTCTGGAGTCGCTTTCATAGACCTTCGTAAAGCATTTGACACAGTTGATCACAATATTTTATTAGAAAAGTTATCTGCTATTGGATGTTCACATGATCTTATTTAACAGGTCGTGAACAGTCAGTTCATTTTAAAGGTGCAAAATCTAATCCATTAACTGTATTGATGGGCGTACCACAGGGGTCTATTTTGGGTCCGTTATTATTTTCCATCTATGTAAATACTTTACCAAATTGTATATCTGATGGTTATGTTGATATGTATGCGGACGATACCACTTTAACTGTGAGTGGAAGTAGCGTAGCTGAGGTTGAAGAAAAACTTTCTTTCGCATTGGAAGAATTAATGGTATGGATTAATCAAAACCGCCTTGTACTAAACACGGAGAAGACATGCGTGATGGTCATAACTTCGCGTGCTAATTTAAACAAAATAACATCCTTCAATGTTTCTATAAATGGAAAGGTATTGAAAAGAGTTAATGTCGCCAAATGTCTTGGTATATTAATTGATGAAGAATTGAATTGGTCCAAACACGTTGACAAAGTAACAAAGGTAACGCAGAGAAATGTCAGTGTAATAAAACGAGCGAAGGATTATTTACCATTAACATCTTTAAAGATGCTGTATAATGCACTCGTGTTGCCTCACTTTGATTATTGTTCCTCTGTGTGGTCAAATCGATATCAGGAACAAACGAATAAGCTTCAAAAAGTTATGAGACTCCATCAAGTGAATTAATTAGCAATCTGAAATGGATGCCGATTGAGAAACGATTTGAATTTCAGCGTGTTACTATGATGTTCAAGTGTACACACAATTTGGCACCATCCTATTTACAAGGAAGTTTAGTTAAAGTAAGTGACATTCATCAGTATCATACGAGGCAGGCAGATGAAGGTTTACTTTCTGTGCCAAAGTATAAAACAGAATGCTTTAAACATAGCCCCCTCGTATCTTCAATTATAGCATGGAATCAGTTGGACAGATCACTAAAAATGGCAAGCTCTGTGAACACATTTAAATATATGTTCAAAAGATCTTGCAATATCTGTTCGCAATAAGAATGGCAAGCGGAATTTTATTCAGTTTCTACCTGAAGTTTTACTCTCATTCCTTATCGCATTTCTACGCATTCTCTTGTGAAAACAAAGGATTGGTTTGATTCGTTTACATAACAGCATGGTAAATGAGTCACTTGATGCCATTTTATAATTGTCTTCATCAAAAATATGTCATTTTTTGTTGCCCTGATTTGCAAAATATGTTTGATGGTTTGTTTCTTTGCCAAAAAATGTACGATGAAATAATGCTTTTCAAAATGTATGAATGATTTCATATCATTTATAATCAATAATAGATAATGTGTATTTTATTGTTTCATAAGAGACACTGTACATTCGATTGCTATACTATATTACATGCAATCATTGTGTAATCTTTGAATAAGTAATATGTTTTGTAAATATGTATATAACAATTCTGTTTCTATACTGAGCTAAAGTAGGCCTAGTCTTTATACTTCTTGTATGTACTTTCAAATCTATACAATGCCATTTCAAAATAACTCATATAAAAATGGTTATTTTTCAACAGATTTTAGAAAATATCACCGTCTATACATTAGGAATTAAGATGATAGGAATGTGCAACAATTTCAACATTTTCGTAAAACCAATTATGTTGATTACGAGGATACCATATTCTTTGTATTTACATGTATATATATATATATATATATATATTTATTTATGTTCTTATCTATTTTTGTTATGAGTTTATTATGATTTTGTTGGCTATTATTGTTACTTACTATTGCTATCAGGGCCTCAGGGAAGACCACCAATATTGGTGATAATGAGTCACCCTGTATAAATATCACAAATAAATAAATAAATAAATAGGGTATCATATATATAACTCTATATGGTACCTTAGCAGGACAGTGCTTTGTTAGGAGCATTGTCTGAATGTCCTGCTAATGTCCGCGAGTGTCCTGCTAATGTACAGCAATGTATTGTGACGGAATAAACCTCATTGTTCACTGTCCCGCTAACGTACCATCCAGCGTTGTATATCTTCCACTAAAATCCTCGTTTAGGGTACTTTTCAGAAAGTCACGGACGCGGATGCCGGATGCCCGGGTTTATATCTCTAGTCACTCTCCCCCCAGTCCCATAAATCAGGAAGGAAAGCACAACAACCACGGCCAGTGTAACCTGACCCCCAAAACCTGCACACACCCGCACTCCAAGAACACACTCCGAACAGCACGTCCCAAACAGCAACGCAACAGACCAAACCAACACGAAATGGAAAAATAACATGCAAAGGAATGATTTATGAAATCAATACTTATCCTAAAGCTTAGCTAAAAAATTACACTACTCACCTATGGGGCGACGAGCGTTCGCTTGTAAAGTCCGTCCATATTTACACCATTTTCGAACGAAATCCAATTTGTTTTGTACAAAATGCAATTCCGTTCACGAAATTTGTTTCGACCTAAACGAAATGGATTTCGTAGTGACGAAATACACTTTCTGTGGTACGAAATGAATTTCCGTGGTACGAAATGAATTTCGTACCAGACGAAATGGATTCCGTTGAGACGAAATCCATTTCGTGGTCACGAAATCAATTCCGTTCAAGAAATACATTTCGTACCATACGAAATGGCTTTCGTTGAACGAAATCCATTTTGTGTGGTAGCTAACGCAATTCCGTACATGAAATACATTTCGTACCATACGAAATGGCTTTCGTTGAACGAAATCCATTTTGTGTGGTAGCTAACGCAATTCCGTACACGAAATACATTTCGTACCATACGAAATGGCTTTCGTTGAACAAAGTCCATTTTGTGTGGTACCTAACGCAATTCCGTACACGAAATAAATTTCGTTGCAACGAAATTTATTTCGTGCGCCACTTAGCGCAATTCTGTACACGAAATGTATTTCGTGGTACACCCAAATCCATTTTGTCTGTGTCTGTCAAGTAAGGGATATAAGAAGGTCGCTGATTGGCTGCCGTGTTGATCGTGCTTTGCTATGACCACGTGCCACTGATCTGTACGGAAAGATTTCTCTCCGTATATCGTGCCACGTGTATCTTGGACTGGGATGCTACATCAAACTCGGATGCAAGTTGTCTGATGACGTCTGATGACGGACAGTCAACCTGTCCGAAACGTCGAGTAACCTCCTACTCAAGCCTCATCTACTCAAACCTTCGCTACTCAATCCATCGCTGCTCATCCATCGATCATCAACCAAGTCTTCTCATCTCATCTCATCTGGTCTACAGTCCTTTTCAGGACTTCACCCATTGTCACGAAAGAATATTTCTTCTTTTCTCTCTTGTCATCCTTTCTCGTCTATCCATTTCTAATTTCCCTTTTTTCCCTTTCCTCCTACCAAGACACATGGTGAACCGTAAACCTTCTCCACGTTGTCCTGGACAACTCGGTCAGCGCTGAACAGGGGCCTGGAAATGCTCAGACCAATGGCTCAGAATTGAAGCCCCGTCCGTGAACAGGGCCTGTCCGTCCTCACTGCGTAAGGGACTCTGGACCTGGTGAGTAGGGCCGTATACTGCCTTGAGGGCTTCATAAAAGCCTCTGTAGTCACCAGTGTCGGCGCATAGCTGAGTTATCTGCGAGGTTTGTCCACCACGTCTTCTGAATATCTCGAAGCTTGCGCTGGAGGTTGCTGCAAACGAGACGGAAGGCAACTTTCTTATCAGGACAAGACGGCTGAGCTAAGTGGGCTTGATATATATATATATATATATATATATGATATATAATACTCTATTTGCAGCCTTAGAGGAATCCTTTTATCTCAGCATATTTGTTATCATTCCCCTTAACGCCCGTCGAATTTCTATTGTAACGGAATAAATCGCATTGTTATGATTCCCCCCTCTAGTAGGAAATAGGGATATATATATATATATATATATACGAAAGTTGAAATATTGAGTACTTCCAAAGAGTGCTCTATGCCTTACAGCAGAGCATATTAATCCATGGTGTACCTGCTCAATCCGACCTTAGGTTTCGTGCCTCTCTCAAGACACTCCTCAGGGATAATGAGCTTGGCTTTGGTGTTCGGCATCTGCGATGCTTCCTGGATCGATTTCACGGTCTGGTGGTTTTCTTTTGGGACATTGTGTGTGCCTACATCCTGTTAGGATTTCAGCTCTTTTGTTTAGTGATTCTTTGTTCGCTATGATCAGAAGCTTTTCATCCATGCACAAATTGCATTGGCCACTCTTTCTCCTAAGCAGGTTTGACTTTTTAGCAATTTCCCATGATAAGCTGTAACCCGTGTTTGATTTTTTCAATTCCCATATATATTTAGATAGCTGGGTTTCCTTACTGTATTTCTCGTGGGTGAATGATTTAATATGATTCCTATAGCGCTCCTTGAAGGGCCCTCCCGCTAGACCAAAGTATGCCTTTTCCGTATTCCCATGGCGCACTGTCGCTTTGTACACAATAGCTTTCTCCAAACATTTTCCATTGAGTGGACATGCGGTTTTTTTGCAATTGCATTTTCTCTCATTTGTGACTGTCGCTTTTGATTTCTCTATTACTCTTTTGTTATGTCCTTTTATTATCGTAATTTCTTCAATCGATATTCCTCATACAACTGTAGCCCACTTTCAAAGTATTCTTATTGAAAATCTTATTGAGTTTGTGCCCCTTGGGGAAATGCTTTTCCACCAGCTTTAAGAATTTGCCCGCTATGTTGGTTTTAACATTAATGCTATATGGGGGGGCTAAACCAAGTCACTTTCCTTCCTCGATTCTTTCTTTTTTTGTTGTTATTTTCGTGGTTCTTGGTTTCTTCGACGTACTGCATTTTCTTATCGTATCCGCTTGCCTTTAAAGCGTATTCGTACATGGGGGCCGCATTTTGGAAAATGCCCTTCGTCGATGATAACGATGAAATGCGCTTTTCCACAGCTATATATATATATATATATATATATATATATAAATAGAAAGGACAAATATAGATCAAAAAACCGTAGAGATGTCAATAATCCGATATTTCGGGCATAGCCCTTTGTCAAGGAATGACAAATTCATTAAGCGTCAAGCAAAAATAAGGGCAAATAAAAGACGCGTAAAATGGTTGCGTAGAAACAAGATGAAAAAGACGCGCAAAATGGTCGCGTAGAAACAAGAAGTAAGAGCTTCTGGCGCGTTCATAGTTTCCTCCATATTTCCCTGACAAGCAAAAAAAAAAAAAAAAATTGGCGGGGGGGGGGACACGTGCCCCCCCCCCCCCCCCTGTGCCCCCCCCCCCCCCCTGGATCTGTCACTGATATATATTGTAAGGAAATAACATATACAACAGCTTTGCCAACTCTCGTGGAAATAAATACAATGTGAAAGGAAATGAGAGAATAATGGTTGCGTGACTTAAATCAAAGTTCCCCAGAGCTGTCCTCCCTTTTTGAAATTTTGGCAAAGACTGAAAAAATGTCTCCGCCGGGAATCGAAGCCGGGTCGTTGGCTTAGAACGCCAATGCCTTAACCACTAGACCACGGAGACGGGTTAGTGGTTTCGGCGACACCAGATTCAATTGACTGACAGATTGACAAATCCTCAGCCTCCTGGGGAACTTTGATTGAGCTACGCTACGTTATTCTCGCATTTCTTTCGCATTGTATTTATTACCACGAGATTTGCCAAAGCGTGTTGAATATGTTATTTCCTTACAATAATGTTAATGATAATTTATTCTAATGTATACATGTATTCAAAGCATTCGCTTGGGTCCAGCTGAGGCAATAGCGGCTTGTCTTGTTCAAAAACTCATTTGCCCCCGACAAGGGGAATTAATTAAAGGACAATTAACCCCACGTGATATTCTAGATGCACCTATTGTCTGCTACGTCTTTCCATGGAGGCTGCCATTTTGTGCATGACACGGATCATTAGGTACCATATGCATTGATAATAGCCTACCTTTACAACAGATACGTCGCTTTGTTCTGATTGTATTACGATTGTTATTGGCCATGGGCCTAGATAATTGACGACCCATGAGTTCTAATAGCCATCCTGTAAAGCAGATTCCTCGCTTTGTTTTGGTATTGTTACGATTGTCTCCGTCCTTGACGTCAATTCTCCGTCCTTGACGTATATTTTTTATGAAGTATATTTTTTATGAACAAATTAAGACCTTTTAAAAAATATATAAAACTAAACTTACATTTCAGAATATGTGACTTTATCTAATATATATTTGTCCTCTAAAAATCAATTACAAGTTAACGATGAAGGAAATTTTACTTGGGATGAAAAATATGTTCGTGTACACATAAAGTAATGGCAGCCCCCTTATTATTGCTAGCAGACGATAACTTGGCTGGAAAATAGTGATTTATATCTATATCCTGTGTTTTTACATGAAATTGCATGTATCAAATAAGAGGCATATACTACACCATTCAAAATAAGCTAATTCATACGCTGAGGTTAATTTCCCTTTAATAAGGTTGAGGATTTGTCAATCTGTCGGTCAATTGAATCTTTCACATTGTATTTATTTCCACGACATTTGCCAAAACTGTTGTATATGTTATTTCCTTACAATATTATATATATATATATATATATATAATTAAATATCATAATTGATAGGATTGAAGTAAATTGAATATATCATAAAGAAATGTGAGAAAATTACAATGCCCCGACCGGGATTCGAACCCGGGACCCTGGATTACATGACCAGTGCTCTACCAACTGAGCTATCCGGGCTCCCGTCGAAGCAATGACCAGGGTCCCGGGTTCGAATCCCGGTCGGGGCATTGTAATTTTCTCACATTTCTTTATGATATATTCAATTTACTTCAATCCTATCAATTATGATATTTAATTACAAATTCAAATTGTCCTCTATAGAAATTCGTTGGCATGGATTTGCCCGACTTTAGAGGGAAGACCTTAATATTCAATTTACTTCAATCCTATCAATTATGATATTTAATTACAAATTCAAATTGTCCTCTATAGAAATTCGTTGGCATGGATTTGCCCGACTTTAGAGGGAAGACCTGTCTCATTGGTAGGCCATTACATAGCGTACGCATGGAATTGGTATGGATGTACCCCCTACGCTCGATGGAAAGAGAGGGGCTATATGTGAGATTGTTACTTTGCTTCGACGGGAGCCCGGATAGCTCAGTTGGTAGAGCACTGGTCATGTAATCCAGGGTCCCGGGTTCGAATCCCGGTCGGGGCATTGTAATTTTCTCACATTTCTTTATGATATATTCAATATATATATATATATATATATAATGCGAAAGGAAATGAGAGAATAATGGTTGCGTAACTTAAATCAAAGTTACCCAGAGCTGTCCTCCCTTTTTGAATTTTTTTGCAAAGGCTGAAAAAATGTCTCCGCCGGGAATCGAACCCGGGTCGTTGGCTTAGAACGCCAATGCCTTAACCACTAGACCACGGAGACGGGTTAATGGTTTCGGCGACACCAGATTCAATTGACCGACAGATTGACAAATCTTCAACCTTATTAATTAATATTAATTAATTAATTAATATATATATATCTGGCCCTTCTGGGAAATCACACCCCACAGGTATGCGGGCCTGTCTACGCCAATGACAAGGTTTTATTCCTTATTGCATTCCTGGTACATGTATTCTATGTAATTGAGCATGTTGGGGTTCGTGTGAAAGTGGTCAGCATCATGTGACGATGTTTTCATGGTTAAACAGCTCTGAAACACTTTTCAGCTCAGTTGCATGATTTCCTTTATCGACGAAATTGAGCAGCATGAATCGGTTCTTAGTACTTGTATTAGGGATTCTACAAAGTTTGTTTTCTTGCTGTAAGTATGATTTCCATTGCTACTTTCGGGTCAATTAAATCATGCTCATATAAATGTACATAAATCATTATTCCGTATTTCCGTTGACATAATTGATACGATAGTTATTTGCTTAAACTTGTCTTGATAATACTGCACGTCACCTAAAGTACGGTCTGCAATTTTTTAAAGGCTTGGTCAACTGATAAGGCTTCATCACGATAATGAAATGAACTGGCTATACGGACTGCAATTACCTATTGTATTTTATATAATCTTTTGTAGTGCTGCAAATTCAATACAGAATTGCCGTTTTGAGTCTTATGACTGGCGACTGTTTGTTGTAAGAGTACCACAATGACTTCCGAAATGTATAGATATTTGCTATGTCTGTCTCCTTGTGAAAAAGATCTGAATAATAAGGGATAATATCATGACTTCTTTTGAAAAAGGAACAAAAAATTTTTAGGAGTTAGTTTGCTTCCTATCGAGTGAAAATGTTATCGAAACACGTCGTAGTACGTATTATTATTTATTATTATTGTCATCATCATTATTAATATTATTATTATTACTATTATTATTATTATTATTATTACTATTCATTATTAGTTTTCCCGCCCAATTTCGTCAAAATTGCATCCGATTTAACAATGCGATCATTCAATTTCGAGCGAATTCGAATGATCACCGAGATCAACATTCAAAAAGCCAACTAGTTCATTCAATTGAATTTCATAAGCATGCGATTTCATAATTTTCTCACATAAACGTGTGAAAAGCGCGTTCAAATTGAAAATGCATTCAAATTCGCACCGGCACCGCCCCGATGAACGTTAAGGAAATCAAATTCACAAATAGGCAAACGTTACTGATTATGTTCTTTGTAATCTGCATCTGTTTGAAGAAATTATGCAAACTTTATGTACCTTGAAATGGGACATTTGCCTTATATTGAACTTTCTCATTCCTCTGACAAACCGCCATCGAAGCAACAGCTCGTATAACTCCACTTTCATACACAAACAATCAGGCCCCTGGGAACGATTTTGTTACAGGTGGGGGGGGGCTGTGATCAGATTTTTTTTTTCTTTTCGTGTGTATTTTTTTGATTTTCAGTAGTTTTTATTCATTTCTATATATATACAGAGAGAGAGAGAGAAATGAATAATATGTGTGTGTGTGTGTATGCAGTTGCTTATCTATGAATGGCGCCCGGGGCAAACGATGAAGTTGCTTTAAGTGCAAGAGCAAGTGTCCCCTTTAGAAAACGTGGGTTGCTACAGCCAGTGGCGGATCGAGGATTTTGTGATATTCACACAATTTTCTGACAAGTAAAAAATAAAAAAGGTCCTCATCATTTTGGGGTCTCTTTTTAACTCCAAAAAATCTCTAACAAGCAAGAAAAAAAAAGGGTCATCAGCATTTTGCTGGCTACAGCACCCCAGCATCCTTAGCCTTATTAGCACCCCCGGCTCCCAAGGGCCTGCATACAATTCATGTATACACAACTATGGTGGCGGCTCGAGGAGAGTACATGAATATCTCGAGGAGAGTACATGAATATCTCGAATACGGACAGAATCAGGTTGGCTGAAGCATTTGACAACCAGCAAGACTACCTAGAACTGGCCAACACTCTAGGAATTAACATGAAATATTAATAAAAATAAACTTTGAATATGAAAGTTTGAAAATGAGAAGGAAATTATATAATCAAAAACAGTGAAAAGGGTGCATAATTATGATATGACGTGAAAAAAATGAGGTAAGAA
This sequence comes from Heliocidaris erythrogramma, assembly GCA_025617745.1. Taxonomy (NCBI): domain Eukaryota; kingdom Metazoa; phylum Echinodermata; class Echinoidea; order Camarodonta; family Echinometridae; genus Heliocidaris; species Heliocidaris erythrogramma. The sequence continues at coordinate 5,836,750 of CM046854.1, forward strand.
CTACAGAACTTGTTTATGTTAATTGAATTCGAACGTTCAAAGTGCGAAGGTGTGTGCCTATAAATGAAATTGAAATTGGTATTTGGGACGAAATTGAACGTCTATCCAGCGCGAAATTGAATGACAACTTCGCGTCGTTAAACAGCCAATCCGCAGGTCCCCTAAAAGCGCGCTATTTTATTTCCAGTTCTGCCTGACTATGAATACATAATGAGCAAGAACAGCCATTTGCAAACTGTTGAATAGGCTACTTATCATTCACTAATTGTCATGAGTTATACATCAAATAAAAGAAGAGGGATCAGAGATTTGTGACATGTTTTTATTGTGTTCAGAATAAAAGACGAAATTGGTAAAAAATGGTGTTCCTTTTATGACAAAAATAGAAAGGAAATGAAATATAAATCTGGCCAAAACTACCATAGTTTTATTGTGAGCCAGGGCAAAGGGCAAATTTGACATGAGCGTAAAGGGCATTTTCTGTACTTTCCAAAGATTGAAATTACATTAATGTGCACTTCATGACAGGGTCAGGATCCAGCAATATGTAACCAATGTACACACTTTGTCTTTAAAAAGTCAATTCCAGCATTCCGATTGGTTACCACCACGCAAGATGTTTTCTCACAGCTAGGCGACAGCTATGCGCATGTTTGCGCAAAGATGAAGCAACAGGTTGCGCATTGTTTCATTCAACGCGTACTTGGTTACAGATGGCTCGCTTGCCAATCACAGGGCTAAGATTCTGTGGTCTTGACCATGGTCTTGACAACGGATAATCTGCGGCTGAGTATTGCTGGATCCTGACTCTGTCATAAATTTATGGATGTTTTGAATGTAACGATGAAAAAGATGAGATTCCAGCGCTTCCATACATATGTGTCTTGATGGCGGCTCATATACTTTTTATATGTCTTTTAACAACTTGAAATCTTGTGAAAAAGGCTTTTGTATGACTATTTCGTCAGTTATTTTAAACAACTTATTTCTAAAATTCTGACTGAAACAAAATATCCCTGTGTTGGTAAACTATTCATTTATTTTTGCAGAAAGTATAATGAGCACAGCATTAATATTTATTGAAAAACATAACTTTAAAGATGACCATGCGATAAAGCCGACTGGGTGCAGGGAGAGAGTCCATTTCGGGCACTGGAAATAAAATGCGCGATTTTTGCTCATTTGCATACGACCTGCGGTCTGACTGTAAATTGAATGAATTTCTTTGTTTTAAATTGAATGAAATAAAATTTAAAAGGAATGATATGAAACGAATTTGAATGATCAAAGTCAAGAATGAAAATGAACCATAAGAACAGAGAGTTGACGAACATCGTTCTCCTATTCATGAATTCGAATGCAAATCTGATGAAATTGGGCGGGAAAACCTATATTATTATTATATTGTCCTTCCATTGCCACATACGCCTGCATTTGTTAAATGGTTGGATTGTAAACTGACCGGACTCATTAAGGAGTTTTTGGATATGTCAACTAGAACGCCGTCTTAGATCGTCCCAGCGACAATGGACTGCTTTGTGTTGACTGCATACAAAATGGGTGAAGCCAGGTTCATGTTTTATAGAAGACGGCAAAACCATGTTTGACGCGTTCTCGATCTGACTCGTTCTTGCACAAAGCGCGGTGTGCAGCTGACACAAAGCAGCCCATTGTAACTGGGAAATCTAAGACGGCGTTCAAGTCCACACATTTCGAAAAGCTCACTATTGCAGTTATGCAGTCACCCTCTTCAAAATTTTATTCATGATGAATGCAATTTTTTGATTACAAGAAAATTGACCCTTAATGTTTTGTGCTGGAACTTAATGTTTTTTGTGGGAATTCAATTTTTGTGCTGGAATTTTATGAATTCCCGTAGGCCAACATCAGCTTAACATCGATTATTTCACTTTATTAATTTACAGTTTCATTAATAAAATATAGCACTGTCAGTTTCAAAACTGCTTTTAACAACGGCCCTGTCAGCCTTCATTATGTACATGAACGTTGCCATTTCTTAAAAATTGAAATCACAGAAGAACAAACAGAAAACCAAAAAAAAAACGTAGAAATTATTTACAGAGAAATGACTAAATGTACATATACAAAATAATGATTGCAGACAAACTAATTATAATATATCAGAATGAAGAGAGTTTTAATTTCTTTTTGAAAACCGAACAATAACAACAACATCAACAAGAAATAGATACGATCAAGGATATGCTCCAGCGTAAAGTGTCTCATAGTAATTATCAACCGTTTTACCATGGGTCAAAATAAGTAGTACGAAAGGAAAAACAGGGAGATGAACCTTTACATCTTTATAGTGACAGCTTTGTCTTTCCTTTCAAACAGATTCATTGCCTGACTTGCATATGAATAAGCCATTTACTCCTGGGAAAGATGTGGTTCTAAACTGCACTGGACCTGCGACATCTCAGACCTTGGACAATATCTTCTGGAAAGTCAACTCTACCACGCTTTTCTCCTGTTTTGGAAATGATTGCGGGAAGAATAATTCAATGCATTCATTAGACGCAACGTTCAATTACACCAGTGCTCTTATCATTCAGAATGTTTCTTTGGATAATGAAAATACATACATATGTGTTTTGTCAACTATTTCTGATCTTAGGAAATGTTACATAAAGTTAATACTTTACGGTGATATATCTTTCTTAATCTTAACAATATTATAATATTCTATTGAAAAACAAACCAATTTGTTTTTTTCGTGCCTTCTACTTCTAATTAGGGCTTGACGTTGTTTTTCTGTAATTCTTTATTTACATCCCATTGTTTAACATTGATACAATTTATTTTTTGTTTATACATACGTATATGTATATAGGGGAAAATTTGGCTAAAAAAATACCCCAATCCAATAAGCATTTTTCAAGGTATTTGGGGCAACCCAATGTAAATTCCATATTTTTCTCCCCCACTACTAAATATGAAGTAACAGATATTGTTTCTTCTTTGAATAATAAACAAAGTGCAGGTCATGATGATATTAGTAATTTCATTTTAAAAGGCATTATATCCTCTATTATTGACCCCCTTACTCACATATTTAATAGATCTATTTTAAGTGGTATTTTCCCAAAGCAGATGAAAATTGCAAAAGTTATTCCTTTGTTCAAAAAAGGAGATGATCTTGATGCTGGTAATTACCGTCCCATTTCATTACTCTCTTCTCTATCTAAGATTCTAGAAAGATTAATTTTTATTAGAACAACTAACTTTCTTAAAGCCCATGATATATTTACAAACTCCCAATTTGGATTTAGGCAAAAACATAGCACCATTCACGCTCTCTTAAACTTTTTGGATAAAGTAGCTCATTCTATAGATGATCATTCTCATTTAATTGGTATTTTCCTGGACTTCTCCAAGGCTTTCGACACTATTAATCATGACATTTTACTTTACAAACTTTCTCACTATGGTATACGTGGAATTGCCTTGGAGTGGTTCAGGAATTACTTACAAAATAGAAAGCAGTACGTTTATTTGAACAATCACATTTCTAATTTGAAAGACATTAATTGTGGGGTCCCACAAGGTAGTATATTAGGGCCTCTTTTATTTATTGTTTACATTAACGACTTTTACAGATCATCTGACATCCTTTCGTTCATTCTCTTTGCAGATGATTCTAATGTATTCTTTGCTCACAATAACCCTCACACCCTAGTACAGATTATCAATATAGAATTGCAAAAATTAACACAATGGATAAGAGCCAATAAATTATCTCTTAATTTACAAAAAACCAAATACATGATTTTTAGTAATACCATTGAAACTCTACCGTCTGACATTATCTTTGATGACTCACCATTAGAATGCGTTTCTCAAATTAAATTTTTAGGAGTCACGGTAGATAACAAACTTTCATGGAAACCCCACGTTTTTAATGTGTGTAAAACATTATCTCGTAATATTGGTATAATAAATAAGCTAAAGCATTACTTCCCTTCTAACACATTATTCATGTTATACTCCTCTTTGATCTTGCCTTACCTTGATTATGGAATATTAGCATGGGGCAATACCCATAATTCTTTATTAGACAAAATTTTGATATTGCAAAAGAAAACGCTCCGCATTATTTGTAATGCACCAGCTCGTTGTCATACTGATCCACTGTTTCTTGAACATAAGATTCTGAAAATAAAAGATTTATATTTGTTTCAATTAGGTCAATTCATGTATAAGTATAACAACAATTCATTGCCTCGCATTTTTGACTCCATGTTTCCAAAAAATCAATCTTTCCATAACTACCCGACGAGGCAATCTAATGAATTTCACTTGCCCTTATTAAGAACACTCTTAGCTCAAAATACATTTTTATATACAGGTCCAAGATTTTGGAATTCCCTTGTAAATGAGATTAAAGATGCCCGTTCATTACCGTCCTTTAAAAGCAAGCTGAAATCTATGCTACAAAAATCGTAATAGATAAACACTAGTTATTAGTTCAAACTAAAATTCGTATATTTATTTTCTTGTTAGCTTTTATAGTTCATACTTATACAGAATGAGATGTCGTAATTTTGTCCAGCACAGATTGGACCTTCTATATAATCGTATATGTATATATTTATTTATATTTTCTGCAAACTATGTACTCAACATGCATGCTTAGTCTCGCATCCCTCTCCCCTATTTCTATCGATTTGTGAAGGCAGTTCGTCGTGTAGTTTTGTCTACGCTCATGTGTTGTGTTGTCTTGTGTGTAATGTGTTTTTTTTTTTTTTTTTTTTTTGTTCCTTATTTTCAAACAGTAATTTCATACGATTCTTGTTTTCTTGATTTTTCGCTTATTTTTCACGGCTCCGATTATCTTTTAGTTTTTCCCAAAGATCTGATTATGATACATTTATTTTGCAATGAGGGATCCACATTCTACAAGCTACTGCTTTTTAGTGGATCCCTCCATTCTTCACGTGATATAATTGTTATTGTTAAGATTTGACATGTATAATATATTGCTTTATATTTATGTGTTACGATGTCATATTTATTTGTTTTTTGCCTTTTCAAAGTTTGTATTCATTTGTATTATGTTGAAGAATGAAATAAAAATGAATTGAATTGAATTGAATGTTTTTTTTTCTTAATACATTTTCAATTCGCTGAATATTAACATAATAGATGAAGCTGAAGCATTACAAAAAAGGTGAGGACATGAGAAGGTAGTTATAAGAAAAGCTTCTTTTTTTGGATATCTGTATTGACGGCTTTTACAATTAGTTCTTATTTAGTATTTCGAATAGTAATTTTATCATTCCTATCATAACAATAATGATAAAAGAGGACGATAATTGAGAGGAAATTACTAACTTTTTTTGTATTCAACAGTTGCACCGGAGAAACTGATCATTTTAAACAATGAAACTAATACAATCCTTAGTGAATATTTTGATGTGGACTCAAGAATCCCTACAAAAATACGATGTCAAACGAGTACGTCGGTGAAGCCTACTGTCAATCTTGACTGGATTATCCCTGAAGGACTGAAGATCGTCGAGAAGACTGACCATGAAGTTGATGATAAGCATGATAGTCGTCTTGTAATACCATCGACCATATTATCATTCATCCCCAAAGACGATGACCGTATGAGGATAACCTGCATTTTTAACAAGACTTCTAATCATTTAGAAAAAATACAGGCATCAGTTTATATTAAAACAAGAGGTTTGTATTAAATATCTATCAGGCTATTTCTCTTGCTTTCAAGTGATTTCTCTTGTATTTTGTGTTATCTATGGATTATGGGTTATGATTATAATTTCCATCTGTGTTTGTGAGGATATTGCTGATGTAGGTCAACAACTGTGTTGAATCGGGGATCCCCGAAGTACAAAAAGGTATTTTTAAATAAATGAAGTAGATAAATGTAAAACTAGAATTATCGGTTTCTCACAAAACGTATTTAACTGCAGGAGCAACAACTAAAAAGCTGAAAATCATCACCTCTTTTTACATGTCTGCATTTGTCAGCATGTCATCTTGATACAAATTTCTTACAAATAGAATAAAAGAGAAGCTTTTCCCATACTTTTTAAGTTTTTATAATCCCCCTTAAAAAGAATACAAAATGTGATTATTAAATTAGAACCTGAAATGACGTTTTTAAAAAGTATTTATTCATTTTATGTATTTGCATCTTTCTGTTTCCTTCGCTCCAAACATTCAGCTTTTTCATCTCCCACATCCAAAACGTATACAACAGCAGCTCAACAAAACTACGTCACAGCCTCCAGCATGTCCACAGAACCTCCGGATTCACCAAATGCAACCGAGGATATTAAGGACGGTTTGTGGAATTTATCATTCTTTTAAATTCATCCTTATCGTTTTCAATTAAAATCTATCAATAGCCAAAACGATTTATGACTGATAATGCTCATATCTTCTTCATTCAAATTACTGTAAGCAAAGTGTACATTAAAGACGAAGATGTAAAGTATAAACTTCATTGATTATACTTCTGTAAATTCTTGAATAAACACTTTTGATAGAAGAATACAATCTCATTTTTCAGAATGCCCTTGTGTTTGAGAAATGAGATTTTAATGTTATTTTCTGATGTATCAATACCATCTATAAACATTGTATGTTTTATTGATGGTTTGCATAACAATATATATTCCACAGAACATTATGTTTTTGTAAACTCACAATTTCTATCAAGGTTACATTACCGTAACAACGAATATCAAAATAATAAAAATAAAGGAATTTCCATTGGGAACACTGTATACAAAGGCAAAAACAGATTTAGCTTGTTGGCAGACAACTCCGCTTTTTGCTGGTCCTCCTATCACTTTTCAGAATATGACATTTAACTTGCATCATCTAATGCAACATATAAACAGATATTTCCGTTGTAACATGTACTTTATTCAACAATTCCACTGGTGTAATGTGATGTGCTGGGACTATAAGCAACCCTTTGTAGCATGCCCTATCGAGTGAAGTATTGTAACATCTCATTTAATAAAACTACATCAATAGACCTGTTTACTAAGTGATTCAAATTTATGGATGTTTCTTTCATGGGGACCTAGTAACGAGGTATTCCATTAACATGTTATTAATGAATGAACTACAATACTTTGAATCCAGTTTGCATACATTACTTGTTGCTATGTCTGGCAAGCTTTCAGGTTGTCAAGAACAACCTTTGTTTCAAAAGTATGCATGAAATTTGAATCACTTAGTAAACAGGTCTATTAGTTACTTTAACTTTATCAAATTTTGATAATCATTACACTTCATACATACATGTGCCAAACCTGATGTCTTTGTTTTGGATGAGTTTTTTTTTCTTTCTTCCTTTACATATATTCTTTTGTGATACTGTTGACGATTTGGAAATACATCAGAAAACTTGTCTGTGTAGAAATAACTTCAAGTATGAACTGGGGGTTCTGGAGAATCCCCCGAAAAACCCAATCTGAAATATCTTAAGTACACATGTAGTGCCAGGGAACACTGCAGCCCGTAATTGCCCCTCCCCAGCCGCAAGTTTAAAATTTCTTTCTCTTGTTTGTCATATAATTTTTGTGTTTTCCTTTACCCTTGATGCAGGTATTAGAATATTTTTGTTATATGCGCTTCATTGTTAGCATTATTATTAATATTATTATTAGTATTATTACTATCATTATTATTATTATTACTATCATTATTATGACTATCATTATTCGTATTATCATCATGTCTTTCATCATTATCAACATTTATTATCATCACCGTTACTATCATCATCATTATCATTATCATCATTACAACTTTCATCATTATCAGTCTTGTGTACGTTTAAACCAAAATCGAAGATAAATAATCAAAATGAATGAAAATTATAGTTGATGCATCCTGTTACGGCCTTATAACTATGCGGGTTATGCTGACAGCTTTAAGCTCTTATAATAACTCTTAGTCTCTTATAATCCTCTAATCATGCTAGTGAACATCTAGGCCATACAGAGAGAATTTACTGATTTGTAATAAAGATATGTAAGTTTTTTTAAAGTCTTTTTCATTCGCTTTTAGGAGCTTTGAAACGTGTTAATCATACAAGCTGTTAATATAAACATATATACCAACTGTTGTTCTCTGTTAAGATGAGGGCCAAAGTTTGATCTTTCATTGTTCATTCTTTTCATCTTGATTTACCATGGAATAATATATTCGGACGTATATAGACATGGCTGCTGTACTAAGAATTGTATAAATTTCCGTAAATTTGTCTTTGCTTTAATTTAGTGAGTTCCTGGCAGATTTGGCTCTATTCCTTTGGAGCTGCCTTGTTCATTGTACTTGCTGTTATTGGTATTAAGCTCATAGTATTACGAATTACGAAGGAGCAAAATAGTAAGTATACACACTGGCTCATATACTGACGTAACTCTGATATTATCGTAAATGGAAAATGCAGATTGTCGCTGTGCTCTGATTATTGTTGAACATATGCGAACTTTAATAAACGTCGTACTCCCTTTCTAGTTCATTTTAAAGTGTTCGGATAAAGCTTATAAATTTCTGAATCACATCTTTATTTACTTCATTTATACCTTAGATGTCGTTGCGAGTTTTTGATAGAACCACAACCTTCTGTGAAAATGAGTATGTTTGGTACATGTTCATAGCTTTACTGAAATACTAATAATACAATTATAACCTTATTTTATGCGCCCTTCGAGTTACCATGGTGTCATGAAATTGATCAAAGTGTTTTACAAGTGTACTATTACCGTACGTATTAAATACATATTCTCGATGATATCCTTGTATTTGGGGGCGCAGTGAACCCCGTAGACCAGTTAGATGAAGATGATCCACCTCCCACTCTCCGGGCCCAAAGTGCGATGCCGGAATCTAGTCTAATGCAGACACCGGCTCCTGGAGACCATACACTGACACTTGTGCCTCTATCAAATGACGCTTTGGTAGAACCCTCCTCAACAGGATCAATCGGGGAAAGCTTAGGAGCGTCTGGAGTTTCCAATTCCGAACATAAGTCTATTGTGAGAACGGTAAGTTGATAATGATGTGTCGAACACGATTTGCATTGGCGATGTGTAGAAGATTGCATGTTACTTCAAAGTAGGGAACTAATTTGTTCACCGTAACATGCATCTGATAGAAATTTCAACAATGAACCCACAGAAATGTAAATTGCAATATTCAAGACGAAATGTGTATTTTATATGTAAAATCATTGCTGATCGGGCTTCATTAATTAAGTTGTTTGATTGAAGACTCTCTGTCCCCCTATTTTAAATTTATTAACTGAAGATTTATGTTAATTCTTTATCATAAACCGGTTAGGAAAATGGGGAGAATCTTAGCTTTATATTTTTTTATTACAAAAAAGAGGTGTATTGATATTTGTCTGATTTTTCTTCATGTTCCAGGAAGGACCACTGGACCCGACAGTTATCTACGCTACCGTCGAAAAGAGGATCAAAACAAAACAAAATATCACTAAAAGTGCAAAGGTTCTCGATATTTACTTATCAAAAATCAGTTAGCCAACATGACAAAGCAATGAGACTTCCCTTTAATCTATGAAATCACAACTACTGGGATAGGAGGATACTCAAAACTTGGGGAAAAAAGGACAATGTCCTGATTAGGACAATGTCCTGATTATTCCTCTAATGCACGTACTTGAGAAGATCATTGAAACGGTTTTACTATGTCTCAACGATTCAAAGACGAAGATAAAATAAGCAAAACTTTGTTAATATATATTTATCATAGCCCGTACTTCTTTTCCAGGAATACTTACTAGACCAATCTGCACAATACGCGACAGTCTACCAGAAACGTGATACACGAGCAGTCTGAAGTGCTGTAGACACTATCCTATTTCCTGATTATTATTCGTCATTGTCCTACGGCTCAAAAAATTTACCGTAATAGTTATATAAGAACTACGCCATTTATCTGTCAACTTACACCTTTAAGATCGCAATGTTGAAGGTATAAGTTGATAGATGTTCCTAGCTGTCTAGTTCCTTTTCACTCTGTGATTACAGAGAAAAGTAGCCTAGAAGAAAAATGGAAAGTACTGAAAGATACAAAAATGTAATTATGCATATCGATTGTTTAACTGAAGCCAAACTATAACTTTTATGCAGTATTATACACATCGAATAGAGACCAATTTAAATAATTGCTCCTTCATTATTTGTAGAAAAGTATTATTTTGGATTTTGAAGATTTTTTCATTTATTCCAAAGTTGCAATTCATACTTACTACTGGACATATTCGTTTTTGCTTTGAAAACTTGACTCACCTGTTATGTTTATACAACATTGATTCCAGGAGCTCCATATTGATACGGGCTATCAGTTTATCAACCAAGCTAAAACTGACGACAAAGTTCCACATGTACATAAAGCTACAACCTCTGGAATGGTAAAATATTCATTAAAAGTAATATGTAAAATGAGCCAAAAGAACAAAGAAATTAATACTAATATACATTTTACCCCCCAAACAAAACCTGTAATTCTGTGTCATAATGTAAATTGCAAGTATAACTATGAGAATTGCCAAAAAAAGTTTTGAATATTGTTAATGTCAAAATATAACGGCTGTCATTATTATCTTTGCCATCTCCATGTCATTATTTTGTAAACCTGTTATATAGCGTTTTATACACATTAGGCTACTTTAAGAATCTTTCCTAATCATGTCATCTTATTTGGTTGAAAGTGACGTCGTGTTTTTAACCATGCCCGCAAAAATGAACTATGCCCACGGGCATAGTTAAATTTTGCTGCGGTCCCCATAGGTTTACGTGTAAAACATTACTTTGTGCGAGCGCGGATACCATAATCGCAGTGCGATTTGGGTGCTAAATTTATTTTACTTGCGACGAAGACCGGCAAACTATCTCGATTTATCTCTGATTTTTTAGTGAATTAACAGTCTGATGATGATTTTTAAATGTGATAATCCCATGGTTGGTAAGTCGCACATGTATTCTTTGACTACTACCTGGCTTTGTTCGGTATATAAAAGACATATTGACTGTTTCAGTATTCTGGCACAGTTGTTTCTATGGGCTCTCGGGACCTTACATCCTGCTGATGTCTAAATCATAGCAGGATGTAATGTCCCCTCGAGCCTCTATAAACAGCTATGCCTCTCATAGCAGCCAATATATCTATAATATATTTTGTTCCTTTCTTGTAAGGTTGAATATGCTGTGGTAACCAAACCTAAGGCCAGGAAAGAAGAAAACCGAACACAAGTACCACACTGTAAGGTAATTCATTGTTAGCCAAGCTACCACAATTAACCGATGGTGCATTTCTCTCTCTCTCCGTCTCTCTCTATTATACAAATGTTGACTGCTTTGAGGGGCACGGTGAAAACTATGGCCCGAAGTGAGCTCGCAACTGTGCTATGCCCCGAGACGACAGTCGACTCAGAGGAGCATAGCACAGTTGCAAGATCACCGAGGGCCAGTGTTTTAACTGTGACACAAAAAGAAAGAAGTCAACATTTGTTTTATATACCGCATCCTACTTTAGCTAAGAAATTAATTTCAAAGACAGATAAAATACGGTACCGTAAAGTGATTCTCCTCGATCGTTCTTTCGAAATTTCGTTCGGTGTACATGCATGTATGGTGCCAGCCCCGTCCCGCGTATCTAAATTGCCATAGCTAAGCGCACATTACATTGCATTGTACGCGCGAGCTGAACTATGCATGGCCGGTCAATGTTTATCACGGTACCGCCCGGCAGTCCGTACTGAATTTCATGACCGCAAATTTGATCAGTCAGAGGCCTAGAATCTAGACATGCGGTATATAAATATACGGGTCCGCTTGCTATCCATAAGGACCGCTATTCAAAGAAAACCGCTATTCATTTAACACGCGTTATGAATAGCGGTCCTTATGAATAGTTATGAAAAGTGGTCCTTATGAACGGATGTCCTTATGAATAGCGAGGTAATTTGTCTATGGTTTGCTCGCTATTCATAAAGACCGCTATTCATACAAAACCGCTATTCATTAAGTTACGCGTTATGGATAACGGTCCTTATGAATAAGTGGTCCTTATGAGTAGCGGTCCTTATGACTAGCGAGGTTACCCCTAAATATATATATATATATATATATACAAGCAGCTTAATTGATATCTACCTATTTTCCTATTTTAATTGTTATTTTCTTTATGCTGACATTCCCCTTTTCTCTAAGAAAATATAAGAAACAAGTAGACACAGGACTTTGTCGTGATAGGCTCATGGTCGTAGTGGCCGTTGAAGATGCATTGTAGAAAGTTGTAAGAAGTTATCAAGGAAGCTGGCGCAACAACTAAACCAGTGTGGCAGAGAAATTGCGACCGAGAGAGGGAGCGTTCGAGAGAGAGAGAGAGAGAGAGAGAGAGGGGGGGGGGGGGGGGCAATGAAGACAATTGTTGTATCTATTTTGGAACTATTCATGTCTTTCACCCGTTATTTAGTGTCTGCATTTACTACTTGGAATACACACACACACACACACACACCTATATATATATATATATATATATATATATATTCTTGTTGATTTCAAATCAAAGAAGAATCGACTGCAACAAAAGCCTACGAGAAACTGAGCCCCCCAAAAAAGAATGATATTGGTCTCATGATAGAAGGAATGATGGAAATTATAAGAAGTGATCTTCGTTTTCGTATTTTTTTTCATTTCCTTAATATTTCTTTTTTTCGTTGGGGAGGGTTTTTGCCGATAACATTTATACCTGTACAACTGGTACACCGTCGCTTGGTCTACCACCACTTGGTCTAATCACCAGTTCGTCGAACTCCACGCGGTCTAACTTCATTTTGTCTACAACCAGTTTGTCTACTTACCATTTCGTCTAATTTCCATTTGGCCTAATAACCAATTCGTCTAATACACAGTTTGGCTAAACCCATTTAGTCTAAAACCCATTTGGGCTAATTTTCACTTCGGCTAATTTTCACTTCGTCTATTTCCAAATAGTCTAACAGTCATTTTGTCTACAAGCCACATAGTCTAATATCCATTTGGGCTACACCTACTTTGGCTAATACCATATGGTCTACCTATCATTTAGTCCAATTCCATTTAGTCTAATATCCAGTTGGGCTACTTATCATTTAGTCTAACTCCCATATGGTCTAATGACCATTTGGTCTAATATCCAATTTGTCTAATAACCAGTTAGGCTACTTATCATTTGGTCTAATTTTCATATAGTCTAATAACCATTTGGCCTAATAACTATTTATTCTTCTGGGCATATAGTAGCAAGTTCAGAAAGGACTCGGGAAATGAAACTTTAAAAAATGAAACTTCAAAGAAGTCATCTACGTAAATGTGCACTATTAGAGTTATTCACCTTGTTGTTGCTTATATCAAGATCAATCAATATCCCTACATTTTATATGTTAATTATTTAATTCATTAAACTCAATTACATGTATTTAGTATTATTTTTTAGTAATTAAAACATTCATAGGTGTCCTCTTCCTTTCATGACTTAAGTATATAGAAGAACCTGAATTTGTACTGCACTTCAAATTATGTTTGTTTGGTTGATAATCTGTTTAAATTCATGTTTCTTATTTGATCCGATGTACAAATGTTTGTGCAAGTAGTCAATAAAAGCTAGGGGCGGTGCCAGGGTATTTTCATAGGAGGGGCAAGACGACCCACAGAAAAAGGGGGAAACTTAATTATAAATGGTGAAGACAAGAACGGAAAATGGAGTTTTAATAGTTACGTTGCTGAACCCTTACATTGTATTTAACACACATTTTCTAATCTTTTTAATATGCAATTCTGCTCTACTCCTAACTTGAATGCGAACAACCCAAAATACTATGTTCTTGTTGAAGGTCATGCATGAAGCTTGCATTATACAGTGATTTCATGACGAAGATGCCACAAAAGCGTTTAATTTCAAGCACAATCTCTCAATAAATGAGATAGATAGGACTTTATGTCACTGACATGAGTTACAATAGATAAGTGCGAGAGAGCGCACCGAGCACACTTCGGGCGGGGGATATCTTAATTGCTGCAATATTATTAAACATTTAATTGGGCACTGTGTCCCCAGCTCTCGCTAAGTTCCTGCTCAAAGGTGTCACACTTTGTCATATCAAGAACTAAATATTCTGCCATTAAGCTTCCCAGATTCTTTTGAGCTATGCAAACTGCTTTTTTCAGGGGCGGCGCTACAGGGCGGGGGGCAGGGGGCGGTTGCCCCTATGATTTTTCAAGTGACCAAGAGAGAGAGAGAGGAAAAACGAAAAAAAGAAAAGAAAAAGAAAGAAGAGTATGCAACTATTATTATTATTATTATTATTATTATTATTATTATTATTATTATTATTATTATTATTATTTGTTCATCTAAAGCGTAAACTAACTCGTTGGCAGGGGCACAATGCCCCCCCCCCCCCCCGTCACCTTTCCAAGCACCCAAAAAGTGTCTCCTGCTACCCACAAAAATGCCGCTTTTTATACTTGTTCACTGCCTTCTTTTTCTTCTTTTAAGACAGTGGCGTATCTATAGGTATTATGACGCCCTGGGCAAACAGTGAATTTTCACCCCCTCCCCGAGTCACACTAATTATGCGAGAAAGCGAAGCGACCGAGCAGCAATTTTTATTTATTTATTTTTTCTTCCAGCGGATTCCATTATTCATCATCAACATAACAATTTTTTACAAAAGATCGTACATATATATATATATGTTTTTTTTTCCTGATTTGTTATGTAAATACTTTAACAATAGAGTATATCCCTGATAGCAGACAGTGTTAAAAAATGACGTGATATTTACGTCGTGGTTTTCGTCTTTTTTACGTCCTGTAATTACGTCAAGAAGACGACAACTTGCACCAACGCAAGACGTCAAGAGGACGTCTTATTTTGACGTCATCTCTATACGTCTTCATTCCTCTTCCCTGATAGCAGAAAGTGTTAAAAATGACGTGATATTTACGTCGCGGTTTTCGTCTTTTTTACGTCCTGTAATTACGTCAATAAGACGACAACTTGCACCAGCGCAAGACGTCAAGAGGACGTCTTATTTTGACGTCATCTCTACGTCTTGTACACTGTAAAAACTAAAGTGCTACTTTTAGCGGCATGTATAGTGACTGCACCTGAAATGCTGTTTATAGCACTTGTAGTGTGCTAATTTACCAGCAAAAAAAAATGTGAGCCTCGAACCAGGTTCCGCTGATTGAGAGGCGCTGACGTTACCGATGGACTAACGAATGCTTCTTGCAATCCAGTTTAGTCATGGGAGTCAAGTAGATAACATGAACTATGTGGTGTCGTAAATTTACTATGTAACAATAATTATGATCTGCTCTAAATCGTACAATGTGAGTTAGTCTAGCGGTAATGCCAGCAATTCTCGATCAGCGGACCCTGGTTCGAAGCTCGCCCAAATCATTTTTTTATGAATGTTTAGTAGTTTAAGGAGCCGGTCCAGCTCCCGTGAAAGTGCTGAAATAGCACGCTGTGTGCATTCAATAACACTCTGAGTGCAGTCCCTATGCATGCCCTCAAAAAGTGCTATATACAGCACTTCAGTTTTTACAGTGTACATATGACGTCAAAATAAGACGTCCTCTTGACGTCTTGCATTGGTGCAAGTTGTCGTCTTATTGACGTAATTACAGGACGTAAAAAAGACGAAAACCACGACGTAAATATCACGTAATTTTTACCACTTTCTGCTATCAGGGATACCATAATATCAAAAAAATATGCAGCCCCACAGCGGTGTATTGGATAGTTTGACACAATATAAATTGTGTACAATAATATTATATTACGTACAAAACTAGAGAACATAGACTCTCACCATTTTTTTTTCTTTTTTCTAACAGATATCAGTATTTTTTTTTGTTTTTGACCTCAGCTCAGGATATAGAGTCAAGACAGCAACCCCCCGCCCCTGGACCCTTTCAAAAAGCTCTGGCCACAACCTGTCCAGGGATGGCCAACAAAATGACGCATAGTGTTGTTGGTAGGTGCGTAGACGAAAAGGGAATAGCCCAACAGGCAATTAGCCTTACTGATAATTAGACTAAATGGAAAATGGACTAAATGAAAGTTAGACCAACTGCACATTAGACCATATAAATGCTACGTAGACCAAATGGATACTAGACCAAGTGGATTTTAGACGAAATGCCTGTAGACCAATTAGTTTTAGACTGACTGGGAATTAGACAAACTGACATTAGACGAACTGGTAGTAGACCAAGTGACAACAAAACAAAGTGATGTTTAGACAAATTGGCATTTAGACCAACTGACAATTAGACTAAATGGAAAATGGACTAAATGAAAGTTAGACCAACTGCACATTAGACCATATAAATGCTACGTAGACCAAATGGATACTAGACCAAGTGGATTTTAGACGAAATGCCTGTAGACCAATTAGTTTTAGACTGACTGGGAATTAGACAAACTGACATTAGACGAACTGGTAGTAGACCAAGTGACAACAAAATAAAGTAGACGAAATGGTAATGAGACCAAATGGTAATTAGACCAAGTGATAATTAGCCCAAGTGGTCATTAGACCTTCTGGCTGTTAGACCAAGTGCAAATTAGACCAAATGAAGAGTGGACCAAAAGGGTTTAGCCCGAATGAAGGTAGCCCATCTGGAAATTAGACCAAGTGATTTTAGCCCAAGCGTGCATAAACCGTATAACTATGGGTCATTTAGTGCCTGTGCGTGGAGTTTCGCGTTTTGAAGATGGTGAGAGATTGGTGGTTTTGTGTGTGTGGATGTGTGTTTGTTTGTTTGTTTATTCCTTTGATTGTATCGTATGGAGCTGTGGTTGTTGTGTCAGCAATTATGTAATATTGTTACAAAGTCTCTTTTGCTGAATTAATGAAAACAGTATTACTGATAATTAGTATAAGAAGTTCCTAAATACTTTCGTATCTAATCAATTATTTCTTTATTTGCTTAATCCTGTTGGTCCATGATTCGGTTGCCGAGTTAGTATCGTTGGGCAGTAATTTGGTTAAAATCCGAAATTGTCAATATAATCAGAGATTCATGGGCCTACATGATATGTAATTAAACATCACATTGTGGATAGAATAACTATTCTAGAATATTATTCCATCACATCTGTGTCCGGGTCACAGTGTACTATAAAAGTGCCCTTTCACTATGAAGTAACTCGTGTACATGTATTATGCATGAGTTTGCGTATGCATATGAGTTTTCTTTAATATATCTGAAATATGACCTTTCATATCATCAATGTAATTATGTTCAAATGTTTCATGTTAAGAAAAGCATAACCGTTTCGATTATCACACTTTCAATAATCATCAATGACATAATCTCAATAATGAAAAGGAAACAAGAAATGACAGTTAAGCTTTTTGTTTCAACTTCGAAAAAAAAAAGCGTTAAGGCAAAGGACAGGTAGAGATGTGTACATATGCAAGTATTTACTTAAAAAAAAATAATAATCACGTATAGCTGTTAATATATACGTACAAGTATAAATATAGGCTACTAAAAGAAAAGTGAAATCAATTTCAGTATCTTACTTTACATTCATCATAGTCTTTATAGGATATCTCTTTAAACGTAGATTAAGAGAGAGAGAGAGAGTTAATTTCAGTAAATCTATAATGTTAAATGTCATAGACAATTTATAGACAAATTAATTAATCTACAACAAACTGTGAAACATCAGTTAACACTTCAGAACTTTGACAATACGTCGTATAATGGAGGAAAACATTACATACTTTGATTAAACACTACTTAAATGTCTAAAGATACTGTATACATCTGGCTTCAAATTTAGACGAAAATTAATTTGTGTCATCCCGTAATGATATTCTTCTCTGTAATAAAATACATATCTTTAAGAATGAATATATAGCAGTGAATGCAGAAAGCATTTTCTCTTTATTGTATTTATATTTGTTTCAAGGACATCTGAGAACGGTGATCACACTTGGAATTCGGTATCAGTTTCTGTCACCTCCACCTCCTAATTGTAACCCCTAATCGATACTCGGTTTAAGTGGTCTCACGTGGAAATGGAAAAAAAAAATAAGGGGTATTTATATGTTAATGACAAGGTTCAGTTTTGGTAATGCCAGAAAATATAATTTTCATGTGGAATCCTCTGTTACACGATTGGCTTACCCTAAATGTTAAACAAATTGACACTAGTAAAAGAAAAACACTAGTCAGAAAAAAATTGGTTCCAATTTTTTCTGACTTGTGTTTTTCATTACAGATCGAGCATACGATCTTTAACACTTGGAGTAAAATGCCTAAAAATGTGTTTACAAATTGACACTACTTTACAAAATAGACTTAATCTTTGATTTTACATTATAATGCATATTTTGTCCAAGATACAGGAGGAAGAATAAAGAGGGCATGGTTTGTCCACACCATGCATCTTAAAAGTTGCCATTGAGTCAAAACAAATATTTCGGTGGAATTGGTGAGTCATAATAGCAATAACATTCGATATTGAGGGAGCATATATGTTATGTTCATTTCTTGTTGACTAGAACTTAATCTATTTGGCTGAACCTATATAAACTTATTTGAACAAATCAGTGTCTATAATATATTTATTGTACCATATATTTTCTTAAAATTACAAAAAATCGTTGATATATGTTTCTATCTATGAAAAATGGTAATGTTACTTTAGAAAAGTAATGTAAGGTACGTTCGCCCACATGAACAACTAGCCACACAAAATATTATCATAGTTATGAAGAGCACATTTTTTTTCACATTTCTCAAAAGAAACCTTGTCAGTAAGAAGAGTCTTCCGTCTTCAAAGATGAATTATCACGAAATGACAATGTTTTAAGTGATGAAATAAACTTACAACTATATAAAAATATGAGATCATGTATGTTGCTCTAATTTGTATTTTGTAACTTGTGGAAGGGGAAAATGTTAAATCATAACAGATCAACTTCTAGACAATTTAATTATATCAGAAACTGAAGAAATATAGGATCGGTGATGTGAAAAATTGCGTACGAATACGTTTTGAAACATTCATGTCAATGTTGGTTCCCTCCTTTCACTAATAGCAGCCTTACCTTTTTTAAAATTTGTTTACATGTTTCAGATAACAGTAATCATAAGAGAGATATAGGGGAGATTAGAAGAGAAAAGGAGAGAGAGAGAGAGGGGGTGGGGGGGGGGAGACACAAATATCGTGTGTCGATTGAAGGTTTACTATCATTACTATGACTTTTTAAATTTTTTGTTAAAGATTTAGCAAATTTTTATCCTTTAAAGTGGCTAAATTGCATACTTCACATGCACTCGAATATGAAACGAAATCATATCCTAAAAAAGATTGGCAAACACTACGTTGTATTCTTTCGATGTAATTCTTTTCTTCCGACGTAAGACTGCACAATATTCCAATATTGGTCGTATATACATCTTTCAAAGGTATATTGATTTTCTTACGTTTCCTCATCATGTACATTTTTCTATTGCACCTTTTCCGTATCCATCAGACTGTACAAAGACTCCAATAATTTTAGCACTCTGTAGGCCTACACACACACACACACACACACACACACGTTTACATGGCTTTACTTCCGAGGACAACTATTGTTCTTCTAGTGTTACTCGTCCTCGGACAGTCGACGGAATAAGGCATAAATTCATTGTTCGACGTTCGAGGACTATTGTCCGCCTTCCGAGGACCATTGTTGTCATGATTTTTTTTTTGTTCTCTGTCCGAAAATGTCCTCGGACATAATGCTAAACAAACGCATGTGTCTATGTTTTCTATTGTTCGACTTTCAACCGATGACTCCACTATTAAACTGTTTTCTATGTTTTCTATTGTTCGACTTTCAACCGATGACTCCACTATTAAACTGCGTCACAGAATTCATTGACGAAATTAACCTCACCAATTGTTGACAACTGATGACCTATTGAATTACTACAGATGACCAATTGTTCTCTTTGTTCGATGTAATCGGTTTGAACGCGTAAAAATGTATACACACACACACACGCACACAACATAGAGTTATTTACGAAAAGAAATTCTGGCCGAGGATTTTTTTTAAATGAATGTAACCTGAAGAGTAAGACATTTTGAGGACTGAGTGACATATTCTTTGAATGTAACCAGTATTCCCGCGAATAAAGTATAGATTGTCATTCCTAAACGTCCAGTATTTTACGACATTGCACCAACGAAAGATCATCGTCGTAATTGAAATTAGGTATAGGCAGATAAAAATGTCATTCGCAGGTCATTAAGTAAAAAACATTATTATTATTGCACAATGATCTTGTAAAAGTTGTACATTATACATGAGGCGAAGACCAGGTCTATGTCAGAAAAACTAACATTTATCTTTTACAGTGGAAATATGGTACAAATAGCAAGAACCAAATATTTAAATGACGATTATTATTTAACCACTTATTCTTATAGTTTTGGTATTAAGTTCCATGTAATTTATCTTTGTTAGTGTTATTATTTATTATTATTATTATTACTATTTATTATTATTATTTTTATTATTATTATTTTTTTTTTTTTATTATAATTTTTTTTTTATTATTATTATTTTTATTATTATTATTATTATTATTATTATATCATCATTATCATTATCACCATCATCATCATCATTATCCTTATTATCACCATTATTATTGTTATAAATATCATCATTATGGATAGTGTCATCACTGTTCTAATCATTATCAGTTGTAGTATTAGAAGTAGCAGCAGAAGTAGTAGAAGCGGGTTAACCTCGATAGTCACAAGAACCACTTATTCAAAAGAACCGCTATCAATAACGCGTGACTAAATGAATAGTGGTCCTTCTACATAGCGAGCAAACCATAGAAAAATTACCTCGCTATAGACCTGTTTACTAAGTGATTCAAATTTATGGATGTTTCTTTCCTGGGGACCTGGTTATGAGGTATTCCATTAACCTGTTATTAATGAATGAACTACAATACTTGGAATCCAGTTTGCATACATTACTTGTTGCTATGTCTGACAAGCCTTTGGCAAGCTTTCAGGTTGTCAAGAACAACCTTTGTTTCAAAAGTATGCATAAAATTTGAATCACTTAGTAAACAGGTCTATTCATCAGGACCTCCATTCATAAGGACCACTATCATTAATATTCATAAGGACCGTTATTCATAACGCGTGTTAAATGAATAGCGGTTCTTATGAATAGCGAGCGGACCCCGTAGCAGCAGTAGTAGCAGTAACACTAGGCACACCTTACTTGTATTTTGATTATTGTAAAACTGTTCCACATTATTTGAGATGAAGTAAATCCATAAATTGAGTACATTGATTTCATTCTAAATTCAGTCTGCTGGAATTAAAACTGTTCTGATCATTGCGCACTAATCGTTATGTAGAGATGGGGGCGCTAGACCATTTCCAGTAATATGACTATTAAATTTACAGTGTTTGAATGTATTAGAAGTCACTTGTCATACTTTAACTCTTACTGTGCCAAGGGGCCTAGCTCTCTTCAAAATTTTACCAAAATGTGATCAATGCTTACATTTTAAATGTCTGCACTTCATCACCAATCTATAATTTCACAAAAAATTGTGATGTAATATCTTTTTAGGCGAGGCATCATAAATCAGCCTATCGGCTGGCTGCAGCCAGCTGCACTTATGCGTCCGGCTGCATTTTTAAAATTAGCTCAGCTGGCTGCAGCCAGCGGCATGCCGAAAGTATGCGCCGGCCGCGGCCTCCCGGATGGAAGCCGAGCCTCAGAAAAAGCGAGAAAACATTAGCTCAGCCGGCTGCAGCCGGCCGCAGCCTCCCGAATGTCTCAATTCGTCGGGCCGGCCGCGGCCGGCCTAAACGAAACAGCCACCCGCGGCCTGCTGCATCGCTAAACCCGGCCAGACGATACATTATACATCATACATTATTCTTTCCAGCCTAGACTATTGTAATGGGCTTCTTTCCTCTATACCCAAATCTCATGTAAACCGTCTACAGCGCCTGCAGAATCGGGTTGCACGTCTTGTTTTTGAGGTTTCGCAGAAGTCATTCTTCCCAACCTTTACTTCGCTCCCTTCACTAGCTGCCCATTCAAAAACGTATCTTCTTCAAATTAGTTCTTTACGTTTATACATCTCTCAATAACCAGACTCCAGGGTACATATCTGAACGCTTAATCCAATGGATTCAAAGCGGCTTTTACTGACAAAAAGGGTTCAAGAAATGTTTTTTGACTATCCATCCCTTTTCTCGTGCAAAAATCAGACTTGAAAAAGATATGAAATATCAAGAAAATATGAGACATCTTTTCACGTGTTATACCTATGGCGAACGTATTTTTCCGAGTCTGTTTTTAACACAGCAATTTACGCCGACGGAAGTAGATGAGAGCAATCTGTCTTGATACTATAATAGTCTTTGTCTCAGTACGCTGCAGCCAGCTGCAACTTCAAGAATCTCCGTCCGGCTGCAGCCAGCTGCAACTTCTCGCATTTCCGTCCTGCTGCAGCTGGCTGAGCAAATTTAGGAGTACATTGGCAGGCTGGGGGAGGACGGGCCAACTAAAATTCTAGGTTCAAGCTCAGAGCCCAAGCTGGCCTCAGCTGGCTGGGCTAATTAATGCAAATTAATTACCCGTCCGGCTTCAGCTTGCTTTTCAGCCCCAGTCAGCCTTCGCGTGAGGCTGCAGCAAGCTGATAGGCTGATTTATGATGCATCGCCTTAAAAGCTGCAATTTTCTCTTAAAATGTCTAGAGTAGCATATAATTATGATCATATAATTAGAATGCTCCATTTATGCTCAAAATTGTGATATACATTGACCACCATATACCTTTCCTGTGGTCGAGCAATTGGTGATTGAAAATGACAAGTCTATCAGTCACAAATATGTGACATCGGCACTGAAAGAGTTAAAACAATAAAAAAAAAAAGCGTAGACATTTCTCAAATCCTTTCATTTTTTCCCTTCATATTATAGTGCGAAACTTTCATCGATATTGCAGGGAGGTACTGTAAAGGACTATTACATAATATTTTAACTAATTATTGACACTCCCAACTCAACGTTACGTGAAAAAGCTAAGGCAATGCAGATTTGGGATAAAAGAAACCTAGGATCGTATAAACCTGTTACGTGATTACCCTTCTCAAACCATCTGAGTTAGTGGAACATTCATTGCGATTAAACACAGGGCTAAAAGAAAACACTTGCCGAAATTCCTCAAGTGAAAAACAAGCTTTATGATTATACACCGTCAACATGAAATTAACATTGCGATTAACTAACGCGATAAATCATGAGTATTGAATTCGCTATGCTCCATATATTTTAGGGAAAAGTGTGTTCACCTCCCGCTATTTGTCACAACATACGTTAAAAGTACTAGCTGAGTCATAAACATGCATGCAGCGCCTGGTGGCTCTTCTTGTTCCCACACATTGTTTTGTTGTTTTCTATTTTATTCTTCCTCTGGGGGGGGGGGGGGGGTGGGGGTTATATCCACGCTCTTGGAATTCCCCACCAGAAAGAGGGGGGTTCAGTTTAGCGATTCTTAGTTCGAATAAAGTACGAAAAGAATATGTGCCTTTTTAAAGCAACTTTAAACCAAAGAGGGCACCTGAAAAAAATCTTAAACCCCTCCTTTATCAAAGAACTTGGAGTGAAAAAGATATTATTAACCCTTTCAGTATGTTTGTATGTATGTGTGTTGTCGTTGTTGTTATTGATGATTTTCTGCTTGTGAACGATTTCTTCGTACCCAGTGTAAGACAATCCTGTATCCGCCACTGTCAAATGAGTCCCCCAAAAGGCAATATGTGTTCATAGTCACACCTACACGTTCATGGAAAAATAGGACTTCATTTTAGTATTAATAATGTTTTACGGACGTAACAATGTCATGTAATTGGTAGAGTTTTCTATCTGGTAGCTTTCATGTACATCTTGGTTGGGGTAGAGCATGACTTTGTAGTAAGTAAAATCACACCTGGTGGAATGTTAAAGTGCTTATACTTTGCATGATCGGTGAAGTGTAAGCATCTTTTCCGTCTATGAGATTCGTCATTTTATGGATTCTAATTTTGGTATATAACTAGGGCATTGTGGTTTTATCAGCTTTCAGCCACTTTACACCTCAAAAGCTAGTGTTAATTTAACACCACTTTGGTATACATATTTATATTTCCTCACTTGATAATTGTTACAAAAAAATAATTTGATAAGTCTTAGAATAACAGTGGTATCGAGCTCTACCTGATTAAAAAGCTCTATTCATGTTTAAGTATAACTCCAACTTTTTACCCCCAGTATTTGCAACATTATTTCAATCGAACACATTCTGATTCCCATTTCGTTGCCTTGAACTAAGATATTTACCTCTTTCATTTCAGCAAGCTTACTACGGTATGGTTACCAATCGTATCCCAACAATACTTCACCTTATATGAAATATATACGAATTATCAGTTCCTTACATAGAAGTCGTAACAAAGTATAATCAATAAAAAGCCTTTGCAGCTGTGCAGCAAAACATTGTTATGCAAATCCGCTTCACAATACCAAAAATAATAACCAGCCGTGGGATGACGTGCAAATTGATTTGAACATACCGGTGTTTGTGGCATATACCAACCAATAATTGACCGACTAATTATTGTAATGAAGAATCGGACAAAATTGTACGGTTGGGTAAAAAGTTCCCAACGCTGTACAGACAAGTATTATTTGTCAATATTTATCCTCAATTTCCCCTCCATTTAAAGTTAATGGCATCAAATTAATTAAACTCTTGTAAGCTGAGCTGGTTAAGATACATCCTAGCATAAGGCAATTTTTAACCAACCAGTAGAAACATAACTTAATTTGCCCAATATTCTACTGTGAGAAACCAGAAATTATTAATCAATGTCAATATTAAAAAGTTAAATAGAAAATTGGACGTATCTAAAAGATTATCTCTCAATAATCGTGTGTCAAGTATCGAGACTGAGAAATATGTGTAATAAAGTGGTTAAATTAAAATGTACTGAAAACTTTTACTTTCCTGATAAGATACACTTATACGTGCCTGCTTCATAAAATATTTTAATTCTCCATCACTTTTTACCATTTATTTAGATAATGTATGTAAAGATATACATGTGTATAGATCAAAGGTATCCCGTGAAGCAAGGAGCGTGTGTTAGGTACGCCTGAAAGATTTACATAATGCAAAGAGATGTTGAAAATATGAGAGAAAAGGATGACAGAGGTACAGACAAAAAGAGTGATAAAGGGAAGACTTCGTACATTAGCTTAGGGTTATGTTTGAAAGGTTTTGATTAAGATACTTGAACACTCCTTCTCCTCGTGTTCCTTCTAATATATACAGTTGACCTACTAATGTATATCCCTGTGCAGGTGATCTAAAATAATTATATCTTAGCAATCTTCGATGTTGTCGTAGATTAACTTATTCCATATTCCAAAGAGGTAATAACAATCTGAAACTGGTCCGTAAAATCTTACCAAGATTTTTAAAATGGGAACATGCCTGTTTATTAGGTATAAAGTTTTACGTGATATTGGGTGAATTTTGCCCATGTTCGAATGTATCGAACATTGGGTAATAGTTTATTCAACAAATATGCATGTTCCCATTTACCCAATATTGAGTAAAATTTAATCAAGCCTTTTTAGAGTGTAACCAGCAACCTTTGAAAATCATTCCAATGAAAAACACTTCATAGTAACATGCCAATCCATACAATATGTCTGAACGTTCTCGATTGACATGATGGAATTTACCTGTCATGTGCAACCCGTTTTAGAAACTTATTGTAAAGTTTTGAAATCAGGTAGGGATAAACCTGAACCGAGACTAATCTTATGTTGCAAAGCAAGCACAAAATGAACTTTGTACCATAATACAGAAATAGAGAAATATGAATCTATTGTGGAATAAAAGAAAATTTCTTCTATTGTTAAATTCTCTAAATGATAATATAATGGTTAGATCTCCAGACCCCTGACGACAATGTAAACTCTGTAGCCAGCCCTGGAGTTCCATTATAACAATAGAAATCACTGCGTCATCGTATGCTAACATAGATTAGATATGGCAACACTATTTCCCTTTTTCACCGTTTTTTCCCGCTTTTTTTTTTTGGGGGGGGGGGGGGAGGTGAATCCAGTTAAATTGAAAAGTACCTCGTCTTAAAAGTACTGGCTTTTTCAAAGCGTAGATTACATAGCGCAAAAAAAAAGCAGTGAGGCGATATAAAGATTGATTTGAACATACCGGTGTTTGTGGAATATACCTAACTATAAAAATGTATTTCATATATTAGGACTTTGTATCAATGTTTGTAATAGCAAGATGTAGACGTTGTTGATAAAGCTATGAACTCAGGAGTCAGAATTGTGTTTGGATAATTTTTGAAGATATAAGAGGCATTGAATTTTTTAGGGTCTCTTTTTCAATCGAAAACCAATGACAAGCAAAAAAACACACAAAAAAACAATCAAACAAAATAAGGTCCGCAGCGTTTTCGGGTCTCTTTTTAACTTCTTTTTAGCTACAGCCCCCAGCACCCCCTACAGCACCCCCAGCATCCTCATCCTTCTAGGGGATGCTGCGAGCAGCCCCAGCACCCCCGGCTCCCAGGGGCCTGGAAAATGTTCGGTAGAAACCTGCCAAAAATTTCGGTAAAATCTGGTTTGATTAAAGATATATCTCAGGTTAGTAGATTATCACCATTCCATTTGTTGCAATTAAAGATCACAATAATGACTCATCTCTTCCCCTAATTGTGAAGTTTCACAACATCAGGAGATATGGGAATTAGTCCGGTGTGTTTAAGCTGAACTGGTTAAGATACATCCTAGCATTAGGCAATTTTTAACCAACCAGTAGAAACATAACTTAATTTGCCCAATATTGTCCGTGTGAGAAACAAGAAATTATTAATCAATGTCAATATTAAAAAGTTAAATAGAAAATTGGACGTATCTAAAAGATTATCTCTCAACAATCGTGTGTCAAGTAACGAGACTGAGAAATATGTGTAATAAAGTGGTTAAATTAAAATGTACTGAAAACTTTTACTTTCCTGATAAGATACACTTATACGTGCCTGCTTCATAAATATTGTCATTATCCCTCACTTTTTACCATTTATTTAGATAATGTATGTAAAGATATACATGTGTATAGATCAAAGGTATCCCGTGAAGCAAGGAGCGTGTGTTAGGTACGCCTGAAAGATTTACATAATGCAAAGAGATGTTGAAAAGATGAGGGAAAAGGATGACAGAGGTAGAGAGAGAAAGAGTGATAAAAGGAAGACTTCGTACATTAGATTAGGGTTATTCTTTGAAGAGTTTTGATTAAGATACTTGAACACTCCTTTTCCTAATGTTTCCTCTAATATATACAGTTGACCTGCTAATGTATATCCCTGTGCAGGTGATCTAAAATAATTATATCTTAGCAATCTTCGATGTTGTCGTAGATTAACTTATTCCATATTCCAAAGAGGTAATAACAATCTGAAACTGGTCCGTAAAATCTTACCAAGATTTTTAAAATGGGAACATGCCTGTTTATTAGGTATAAAGTTTTACGTGATATTGGGTGAATTTTGCCCGTGTTCGAATGTATTGAATATTGGGTAATAGTTTATTCAACAAAAATGCATGTTCCCATTTACCCAATGTTGAGTAAAATTTAATCAAGCCTTCTCAGAGTGTAACGAGCAACCTTTGAAAATCATTCCAATGAAAAAAACACTTCATAGTAACATGCCAATCCATATGTCTTAACGTTCTCGATTGACATGATGGAATTTACCTTTCATGTGCAACCCGTTTTAGAAACTTATTGTAAAGTTTTGAAATCAGGTAGGGATAAACCTGAACTGAGACTAATCTTATGTTGCAAAGCAAGAACAAAATGAACTTTGTACCATAATACAAAAATAGAAAAAAACGTGAATCTATTGTGGAATAAAAGAAAATTTCTTCTGTTAAATTCTCTAAATGATAATATAATGGCTAGATCTCCAGAACCCTGACGACAATGTAAACTCTGTAGCCAGCCCTGAATTTCCATTATAACAATAGAAATCATGCGTCATCGTATGCTAACATAGATTAGATATGCCAACACTATTTGCCTTTTCACCGTTTTTCCCGCTTTTTTTTTTTTGAGGGGGGGGGGGGGGGAGGTGAATCCAGTTGAATTGAAAAGTACCTCGTCTTAAAAGTACTGGCATTTTCCAAAGCGTAGATTACATAGCGCTAACAAAAGGCAGTGAGGCGATATAAAGATTGATTTGAACATACCGGTGTTTGTGGAATATACCTAACTATAAAAATGTATTTCATATATTAGGACTTTGTATCAATGTTTGTAATAGCAAGATGTAGACGTTGTTGATAAAGCTATGAACTCAGGAGTCAGAATTGTGTTTGGATAATTTTTGAAGATATAAGAGGCATTGAATTTTTTAGGGTCTCTTTTTCAATCGAAAACCAATGACAAGCAAAAAAAAACAAAAAAAAACAATCAAACAAAATAAGGTCCGCAGCGTTTTCGGGTCTCTTTTTAACTTCTTTTTAGCTACAGCCCCCAGCACCCCCTACAGCACCCCCAGCATCCTCATCCTTCTAGGGGATGCTGCGAGCAGCCCCAGCACCCCCGGCTCGCAGGGGCCTGGAAAATGTTCGGTAGAAACCTGCCAAAAATTTCGGTAAAACCTGGTTTGATTAAAGATATATCTCAGGTTAGTAGATTATCACCATTCCATTTGTTGCAATTAAAGATCACAATAATGACTCATCTCTTCCCCTAATTGTGAAGTTTCACAACATCAGGAGATATGGGAATTAGTCCGGTGTGTTTAAGCTGAACTGGTTAAGATACATCCTAGCATTAGGCAATTTTTAACCAACCAGTAGAAACATAACTTAATTTGCCCAATATTGTCCGTGTGAGAAACAAGACATTATTAATCAATGTCAATATTAAAAAGTTAAATAGAAAATTGGACGTATCTAAAAGATTATCTCCCAACAATCGTGTGTCAAGTAACGAGACTGAGAAATATGTGTAATAAAGTGGTTAAATTAAAATGTACTGAAAACTTTTATTTTCCTGATAAGATACACTTATACGTGCCTGCTTCATAAATATTGTAAATATCCCTCACTTTTTACCATTTATTTAGATAATGTATGTAAAGATATACATGGGTATAGATCAAAGGTATCCCATGAACCAATCAACATGTGTTAGGTACGCCTGAAAGATTTACATAATGCAAAGAGATGTTGAAAAGATGAAGGAAAAGGATGACAGAGGTAGAGAGAGAAAGAGTGATAAAAGGAAGACTTCTTACATTAGCTTAGGGTTATTCTTTGAAAAGTTTTGATTAAGATGCTTGAACACTCCTTTTCCTCGTGTTTCTTCTAATATATACAGTTGACCTGCTAATGTATATCCCTGTGCAGGTGATCTAAAATAATTATATCTTAGCAATCTTCGATGTTGTCGTAGATTAACTTATTCCATATTCCAAAGAGGTAATAACAATCTGAAACTGGTCCGTAAAATCTTACCAAGATTTTTAAAATGGGAACATGCCTGTTTATTAGGTATAAAGTTTTACGTGATATTGGGTGAATTTTTCCCATGTTTTTATTTTTTTTTACATTTTATCGAATATTGGGTAATAGTTTATTCAACAAAATATGCATGTTCCCATTTACCCAATGTTGAGTAAACTTTAATCAAACCTTTGAAAATCATTCCAATGCAAAAACACTTCATAGTAACATGCCAAATCCATACAATATGTCTGAATGTTCTCGATTGACATGATGGAATTTACCTGTCATGTGCAAACCGTTTTAGAAACTTATTGTAAAGTTTTGAAATCAGGTAGGTGTAAACCTGAACTGAGACTAATCTTATGTTGCAAAGCAAGAACAAAATGAACTTTGTACCATAATACAAAAATAGAGAAACGTGAATCTATTATGGAATAAAAGAAAATTTCTTCTATTGTTAAATTCTCTAAATGATAATATGATGGTTAGAACTCCAGAACCCTGACGACAATGTAAACTCTGTAGCCAGCCCTGAATTTCCATTATAACAATAGAAATCACTGCGTCATCGAATGCTAACATAGATTAGATATGCCATTTCCCGCCTTTTTTTTTTTGGGGGGGGGGGGATCCAGTTGAATTTAAAAGTACCTCGTCTTAAAATGTACTGGCATTTTCCAAAGCGTAGATTACCGATAGCGCTAAAAAATGGCAGTGAGGTGATATGAAGATTGATTTGAACGTACCGGTGTTTGTGGAATATACCTAACTATAAAAATGTATTTCATATATTAGGACTTTTGTATCAATGTTTGTAATAGCAAGATGTAGACGTACTAAATAAATATCCCATACTTAGTTCCTGTAACTTCGTGGATTGTAATCTAAAATGAGAACGTAAAAGGTCAGAGTACTTTTGAAATTTATTTTTGAAAGTCACCCAAAGATCATATACATGTACACATAATATAGATGATATTCATTAAGGTTTGCCTGCAAATAAAATTAAAATCACGAGTTGGCAACTAATCAATATTGGTCACAGACCAAGGCGGCAAAGCGTCTCGTGACAGGGGGGGGGGGGGGGGGGGGATGCACAATGGGGCATCAACAGTAAAGGCACTTTTTAGGGAAGAGGGAAAGGCATGAATGGAGGAAACGTTAAAGTGCATGCATAGGCCTAAGTTTTAGACATTATATACCCTACATTTTGAAGCCATGTCAGGAAAGATTCAAATAATCCTATTTGTTTCTCTCTTTACATCACAGTGTGCAGTTGAGCATAATATAGAGGGCTGTGACACCCAGTGGTGGATCGGGGGGGGGGGGGGGGGGGGGTTGGCGGAGCTTGTTTTTTATCATCCGTGATTGACATCTAGGACTTCGCCCCCTATTTTGGTGGCAGAGGCCTTTCCTTATTTCTTTCTTATTCGCTTATCTCTCTTTCACATCGAGACTCCCCCACCCCCTTTGAAAAATCATGAATCCGCCGGTGACATCAGATTCTTATGAAGAGGTAAAGGTCATCTAGTAGGGTTCAAAGTACAATGTCATGAAAGACTGAATAGACCCGTGGGCGTCGCTAGGCCTTTCTGAGTTGGAGGTGGGTGGGGGGGGGGGAGGGGGGGGGGGGGGTTGTCGAGACGACTAATCTAACGACGAACCTGAGTCTGTGTGCCACCGATAACCGATAAACCTTTGTTTGTAAACGACATTATTATTATTTTTCTTTGGGAGGGGGGGGGGGAGGGGGGGGGGTGCAGAAGGAAGTAATATAATGATTTTTGTCTCAACCTGTATCAGCCGTGATTCTATTTTCATTTAATAATCAATAATAATACATAACATTTATATTGCCCTTAATACAATGTTTTGACGAAGTAGTATTAATACCCTGGCTTAAGCTCAGCTGCCCAATAAGGCGCTGAAAGCATTCCAGGAATATATTCCTACCAGGTACCCATTTACTGCACCTGGGTGGAGAGTGGCAAATGTAGATTAATGTCTTGCCAAAGGACATTAGTGCCACGGCGGGACTGGAACCGCGAACCATGAGATCCACAGTCCGGTGACGCATCCACTGGATCACAACAACAACCCCCCCCCCCCCCCCCCCCCCTCGGACAACTACCCCCTGGTCAATTACCCCAAAATCCAGGGGGTAATTGTTCTCTGGGTAACTGTCTTCGGGTAGTTGTCCCGGGGTAGTTTTCCAGGGGGTAGTTGTCCTAAATCGGTCACTGGAAAAAACCTTTACCTCCTGCCTTAGAATGAATCCTACCAAGTTTGGGTTAAAATCCAGCCATGCATTTTTGGAAGAATTTAATATAATAAGCATTGAACAGAAGCAGAATTGAATAGCCCAATTGAATATTTCGGCTCAGGTGAGCTAAAAGGCCAACATTCAGAAGTGAAAGGGGAACTTCTTGCATATCATAAGTGAGAATGGAAAAGGGAGACTGGAAAAAACGGGGCAATTTTTGCAAAGAGGGAAAAGGGACACCTATTAGATTTTGATAGGGGCATTTCGATCAGGGGAAGAGCTCTTATTAAAAAACGAGGGCACTTATTAGAAGGATAAGGGGCACGTTTATTAAAAAAAGGACCCCTTTTAGGGGTCAAAAGGGCACTTAATGGAAGGAAACGCCATGTATCAGAATGAAAGGGGCAATATTATTGACGATAAATAGGGCACTCAAAAGAGATGAAAAGGAGCACCGATTAGAGGGAAAGGATCACTTTTTTGAAAAAAATGAATAGGGGTACTTATCAGATTTGAATAGGGGCTTTATTAAAAAGAACGTATATTAACAAAAGGGGCATTTTCAGAGGTGAAAAGGTGGATATAGTGTAGCTACTATATGAGTTATTCTACAGTGTTGGGATGTAATGTAATAGAAATCGCAACATTTCTACTGAATTAACACACATTATATAGAAACTATTATATAGAAACTATTGGGAGGGGAAGGGATAATTGCATGAGTAAATGTAGCACCTGTTTGATTTCAATAGGGATAGTAATCCCAGTAAAGGGTGGCTTTTATTATAGGCAGTAAGGGAGACTTTGATAATAATGTGGAACTGGCACCGGTTAGAAAGAAAAGGAGACATTTTTCTTAAGTAAAAGGACTCACTTTTCCTATCAAAAAGTGGTACTTTGTGGATATTTTAGAAGTGAGAAACTGTTCACCCCCAGAACGTACCACTTTTGCATGTCTCCGACTGCCAGATGTACAACATTGGTTAGAACATGAAAAAGTTATCAGAGATTTTTCATGCAAAGGGAAGAGACAGCTAGGTGGTATCGAGATTCCCAAACATGGGTGTCGATCCCGGGGGGGGGGGGGGGGGGGGGGGGGGGGGGGTGGGTGGTTGTGGGGGGGGGGGGGTATATATTTCCCCCAAAATTTGGGGTGGGGTGGCCTGTATTATCACCCCCCCCCCCCCCACCTCATTTTTTTTTTTTTTTTGATAAAATAAGTGAGAATTATGATACATTAACTTAAAACTAATAATTATCCAAATTCATTATTTACAACATTTAATCACACAGAAAATCGTTTCGGGATGCTCTAAAATGCAAGTTTTATAGACATATTTGTCAAAAGGTCCCTGGTGTGGGAGGGGGATACCCCCCCCCCCCCCACCCACACCCTCCCCTCTCCGGTCATCCCCCAATCATGAACACAGATCGACACCCCTGTTCCCAAGGAAAGTTATAATAAATGACCTTAAATAAAATTCCATGTATACAACTAAGGATTTATTTTGTAATAGATACGATATAATACAAGATAAAAATCATCTCTGTCTTTCATTCTGAAAACATTAAATCATACACCAACAAAGATTAAATGTGCTGTCTGTGCTGTCAGAGTATTGTCCTCATATAACCGTCTTAATACTTCAGTCTGCTCTTCCCAAGAGTATAATTCTATTATCTCTATATGGATACATGACACATCATCATTGAATATTATTGTATATTTCTCTCACTTTCTGATATGATGTTACACTTCCTGGAGATTGACCCATGACATTCACATGACTTTATATATTTTTTAAAGGAAAATTCTATGTTTGTGGACAGCACAGTGAATTTATAATGAACCATAATGGTATATATAAATGTTATAATGTTCATATAACATATATCATTTTTCCAGTTATAGTTAATGATAACTTATATTATAAAACTGAAATAAAGTATGGCTTTTGCACGACAAATTAAAAGAAAAACCCAAATATCAAAGAAGTTTTCAACCATTGATTTAGTATGCAATATCGCAAATTGTAACTTACAATCTTTGGGTAAATCTGATTCAGCATTATTTAAATAATTACAAGTATAATGTTAAAAACTGATGATGAATCCTTGAATAATTTTTCAGAATGAGTATAATCATTTCATTTGTTGACTTTAATTTATTTATTTATTCATTCGTTTTTTGAACTTGATATGTTAGTGTACTTCCATAGTATTTTGTTGCTCTGATAATAAGCTCCTCATTAGCATCAACCTGCATACATAACATGTTAAAAGAGAGGGGTTTTAATCATCCATAAGTTCTGTGTCTCTGACAGCAAAGGCCCGATCAGACTTCACCGATTTTCACTACAATAAAATAGTTGGACACTGCCAGGGGCAGATTTGGACTGCAATTCGGTTATAGGGAACTGATATGTGACCGGCCCATCCATCCTATAACGTACATATAGGCAAGTTTTCTTACATATTCAATATGATTTTGATACATTATCAATATACCTTGGCTAGACCGACTTCCGAGTGGTCGAACAAATGACGAAAGCCAATTAAGTAATTTTGATGGGGTGGGCGCTAATGTCTGTATAGCTTAAAATCAGCTTTACAGTTTTTAAAGTTTGTGAGCGAGCAACAATTTTGACACTGTTTAGTCAAAACACTTCTTTCTTATATCTAGAAAGATTTGAATTGAAAACTCAGATTATATATATATATATATTAAGAATCTGACATTTGCTTGCATGTTGTTCAGTTAGGAATATGTGGTAAATTTTCAAATTCCAATAGTTTCGTGATGTTTAACTGATTATTAACCATGACAACGTCCATGAGGAACACATCCTTAACCACCTTTAAAGGCCAAGTTCCCCCCTCCCCCCCCCCCCCCCCCCCAAAAAAAAAAAAAAAATTGAGTTAAATCAATAAAGTAAAATTCAATCAAATAAGGTTTTAAAAAATCATCAAAATCGGATAATAAACGAGACATTATGGCAATTTAATGTTTTGCATTGTGTCATGAAACAGTGATATGGGCTCTATGCAAATTATTGAGCCGATGATGTCATTACCTCATTTTTCCTTTTGTATTTCATTATATGAAATTTCAAATATCTAAATTTTCTTCTCCAAGAATGTAAAACAAAGTTTGACTCAGAATGTATACGATCATTATTATTATAACTTTTTGCGATACAATGAAGAGAATCTTTTTACACATCTATGCAAATATGAAAAAATGAAATATTTGAAATTTCATATAATAAAATACAAAAGGAAAAGTGAGCTTATGACATCATCGCATCACTAATTTGCATACAGCCCATGTTATGCATATCACTGATTTACGAAACAATACAAAACTTCAAAATGCCGTAAATTTTTATCCGATTTTGATATTTTTTTACTTTTTATTTAATTTTATTCTATTGATTCAACTCAACTCATTATTTGGGTGAACTAGCCCTTTAAGACAAACAAGCTAATTCTGATAGCTACGTTGAAAAATAATATATGATTCATTTGATATTGTTAAAATTCAGTTTGTTTAACATTTATTTAGTATTAGTAGGTCACATTTCTTTCTTTGATTGAAAGATATCATCTTCATTAACATTCTGTTTCCACGGCAACATTTTTTTTTATAAATCAAATTTAGCTCTACTCCAATTAACTAAAAAAAATTAATATAATCAAACAGACGGCAAAAATTATTAGATGTTTACCATTATTTCATGTTGAAAACAACTATAGTATTTGTTAGAAGTACAACACAATAAATATATTTGTTACCATGGTAAAGGCCTACACATGTAGTAGTCACATCCAGCACCCCTTTACTAAGTTTACTAATAAGTTTTGATAAGTTAGTGTCCTGTAAAAGAGAAAATAATAATGGTCAATATTAATAATTACTTCTTTCTTTAGGTAGCATCAAGGGATTTTTGCTCAAATATCAGTTTTGTTTATAACTCTTATTAGGGTTTTAGTCAAGTGAGAAACTTTTGATACATTATTCTAAAATGTTACAATGTGTTTTTTTTACCTTCTTACTCACAAATACATGACATTTTGTGAAATTCTATTGTTCTTGATCCGTTGCCATGGTAATAGCCCTTGTGGTCACGCCCACTTCTTAATTTAGGGCAAAGAAGCATTCTTTGAGAGTGAGTGGTCCCATCTAACAGAAAAATATCCCATTTTACATTTTAGATTATTTCTAAGGGGGTAGAGACATTTCAGTTTTTGGCCCATAGACTATACTGATCATGGGATAATTGACTTATGTACATTTACACTCTAGATGTACCTTCAAATAGTGTTTTTCGTTAAAAATGTGCATCCAGTAAAAATACATCGTTCCATTTGGGATAACATAAAATGAGTTATCTATAACCTTATCGGATAATTTCTTTTCTGTGTGTGACATGACAATATACATGATATGTTTAATCAAGAAAAAGCGTTTAAATTGACAAAATTACGTTGGGTAAAAAACTTTGAACTATTAGCGGTTTTCACAATAAATCACAGTATTATGTTCCATTACGCCATACATGTGTATGTACATTAATTAATCAGGTTTATAACTTGAAACTCAAAATAAGTCTGATATCACTTGAAAAGTCTTAATCAGGTATTACATATTAGGTAAAAAAAAATTAAAAAAAATGTGATTTTTTACATTCTTTCAAATTTTGAGCCAAAAATGTCATTTTTAGTCAAAAATGCGCGTGGCATCCGCCTGACCTTATTCCTCAGTATTTTTGCAAGATTTTTAGCATGGATACCGAGCATTACCCCAAAACGCCGTCGAATCTTTTTCTAGAGCCTTCTTGGATGTTTGGCTGGTCTACTATTATACCTTTTCATTTTTTAAAACTTGTTTCAGATAACAAAAGTCATAAGAGAGAGATAGGGAGAGATGAGAATAGAAAAGAAAAATAAAGAGAGAGCGAGAGAGAGAGCGAGAGAGAGAGAGAAAGAAAGAGAGAAAAACAAACTATGTAAGATTCGTGTTTCTACTGAAGGGTCACTATTATTACTATGACATTTTGTTAAAGATTTAGCAAATTTTCTACACAATGCCAGTCTTCTCTTCTTTAGAGTGGGTAGATAGCATACTGGACATGCATTCGAATATGAAACAAAATCATATCCTCAAATTTTGCAAACCCTATACGTTGTATTCTTTCAATATTATTATTTTGATAAGACGTACGACTGCTATGAAACACTGAAGCTCAATATTCTAATATTGGTCGAATATAGCCTGTATATACATTTTCAAAGGTATAATGAATTTCTTATCTTTCCTCATCATATACATTTTTCTATTGCACCATTTATTTCACAAGATCATCGACGTATAAATTCTGTTTTACATCAGACTGTACAATGACTCCAACAATTTTAACACTCTGTAGGCCTACATTACACAACATATTGTTATTAACAAAATGAAATTCTTGGAGAGGAGGATTTTTCATGAATGTAACGTGAAGAGTAAGACACTTTGAAGGATTGAGTGACATATTGTTTGAATGGGGACCGCTCGCTAGTCATAAGGACCGCTATTCATAAAAAACTTATTCATAAGGACCGCTATTCATAATAAGACATAATGGTCGCTTTTAATAATGGTCATTATTCATAAGGACAGCCATACATAATAAGACATAAGGATCGCTATTCATAATAGGGAAAGAGGGTCGCTATTCATAATACCAAATCAAGGTCGTTACTCATAATGGTCCCTATTCATAATACGAAAAGAGGATCGCTATTCATAGAGGTCAATATACATAAGGGCCGCTATTCATAATCGAAGAAGAGGATCGCTATTCATAATCAGAGAAGAGGGTCGCTATTCATAATGGGAGAAGAGGGTCGCTATTCATAATCGGAGAAGAGGGTCGCTATTCATAATTGAAAGAGAGGGTCGCTATTCATAATCAAAGAAGAGGGTCGCTTAATTATTAAAAAACGATGCCTAATCCATACATATGCATGGGAGGAGAAGACCCCCTCCCCCTCCACAGACCCACATACACACACACATACACAGACACAGATCCAGATCCTCTCGTTTCTCAACTGCTTTGTGGAGACCCTAATCCTTTATCTCAAGTTCCAACAATCGTCCATTTTGGGGAGCTGAGGGGAAAGTTGCGCGGGGGATCGTCGTGGGGGTAGTTGTCCTGGAGATTAGTTGGACTTTCAAATTTTCCCTGAGTTAAAATCAACTTTCAGAGCATTTGAGTGTGATTTAATGGTAATTACTAACTTAATTTCATTATTTTCTTTGAAATCTTTATTCGGTCTTCCTAATCATAATCTTAACAAAAATTATGACAAAACTTATGACCATGTTGATCGATCGTGATGCTAAGAATAATAACCGTCATGGTCATCATCCTCCTCCTCCTCCTGATCATATTATTTGATCATGTCATTATTGAGGGTGAATTATTGGGGGGGGGGGGGGGTGATACAGGCCAACCCTACAGGCCATCCCCCTTCCTGAACTATTTGCGAAATATCACCCCCCCCCCCCCCTCCTGGGATTGATACCCATGCTTCCATAACATTTAAAATATAAATTTTACTACTAGAACCGTCGTTTATGAACTCCCCTCTTGAAAAAAAGGTGCAGAGTATACATGTATAATCGTATCCGAACAACTACCCCTGGATAACTACCCCCCCCCCCCCCAGGAAACTACCCCCTTAGGTCAAGTACCCCCATGACATCTCTTCCTTATTTTCGTTCATATTTTCATCCTTTTATCTTTTCTTCTATCCTAAAATTAATCTTTCTGCTTTGATTTCCATAACTTTCTATGTGTTGTTTTTTGTTTTAGTTTCATTTTATCTTCATATTTCCTTTATTCCCCCCTTTTATCTTTACTCCTATCCTTCCCTTCGTCTCTCTTTATTTTCTTCTTTCTTTTTTCTTTCTTTCTTTGCTAATGTTATTCTTTGTTTTGGGCTTTCTTTCATCTTCTCTTTCTTTCATTTCTTATGTTATTCTTTGTTCCCTTTCTTTATCTTCTCTTACTGTATTTCCCTTATAAATGTTATTCTTTTTTTTTCGTCCTTCCATCATCTTGTCTTTTTTCGCTCATGTTTTCCTTTATATTTTCCTTCTTTCATCTCTTTCATCTTTTGTTGTACCCTACCCCGTGTATTTCTTCATTATCCTCCTTTCAGCTCCTCTTTTGATCGTTCCTTTATCTCTTATTCTTTGTTTCTCCTTTTTATCGTCTTCT
Source organism: Heliocidaris erythrogramma (assembly GCA_025617745.1). Taxonomy (NCBI): domain Eukaryota; kingdom Metazoa; phylum Echinodermata; class Echinoidea; order Camarodonta; family Echinometridae; genus Heliocidaris; species Heliocidaris erythrogramma. Next base: position 5,875,976 of record CM046854.1, read on the forward strand.
CTATTCTGTCTTTCTTATTCTAGCATCTCTTTCTCTTTCCTTCTTTTATGTTTCCAGTATTTGTCTCATATTTCTCCCTTTAACATTTTGTATGATTTTGTTTTACACTTCTCTTCTAGTTTTCTCCAGGAGGGCGCGGTTTTGGCGAAGAAACCTGCCATAAACTGTGACGTCATTTAAACCTAACTGAGATCTAGGATTACAATATTTTACAAATAATCCAAACCCAACCCTCTTCTTCGATTATGAATATCGACCCTCTTCTTTGATTATGAAAGCGACCCTCTATTTCGATTATGAATAGCGACCCTCTTCTTTGATTATGAATAGCGACCCTCTTTTTCGATTATGAATAGCAACCCTTATGAATATTTACCTTCATGAATAACGACCCTCTTCTCCGATAATGAATAGCGACCCTCTTTTTCGATTATGAATAGCAACCTTATGAATATTAACCTTTATGAATAACGACCCCCTTCTCCTATTATGAATAGCGACCGACCCTCTTCTTCGGTTGTGAGTAGCGACCCTTATGATTAACGAACAGATTTCGTATTATGAATAGCGAACCTCTATCTGTATTATGTATAGCGACCCTTATGAATAATGAATAGCAACCATCTTCTCCTATTATGAATAGCAATCCTCATGAATAATGGTCCTTATGAGTTATGAATAGTGACCCCCTTTTCGCTTTATGAATAGCGACCCTTCAGGTATAGGAAATTACACGTTATGAATATGAACCACTTGTCCTTATGACTAGCGAGGTTACCCCGTTTGAATGTACCCAATATTCCAGCGAATTAAGTATAAGATCGTAATTCCGGAACGTCCAGTATTTTACGACAAGGCACCAACGAAAGATCTTCAACGTATTTGAAATAATATATAGGCAGATGAAAATAACTTTCCCAGGTCAATTGGATAAAACAAGATTAAGATATTAAAATATGGCAAAATGATCTGGTAAAAAAGTTATACATTATACATGAGGAAAAAAACTAGGACTATGTCAGAAAACTAGCATTTATCTCTTACGGTGCAAATATTGTACAAATAGCAAGAACAACAATTATTTTTAAGCACTTAGTCTTAGACTTTTGGTATTAAGTATCATGTGATTTATCTTGTTTAGTGCTATTATTTTTTATCATTATCATTACTATTCATATTTTTTTAAATATTATAATCATCATCATTATTATTGTTGTTGTTATCAATATCATCATTATTACCATCATTATTGGTAGTGTCATCATTGTTCTAATCATTATCAGTTATATCAGTAGTAGTAGTAGTAGCAGAAGTAGCACCAGTAGCAATAGTAGCAGCAGCGAAAATCCAAGACACAACTTACTTGCATTTTGATTATTATAAAACTGTTGCACATTATTTGTGATGAAGGAAATCCATATATATTCTACATTTCCTACATTGTATTTCTTTGCACCTGAAAGTGTAATTTCGTTCTAATTCAGTCTGCCTGTATTAAAACCATTCTGACCATTGTGTACATATTCGTTCGCTACAAATGGGGGCGCTAGACCATCCCAGTTATGAATATTACACTAAAGGGCAATCCAACATTTGTAATATTCGATTTATGTAAAAGCAGAAAGATCAGAGAAGCAGATTGGTGTAAGTTTGAACGACATGCAATAAGAAAGTAATGATTTTTAAAAAGTTGTAATCACTATACATTTGGAAATTTCAAATTGGCCTTATCGGTACGGTCAATGTGATAAAGCGGCGGTGAACTTTTCCATTCGCTCCAACACACAAAATGACTAAAATGTCAATTTTTCAAAATGTATAACTCAGTAGAATCCTTATTTTGGGAGGACCTATACCAATTTGCAATCTAAAATATATTCTGAGTACTGCCCTGATTAAAAAGGCACTCAGGATAAAAGCTGGATTTAATGATATTTTGGTGTATGACAAATGGGAGCGTTGACCGTGTATACGTCACAATCGGTTTACCAAATAGCCAATTTGAGATTCGCATATATCTAGTGACCTCATTTTAAACCATTCATAACTTTCTTATTCTTTGTCCGATTTCTTTAAAAACTTTCACCATCCAATTTCTCTTATTTTTTCCCCTTTCACACATTCAGCGTTTTACAATACAAGGGTTGGATTGCCCTTTAAAAGCGCTTGAATGTAATAAAAGTCACTTTTCATACTTTAAAAAAGAAAATAACAGAAAACTGCATATATACATTTCTCAAAACCTTTCAATTTTTTTCTTACAATATAAAATAAAAATGTCATCGATGCCTAACGCAAGTATATTTATGCACCCCGGCATTACAATTTTAGTTTCACTTATTACTGACTCTGCCAACTGAACGTTACGTGAAAAAGCGATGGAAATGCAGTTTTAGGATTTAAAAAAATATAGGATCGTACAAAACCTGTAACGAAATTACCCTTTTCTAACCATCTTGTTAGCATATTCGTTGCTATTAAATTTAATAATTTAAGTTATATTTAATATAGAGGGTTGAGAGAAAACGCTACGAAATACCCCAACTGAAGAGAAACCTTCGTAATTATACGGTGTGACATGAAATTGACAATGCGATTAACTCGCAAGATAATTCCTAAAATATGTAGTCGCTGTGCTCCATATATTTTAGGGAAAAAGTGTGTTCACCTCCCGCTATTTGTCACAATTTCCGTTACAAATACTAGCTGAGTCATTAACATGCATGCAGGGCGTGATGGCTCTTTCCAGTCACGTGTTTCCAGGCGTTGTGTTATTCTTTCTCTTCTATCTTGTGTATGGGAATTCCACATTGGTGGCGCATGCAGGGCGTGTTAAGTACAAATAAAGTACAAAAAGAATATGTGACCTCCATGTGTGTGTGGGTGTGTGTGTGTAATTGGGTTTTTACAGACGTGTATCAATCAGATATGATTATTTACGTCTGGGACCGACCTTTAACGTCACCATCCGAAAGACGTGACTCAGTCTCGAACCTGGGTCCGCTGAATCAGTTTATAACTTCCACTGGTAGCTGGATTACAGGCGCACGCCACAACGCCCATGTGCCCCCGGCAGGATCTTTTAACCAGATTTAAAACAAACAGGGCCCCTGAAAAAATAGCCCCTTCCCGTTATCAAATAACTTCGGAGTGAACTCGCTTTTAATTTGATTTCATTCCTATATTTACAAGCCTTCTTACTCACCAAACTTGTCGAATGTCCGTCTGTGACCAACTCATGAAACTCTTTTGTGTATCTTGTATTATTAAATAAACTATTTCTTTTCCGATTTTTATTCCTTAGCGTTCAGCTAATCAGTTTACCTCTTACATTCATTCCTGCAAACTTACAATATGATACATGGACAGATAACAAAGTGTAAGTAATCGAATAGCTTTTGCAGCTGTGCAGCAAATTATTGCTATACAAATCCACTGCAAACTACTATTAGAAAAACAACAAACGCTTGAAGTGATATAAAGATTGATAATGAACATACCGGTGTTTGTTGAATATGCCTAACTATAAACATATGTTTTATATATTGGGACTTTTTTTTATCAATGTTTATGATAGCAAGTGTAGACGTTGTTGTTTTTTTGTTTGTTTTATATTTAGATAAATGGAGAAATGTGCAACTGATGTAATCCTGTATTCTTTGATGCATTATATTTTACAGATTATTTGTTCATAAGTGTTGATTATATGTCGTTCTGGAATGATTTAATAAAATCTTTCAATTGAAAGAAAAAAAGTGTAGACGTTGTTGATAAAGCTATGAACTCTCGAGTCTGAATTGTCTTTGGATAAATTTGAAGATATGAGAGGTATTGTCATCGCCGGCAAGTGAAACAACTATAAGTATCGTTGTAAATGCGGTGGAAAAATGTTTAATATAAACCTGACAAAAAGTTCGGTAACTCAGGTTTAATTGAAGATATCTCTCGGGTTAATACATTATCATCATTCTATTTGCTGTCATTAGAGATCAAAATAAGGACTAAAATCTCTTACCGTTGTGTGAAGTTTCACAACATCAGTAAAAAGGGGAATGAGTCTGGAGTGTATACATATATTCATTTTTAGCATGGTTGTTTCCTGTATAACTAGGGGGCAAAACCTCATTTTGGGTTTTTTTGAGACACGGGCTGTTGTAAAAGGTTGTTGGGTATCAACTTGTTTGGGGAACCATCCTGCACAAGTTCCAGGTGGACTACCTCAGAAATACACTGCTGAATAAAAATGGCGGCCATTTTTTTTCAAAATGGTCGCCATGTATTACTAGCATTGACAATTTTGAATATAACTTCTTAATAAAACCTTCAAATACCGTGTTTGAGGCATCGAATTGAAGAAAATTAAATTCCCCACAACATATAAGGTACCACATTCGATTGTGTTGGTAATAATTTACATAAACAATATTTGGCCAAATATGTGAATTTTTATCATTTTCCCCAAAAATATGAATTGCACCAAAATATATTTTCTCCATATTTCTAATGCCTTTGTGACTAATGACCTGAAACTTTTTAAAAACCTGCCCAAACATATGGTCAATATCCCATGAAAATTACGCTGCTTTTCTGGCAAAAGAGTTACGGCGGTCTAAAATATACGCTTTGATATTGGCTTTAGAGTGAAAACTTGGTTGCTAAGGGCTGTCTTCTCCTTAGCAACGGTGTCATTGTGAGGTGTAGAATCAAACATTTCACTTTTAATTGATATAGGCATGCAGATGAATATTTTAATACCGAGTGTGATGTCAGATAATGAAGTTTTAACATACTTTATTGATAAATAACTAATATTGCCATGATGATGATGATGTAAATGTGCCGATAGCAACTTATGATATTACAGAAATCAATACAGACTATAGGTCCAATAATATATAAAATGAGACTTGGTTTCAAGTGATAGACATGACTAATGATTTACACTCAAGTTCAGAGCTTGCACCCCACACCCCTCCCGTGCCATGTCCGTACCCCCGCCCCCATTGCTGTGATATCAATATGCCTGGTAAGAACAATGAGAAGCCTCTAGAAACCATTTAAAGAATACCCGCGATACATAAAATGATGTAAAGTTATAATCATAATAATACTCCAACACCTGAAGATACTGTAAAATGGAGTTTAGAACTTTCAACACCCCACCCCCCACCCGTGGCATACTGATATCCAAGGGTCAGGAGTTAGCCTGGGTGGCACATTAAAAGAGAGAAAGCGAAAGGGAGATGGTGTCGTAATTCTATAAGAAATAGTGGGTTATTAGTGTTTTAAGGGGTTCGAAATTCAAAAGTTTCTATCTGTGGTTGCTTTGCTCCCTTGCATATAAGTTATATCAGGATCTTGTTATATGCGTTGCCCCCAATAATATAAGAGTGTATATAAACAGCATTTTAAAAGGTCCAACATTCAAAAGAAATCCTAACTTTACGTTACTTTGCTAAATTCCAGAATTTTCTCTAATTTTGCGCCCTGAATATAGCAAGCAGTGAATAGAATAGATTTCTTAAAGTTCAAAATGTGAAAGAATCTCTAATGTTCGATTTCTTTGCTGCCATTCAAAATTTTTCTAAAGGTAAAATACATTTTTTTTGAGGGGTAAAAATACAAAAGATCTACCGCTTGATTGCTGTACCCCCTCGCTTGTATAGCTACAAATATCTGGTTAAGTGCATCAAACTTCATCTCATCGCGTAGGTGTAGTTCCATATTTTTTATTTAAAGCGGTAGTTATCTGGTTTGTATTTTTTTAAGGTTATATTTTTTTATTTCTTTATTTTGTTAAAATTTATGTATTTATTATTTTATCATTTTTCTTAAGGGGGCGCAATTTTATTGTTTGGCCCGGGCCCCAAATTCCCTATAGATACGCCACTGCGTGACATGTCTATGCCACCTGAACCTCCCCGAATTAAAAGCGAGAGACTTTGGTGTAAAGCAATAAATAAATGGAATGCTTTACACTTGTCACCCTTGCCACCCTTTCCCTTTTGAAGTTTGTTTAGGCCTAAATGAGAGTTGGATTCAAATGATAAGCATGATTACACTAAAAAAAAACTTGTAGATATAGTGGTAGGGTTCAGAACGTGGGCCCGAATCCTCCCATTCCCCCGCTACATCAGATCTATTATTGGACCAATAGTCTGTATTGGTTTCTGTAATATCATAAGTTGCTATAGGCCCATTAACATCATCATAATCATAGCAATAATAGCGAGTTATGTATCAATAAAATATGATAAAACTTCATTATCTGACATCACACTCGGTATTAAAATATTCATCTGCATGACGATAGCAATTAAAAGTGAAATATTTGATTCTACACCTCACAATGACACCGTTGCTAAGGAGAAGGCAGCCCTTAGCAACCAAGTTTTCACTCATATCAATGCATAAACTTTAGGACACTGTAACTTTTTTGCCAGAAAAGCAGTGAACTTGTAATTTTCATAGCCTATTGACCAAATATTTGGCCAAATATTGTTATATAAATTATTACCAAGACAATCGAATGTGGTATTTCCGAGGTAGTCCACCTGGAACTTGTGCAGGGTGGTCTTCCGAACAAGCTGATAGCCAACAACCTTTGACAACAACCCGTGTCTCAAAAACCTGCTTTGCCCCCTAGGTATGTAGTAGTATTATAATAGTGAGGGTCATTTAAAAATCACTTGCAGCAAACGTGCCGAATTTCTAAATGTATTACAGAGTAAAATCGTCATGAATATTTTTTTTTAAACTAAACATGAATGCTGTACATGGATTTTAGAAAAGAAATAATGCATCGTGAAAATATTTCCTGTGTAAATCATTTCTGCACGTAGGTTCATATTAACGAAATTAAACACCAAGGAAGCTTCACTAAGCTATATTACACATTATCTTTAAAAAAAAATGGAAAGATGAAGGTGGTCACACATTTTAAATTTCGTTATGAACAACTTCACTTTTAATCATCTTCTCAAGATCGGAGAAAATGCACCAGGCAGCACGTAGATTATGTAATACATAACTTTATTTACATTGACGATTCGCAATCATCAAATTAAAACAATTGATTAGATCTTGCTGAAAATCACGTAGAATGATCATCACTATAGCTGCACACAAAGATGGGTATGAAGGACTAAACACATGACAGTTTGGTCCAAACTTTTAGGGTATTTACCTCATATTTTGAATATCATGCCAGTTGAAGAGCAGTCCTTTTCAGAGGACATTTGTACTATGGTACTTTTCTACAATGACATAAAACTAATGCGAAAGCTCACAAATCATTTTTATTACCTTTATTAGAACTCTACATTCTCTTTGCATTTGGCTAAATGTATTTGTTATAATTTGCAAGTATAATATAATATTGCATTTGTCCTGGCAATTTGAATAACACTGTGAAATGAAATCAGGATAAATATGCAATGGCAAACTTTAGTACAAGATAAGATGAAAGGAAGATCAATGATGGGAATGATAAAAGAGGCTGGACGGAGCAGAATGCAATACAGAAGAAGTATATTATATATTCATTAAATGGAAATAAAAAAATGAAAATGCAGTCTAAACACTGCTAAGAGTTTGCGAGCCCCCCCCCCCCCCCCCCAACACTGGGTTACATACTGTCTGCTGCATTTTTGTCTAAAAGTTAACAAATGATGTTGTGTACTTGAAATACTAAGTGGTTGGCCAAATATAAATTCAGCTGCTTACCAACCATAAATTGCCTAAGTCTTAAGCTGTCAAATTATTACCCAACTGATAAATGATAATAGTTTGGGAAGTTCAATTTCCCAATTTTTCTCCCGAACATCCTTAAAATATCTATCTATTATCGTAACATAACCTATCCTATCCTAACACACCGTATCACTCTTACTCATTCTATCCATTAATTAGTGTCAATTGGAATCTATAATATGCCTCTTAGATTTTGTATTGCGTTTGGTGACAGTAAATCGGGCTACTCCAACCCATATGAAGCTAGAAATTCATGAATTTTCATATTTTTGTTTGCCAAAATGGTATATTTTATTAAACAACTGGTTCAGTACACCCAGTATACCTTTTTCCGGTGATGTTGGGTACCTAGTACTTGGAGAAAATCACCATTTGTTGGATAAGAATTGCCTAACTTTATTTTCCCCATTTTTCTTTATTGGAGAATTACATGGTAAAATAGGCCAATTGTTAAACATTACATGACAAATATTCATTTGTCCATTAAATTGTCTGGCAAAATTCAGTATAATGAAGAAACATTCAATTCCCAACAACAAATTTTGTTTACTCCGTAGCAGGTTGGGTAAACGTCGCCAAAACCGTTTTACAATATTTGAACAAGCTGTAAATGCCCGACTGTTTTTACCCAATTAGAGAGTAGAACCGGACGAAATTGTACAACTAGTGGCTAAAAAGTTCCCCATGTTTTTTTATAACAAGTAATGTTGATAAGTATTTACACTCAAGTTGTGTAAAGTCAGTTGCCAAAAATTGGTCAAACCCTGTTGAGCTGAATTGGATACAGAGTAGTCTAGAACTGGACATCTGTAAGCAACCAGTAGTTACATTCATTACACTTCATTTATCCAATATTCTAAGAGTGTGAGTAACCAGTAATTCTCAATTAATATCAATATCAAGTAGTTACATAGAAAACTGGAAGTATTTAAAAGATTATCTCTCCATAACCATGTGTCAAGTTCGAGACTGAGAAATATGTGTGTAATAAAATGGTAAAACTAAAAAGAGTACTGACAATTTGTACTTTCCCGACAAGAAACATTTATAAGTGCCTGCTTCGTAAAATAGTTTCCTTTTCCCTCACATTTTTACAATTCATTTAAATATTATATGTACAGAGTAATATGGGTATAGGCCAAATGTATGGTATGTGTTGCAGTATATGGAAGAAAGCGTAAGATCCCTTGAAGCAAGGAACATGTGTTTGGTACGCCTTCAAGATTTACATAATGCAAAGATATGTTAAAAGGAGGGAAGAGGGTGATAGAGGGAGAGAGAGAGAGAGAAATATTAGTAGAAGAAAGAATTCGTACATTAGGTTAGAGATTTCCTTTGAACAGATTTGGTTAAGATGCCTAACAAATATTTTAACATTTGACTTGATAATTACACAGCTGACCTAGAAAATCTATCAGCAATCTACGATGTTACGTAGATTAACTTATTCCATGATCCAAAGATTTAATAATAAAATAAAAATGCTGCTTAAAATTTTACCCAAGATTAGTAAAATGGGAACATGCATGCTTATTATAGGTATAAAGTTTTACACAATGTTGGTTCAATTTTTACCATTGTTTTGTACATTTTATGCAAGTGTGGGTATTGCTTCACCCAACAAATATGCATTTTCTCATTTCATCCAGACATTTTAGAGTGTTACCAGTAACCTTGCCAAATCATTGCAATGCAATTGCACTTCACAGAAACATGTCAAATCTATAGAATGTGCCTGCATGTTCTTGATAGACATGATTGAATTTACCTGTCATATGCAACCGGGTTTAGGAATTTATTGTAAAGGTTTGAAAAAGGGGAGGTGTAGGTCTGAAATGAGAAGACTAATTTTCTGTTGCATAGCAACGACAAGTGGACTTTGTACTGTGACACACAAAAAAAGAAACATGAATGTATAGATCAATAAAAAAAAAATCTTCTATTGTTAAATCCACTAAATGGAAAACTAATGGTTGGATCTCCAGAGCACTGGTGGCAATGCAAACTTTGTAGGCAACCATATAACCGGATTCTGAATTTTCATTAAAACAATCATATCAAAATCACCGCGTCTGCGTACATTTTGAAAAAAAAAATAATAAAGGTGAAAACTATTAGAGCGCACAAACAGTCCAAGAACGCTCATGGCCTTAGCACAGCGACAGTTCTCTTTAATCCAGGTTACTACAAATTCAATTGTGAGACAGGATTTGACCAATATTCATTTACACAGTAAAATATTTGCCAAAATTCAGTTATGATGAACAATCATTCACTTCCCAACCAAAAAGCATAATTTTAAACAATTGAAGAGTAGAATCTGACGAAGGTGTACAACTAGTGGCTAAAAGTTCCCAACGCTGTTTTAACAAGTAATTCTGGGAAATATTTACCCTCAAGTTGTGTAAAGTTAATTGCCACAAATGTGTCAAACCTTGTTGAGCTGAATTGGTTCAAAAATATTCTAGAATTGGGCACTTTTAACAAGTTAAGATAAAACACGATTGCAAAAACTTCAAAAAATCAACTGAAGGGCAATTTCAATACCCAATTGTATATCCTATATGCATCATGTTCGGATTAACGTATTACGTCATTGTAATGTTTGCACTTTTGAACAGGTGGTCATTGAAATTGCCTTAAGTTGATTTTTCGAAAGTCTTAGCGATCGTGTTATGACTTAATTTGCCCAATATTCTAAGACTGTGACGTAACCAGGAATTCTTAATATCAATTTCAGGTAGTTATATAGAAAAGTGGACGTAGTAAAACAAACCCTCTCTAACACTGTGTCAAGAAGGAAGGGAAATAATGTGTAATAAAATGGAAAAGTTAAACAGTATTGCCAATTTGCACTTTTCCAGATAAGAAAATTTTTAAGGGCCCACTTCTTAAAATATTATCCTTCTCCTTGACATTTTACAGTTTATTTAGATAATGTATGTACATACTAGAGTGATATGGGTATAGATCAACGGTTTGGTGTAGAGGTGTCGTGGTCCAGTAGATAAGTCACCGGACTGTAGATACTGTATCATGGTTCGTGGTTCGAGTCTCGCCTTAATTAATGTCCTTTGGCAAGACATTAATCTACATTTGCCACTCTCCACCCAGGTGTAGTAGGGTACCTGGTAGGAATTTATTCCTTGAATGCTTTCAGCACCTTATAGGGCAGCTGGGCTAAAGCCAGGGTAATAATACTACGGCGCTTAGAAACATTGTATTAAGTGCAATATAAATGTTATGTATGTATGTATTATTATTATTATTTGGTGTTACAGTACATGGAACAAAGCGTAAGATCCAGGAAGAGCAAGGAGCATGTGTTTGGTACGCCTCAAAGATTCACAACTAGTAAATGGAATGGTACCTCATTCAATCATTCAATGTTGCTCTTTTTTTCAGCATAATTATCGGACAAGGAACAAGGAAAAATAACTTGTATATACCCAAGGTCAAAACGACCAAAGGAAAATTTTCATTTTCATATGTAGGTATTTCAGTAAGGAATGATCTACCACTTGCTGTGCGGACAAAGCCATCCATATCGTGCTTTAAGAAGACACTAGTACAGTACCTTTTAAATGATTGACTGATAATAAACAGTTACGTATTTGCTATTGACCTTTTATCCGTTAAATATTTGAATTATCGTTTTGTTTATAATTCACTCCATATTTACCACTTCAATTTTTTTGCTGTTTATTCTATTTAACCAAACAATGTTGTCCAATGTTCATGATGTTTAAAGGTATAACACTCGATTAGCATTCATACTATTTTCTGGTTCCTTTTATCCTTAACTCTGTTGTGTCTAAATCGTTTATCCTTCGTCATGCGTTTGTTATTGTTATTGGATAAATAAATTTCAAGTTCAAGTCCCCCCCCCCCCCCCCCCAAAAAAAAAAAAAAAAGTGATAGAAGGAAGAATTCGTTGTTGTTGTTATTTTTAATTGGGTATTTACAGACGTGTATCAATATACGTCTGGTACCGACCTTTAACTTCACCATCCGAAAGACGTGACTGGGATTCGAACCTGGGTCCGATCAGAGTCAGTTTGTAGGCGAATGCAGAGAGAAGAACGTAGGCGTTACCGCTAGACCAACTCCTGATCCCCATTCATACATTTGGTAAGAGCTATATTTTGGTGGTCAAGATGCCTGAACACTCTTCTTCCTCATGTTATTGTAATATGTACAGATGATCTGCTAATATATGCCGCTGACCTAGAAAATCTATCATCAATTTACGATGTTGTCGTAGATCATCTTATTCCATATTCCTAAGATGTAATAATTTAAAGGTCCAAACGTAATCGGCTAGTTCTCAACTTTTATATGGATATCCTGCATAGAATGCACTCTAAAACAGGTTGGGTAGAATTTTTAATAAATATTAAGTGACCTTTACCTAAATTAGTATGAAAAGGGAACATGCATGTTTATTAGATAAAGTTTTACACAATATTGGGTAAATTTTAAACAAATTTGGAATATTTTATCCAATATTTGGAAATGTTTTAACCAACAAATGTGCATGTTTCCATTTTCTCCCATCTTTTTGTTTTTAGAGTGAAACCAGTAAACAAAGGCTAAGACACATACATCATTCATGTTAAAGAAAAGGCAGAAAATCTGTCTGGTAATGTACAAAATAAACTGCTACTCATAAAAGATTCTTAAAGCAGAACATCTAGTAAGACGTTCAATTATTTTTTGAGATAAACACGATTCGTGCCGCGATTCCGCAGTATTTATTTTCGTGTAATGTTTATCAAAGTGGAGACGATCGAATCAGGCAAGTTATTACAATTAATTCATATAAGAATCGTCATTTTTCCCTCTCTCTTTCCTGCTTTATATATATATATTTCTCACTATGTTATCTTACTCATGTCGCATTTTCTTTTCCTGTTTTAATTTCATATTCTTTTTTACCTGTATACATGTATTATATTTATATGTTTATCACACGTAACTCCAGGAAACCAGCCTGTTGACTGAATGTAAGTTTTCCCAAGAATGGATAAATTCACCTCCAAATTCATTCCATTTGATATGCAAGGGCGTGATGGACCGACTGTTTTGAATGGGCTGAACTAAATAATTCAAATAATTTCTTGAACCCAATAGAAAAAGCTCCATACAAGGGCATCAATCCTTATATTAAATAGAAAGGGTACACATAATAAATGTCATTTGAATAATTTCTTTGGGGTCACTACCCAGAAAAAATGAACCAACATGAGAAGATTATGTTCCTGAAAGATTGGTTTTTTATTTAAGTATACTTTACTCTTTAACTTTCTGTTCCTCATATATTTACTATTGTTTAGAGTCAAACTATGAAAAAATCTTGATCATAGTGTTTTTTAAAATGCATTTAATATCGTCTGTTTAGAGTCAGAAGGGCTTAATCCATATTATTATATTGTTATTATTTGGGTTTTTTTACTTTCTATCTTTCTTTATGTTATTCTTCATTGTTATCCTTCTTATCTTCTTTTCTTTTACCTATTGGTTCTTTGTTTTTCATTCTATCTTCTATTCTTTCTTTCTTCCTTTATATTATTCTTTGTTTTTCATTCTGTCTTCTTTTCTTTTTTTTTTTCTGTCTGCATTTTTTTTGTCTGCATTATCTTTTCTGCACTAGACCGAGTGAGGTATTCTATAATGAACCCTAAGTTTCGCAACTGGTATTGTACAGAGTTACAAATACAAGAATCGTGATTTGACATAGACATAGAAGAATTAAAAGTAACACCAATGAGTTTAAATTCGCTAGACACAGTATTTACAGAATCCCCCACTATGATGGAACATACTTCAGACTTTGACAACTGGTCCCTAGAAGCAAACAAAATAAATTCAGATTTAGCATTGTTGAGTTTAAGAGAGTGCTAGCACGTGCAGACTATAACATCCTCAATACACGCTTCAAGCTTCTTTTTTTTTTAATAGCAAAGTTATATGACTCCGGCACTTTGTGATTTAAAGGGACAAATTCTTAGCCAAGCGTGTAACCAATGTCACTTGTTCCTACACTGTGGAAACTACAGTTCTGCATATTTCAAGTAGAACAAATAACAAAAGTGTCAGACATGAATGACATTTCATTGTTACCATTATCATGGGTACGTCATGTTTCTATGGCAATACTTATGACTATGGTGCATTGAACAAATAAAACATTTTATAATAAACATGGAATCTTTCAAGATACCTGTTCAAGAACTATCTTCCAGACAACAACAACCATTTTTTTTTCAAAGACCAAACTTATCATTGTTAATTGATATATCAGTTTCATTAATGATTTGCTAATGACACGCAATATTTATTTCTTTATCTATCTATTCACTATTACTTTACTATGGTGCATCACATAAAAAAATAAAAAGATAACAAAAGACATACATTTGATATAGTAAAAACAAAGAAAAAGACAATTTACCTGGTAATTTTCAAAATAAACAGATAGCAAGATTCTTAAAACGGCAGATCTAGTAAGATATTCAACTCAGGATTCAAAAGTGCATTGAAAAAAAGATTCCTCTTGGAAAAGCCAGGTGCATGTAGACAAAAGATAAATGATAACAGCTGACTGTATACATGTAGATGAAGGAGGCACAAACCATCCTAAGAGACAGGAGAGCTGTGTTAGGGAGACGCTACTACAAAATACTACTAATAAGAAATATGATATTTATAATACAAGCTTTACATAAATGTCAACAGAGCAACAACAAAAAATTGTAAAGGGGGAAGGAGGGGAGAAAACAAGTAACATGTGTAGTAAGGAACATTTTTTTTTAAAGAAGAATCTTTTCGTAATTTAATAAAATGTACAAAGCGTAGAGGATGACTTAACATAGTCTTTCCAGAGTTTAGCAAAACGAAAATCTAACAGCTTATATTTGTTCACGGAGATATTTATGCACTTTACAACAATAATTATAATTTCTTAGTTTAAGGCATATAACCACAGTTAGGGACAGTATGGATCTTACCGTCTATCTCCCCCCCTTCTCCCCCCCCCCCCCCCTCCTCCTCCCCCCCCCCCCCCTCGCTCTCTCTCTCTCTCTCTCTCTCACTCGTTTCTATTTTTAATTATGCCCTCTACACAACTTTAACAATATAGCAATACAATCAACGATTCAAACAAAAGCTTTGGAATTACCCCTTTTTGAGATAAACATGATTCGTGAAGCACTTCCCCATGTTTATTTTCTTGTGATATTAATCGAAGTGGAGAGGATCGAATGAGAATGATTATTAGTATTAATTATAATTTTAAAAAATCATTTCTTTTTTCGACTCTCACTGTTCTTCCCTTTTTTCTCTCTTTTCATTATTCAGTTTATCCTCTTTTTCTTCCTTTCTATCCTCTGTTTTCTATTCATATCCATCCGCTCTCTACCACTCTTGATATTTATTTAAATGACACTGATGTTTCAGAATACTATGTTTTTGTTTTCATTATGTGCAATTTTCTCCCAATATCCTTAGTATAACAAAGTGTTTCTTAAACATTCCAAAACATCTGTTCAGAGCCATAAGGGCTTAACCCATATCAATTTGTACAGAATTAACGACCTTCTGGCTCCGAATGAAATAAAATAAAACCATCGTGTAGATTCCATAATGAAGCAATTTGTGAAATAACATAATCTAGTTGTCTGTCTGTCATATATGCCTATCACCCCGGCACTATGTGATTTAAAAGTGTAATTACAGGGACAAATTCATAACCAAGCATGTAAGCAATGTCATATGTTCCTACACTGTGGGAAGTACAATTTTGCATATTTAAAGTAGAACACATGACAAACACAAGTGTCAGACATGGATGACAATTCTTACAAGGCTATTTCATTGACCATTTTCATGAAATATGGGTACGTCATGTTGTCATGGTAATACTTAATAGGCCAGGAGCCTGTCCCGAAATAGTAACCCTATTTTACATAATCATACAGATATGACCCCTTTAATTTATTAAACGTAGCCGACTGGCTTGGCCCCAGGCCTCCCGAAAAAAGGGCCGCTATGTCGGGTCGATTTCTTACCATGTAACGTATGCCAGAAAGAATTTGTATGACTATACATTATCAAAACACAAAAACTGACATGATTTTCCGTCGGGTGTATTGTGAGGCGGCCCCTTAAAATTGGAGTAATTTTTTTCCCCTTAAGGCACATGGACCACATTTTGTCGGAAGGAAGAGGTATGGCCATGATGGCTGTACACTACAAAAATATAAAAACTGACCAACATTTTTAAAGGGAATGAAGTGTAACACTCCCCTGAATAAAACACGAAAGTGCCCTTTGACCAAGCTTTGCTGCCCCAAACTGCTCAGAAAGTAGAGTAAAATGTTTTTCTTACATTCCGACCTTAATAACTCACAAGTTTATTTTTAGATTCAAGTCAAATTTACATGGTACAATTTTGGGTATTGTATTTTTTGTGGGGTGCAATTTAGTGGCAAATGGTTATTTCAATAAGAAGTTATTAAATTGTGAAAATTGTATAGCTTTCTCAAAAATAGTCAAATGATATTGTCAGGATTATGTAAACACACACACTGTCCTTTACGCGTTTTACAAGGCATAATAGAGAAGCTTGTAAGGTATTCGTGTAATTAACAAATGGGTGGTATATTTCAGAATGTCCTCCACATAGCCCAAATCAAAACTATTTTGACCGATAGCCAGTAAAGTGTGCAGAGGTCAGGAGTACGAGCCCTTGCACTGATATGAAGTACTTTGGCAAGGCATCTACATTGCAGATTTAGTGACATAAAAAAACTCAAGGGGTGTGTGCAAAATTATGCGCCATATAAGAACCCACTACCATTTCCTTTTGAATTGTACTGCTTTTGCCCCATGTATTATCTAAATTGTATGCATATACTGATTTACTTGTTTTGGGGAAATATCACAATAATTTTGCTTCATAGAATACGGAAGGCTTCACTGTTTTAACATAGCTTTTAAATATTAGGAGATACCTAATCCGGTTTCTCTTTTTAAAGTTTGACATCATAATTTATTGTTAACATCACCTTTTTGCAAGGTCGAACCGCGACCACGCAGAGAAAGTTTGAGAAATTGTCTATATATATATATATATATATATAGTTCTGCTTCGGACTTGCAAAGTTATAGACACAATAGGCATGAAAAGTCCGTATACGATGAAAAAAAAATCGAATTTTTCGGCCATAGGCCTTCATCAGGAAATTCATCAGGAAATTCATCAGGATTTTCATCAGAATTTTCTTCAGGAAATTCATCAGGAAATTCATCAGGAAATTCATCAGGAAATTCATCAGGAAATTCATCAGGAAATTCATCAGGAAATTCATCAGGAAATTCATCAGGATTTTCATCAGGAAATCAATGTATATATATATATATATATATACATTGAGTTCTTAACAGTAATGTGATTATTATGTAGCTATTATTTGCCCACTTCACTCAAAGAGCCAGTATTTTTTTCTGTACGCTAGTTAGTGGAGGGAACTTTTTAGTTGTAAGTATTATAGACTCTAAATTGTCCATTTTAAATAGTGCTGCAATATCATATTCCACTGAATAATGTAATGTATTTTTTTTTTTTAATTATAATGTATTTCATATTATTTAATATGTCATACATATAAGTTGCAGTTTAGACTGTTTGACTGATAATGAAATGCATTTACTGGTCTCTAAAAATAATGCAGCAACATTTTAATTGGTCACCAGCCAAATAATCCCCAAGTCTGAATCATATAGTTCCCCCTTTCAAGTCCTGAGACTCTCACGACGCTTAGGGAATACTACTAGAATCAACAAATTTCTATTACATTCATGTTTGCTTTTTATTAGATCTTGCCAATTAAATTATCGTTGTAAGACACACCGTATTACGCGTCCTTTTTCAGAGGTATCAACTTATATTGCAGAGGGAAAATCAAGACCTATGTCTCCCATCACAAATGAATTCTATTCTGTGTTATTATACAATTTAGATGTAGTACACGTAGTTTCAATGAATGTAATGTTTGTTTTGTACGTGTGTAAATTCACCTATGGTAACAGCACTATGCTCTATCGAGATTTCGGTGAAGTATTCATAAGAGCAATGACACTGAAGGTCGAACAAATACAATCTGCAGCTTTGCGACACGCGCCAGATTTGGAGATCCCAAACAGACTGCCGCCAGGTGTTATCATATGCTTGGGGAAAACCACATATCTAAAAATAACGACAATAAAAGAAGTGAGATGAAAAATACACCATTTGCAAAAATAGATGGAATATACAAGTATGTGATACATGAAAAGCAATGACACCAAAACAGTGAACTATTTATCTCTGAAAATGAAGTTGGCACGTAATTACTGTATTTTTCTCCAGGTGTGGTTCGTGAAGAAAGATTTTAGAAAGCAGTGAGAAACCAAATAATACATTTTATCAGTGATTTTATTTTCATAATATATATATATATATATACAGTATATACATGTATATAGTACACATAAGCAAATATATTATACAACCTTAAAGGGTACAGTTCAAAAGCGTATTTACATAATCAAAATTTAGAAAAAGGTTACCTAAGATTAATTAAGGACGTGAAGTAGTAATAGTAATAATGTGTGGTGTGTGTGTGTGTGTGTGTCTGTGTGTGCTTGTTTGGATATAACACATACGAAAAGGGTAAAAGGTAACAA
The DNA here is from genome assembly GCA_025617745.1 of Heliocidaris erythrogramma. Classification (NCBI taxonomy): domain Eukaryota; kingdom Metazoa; phylum Echinodermata; class Echinoidea; order Camarodonta; family Echinometridae; genus Heliocidaris; species Heliocidaris erythrogramma. The sequence continues at coordinate 5,894,456 of CM046854.1, forward strand.
AATAATAGAAAGACGCAACCAAGCAATCATTTTGTATAACTTAAATTGTAAATCATTTTAGAACAAATCCAATATCAGAACAACTTAAAAAGTTACAATTTAAAAATGATAAAATACAAAACGAAAACTGACATGATAATTCACCTAAGTATTTGTTATGAATGGCGTAACACTCTGTCTACATCTACATAACTATAAATTGTACCAGCCGCATTAACTATACAGCGCTTATTAAAAAAAAAATGTACGCTCAACTTTTATATTTTCTGATGATAAAACAATAGCGTGTGTGATATTGAGATTTATCTTATGGTAAAGAAAAATAGCATCCCGTCCAATGATACCTCATTCCTTACTGTTGTTCTGAGCACCAGGGTTTTAAAAAGTTGTGTCAAAATCCTCTTGTTTCAAGTTTGGGCTTCAGCAAAAGGTATGTGTCAAAGTGGTCCAAAGCCGTTGTGCATTAGTTATTTCGGTCTTAAAACATTTTTGTAAGGTTAAAAGGTGGATTTTGTGCATTTGGACAGCAAGTGTGTAAATCAACCAACTAATAATAATGATAATAACAACAAAAATAAAATATTCCAACTATTCACACTATATACATCAACAATATATAAACAGGATTGAAAAAGAGTGTCATCACTACAGTATTACAAAAAAGACAGAAATAGATTTCAATTTCACTAAATGAAATTACCATTCACATTGTAAGAATAATTATAAGAATGTATATATTAAAGCACTTCTGATACTTTTTTTTTTTCAAATTGTCTACAGAAAATAACCATTGGCCATTAACAGTAAAAGCATACTGAGTAGATAAAATGGAATAAAAGGTATTGCACTATCGTCTGTTTTAAAAAAATATATTGAAAACAAAATAATGAGAGATAAAAACTACAAAAGATGAACAAGTCAATTAAAATGTATATTCACATACCACAATCCTCTTGCTGTATGCATACACATATAATAAGCTTCCTCTCGAAGCTAAGTTTGATTGCTAAGTCTGGTTTAACATATACCTACTAACAACCATTGAGAAAGATAGATAGTAGTAGGAACATCAAATATTAAGAAATTAGAAGAAACAATATGCATGCACACGCACGTACATGATTATTATGAAAGAGAATTGTGACACAACTCGAAAAGGTACGCTTAAGTTGAAATAGATGTAGGATATTGCACTGTATGTTTACTTCAATCAAGTGCAAGCAAGCAGTTATCATAACTCCTTGGTACAAGTAAGACAAAAAAAAGTTACCAAATACATGACTATGGAAGGAAAAAAATCAAGATAATCTATAAAGGAATATATAAAGAATTTAACATCAATTATAATAATGTGTTATATCGAATAATTACATGGTGTTGAGATAAAATTTAAAGTTAAAGGATGATTAATTCCCCATGGTAAATAACTCTCATATTTCTACAGAGTGATTAAAATTCTTCATAGAGGATGCTTCTCGAAGTTGAAGCGCTAGTAGTTGTAGTAGTAGTAGTAGTAGTAGTAGTAGAAGGAATGGTATATATATATATATATATATATATATATCATGTCAGGACTTAATGCAGTATATATATATATATATATATATATATATATATATATATATACCATTCCTTCTATAGAGGGTGCTTCTCGAAGTTGAAGCGCTGGTAGTTGTAGTATTAGTAGTAGTAGTAGTAGAAGGAATGGTGTATATATATATATATATATATCATGTCAGGACTTAATGCAGTATATATATATATATATATATATATATATATATATACCATTCCTTCTATAGAGGGTGCTTCTCGAAGTTGAAGCGCTAGTAGTTGTAGTATTAGTAGTAGTAGTAGTAGTAGTAGTAGTAGAAGGAATGGTATATATATAATTATATATATATATATATATATTTGCAGCCAACGGGCCAAATCGCATATTTTTTTTTACAGAGTATAAAAAAACATTGTAAATAATCATATTTACATGTACAAAGTAATCAATACAAATTGTGCAATGTATGCTTATGTATTTCATTATACTCTCCACATAAACAAATAAGAAGGAGGTAGAAAGAAGGAGGTAGAGAGCAGGCAGGTAGGAAGAGACATATGGGAGATCGGGGGTGGGATAAAGAGGAAAGAAGACGAAGAAGGACGTCAACAATGTACGAAAAAATTCTAAGAATACGGTGTTAATAAATATACAGCCATGGAAAAAACTATTAGACCAAGAATGGTCACTGAAGTGTTGTGGTAAGAAGGAAAAAAATATCATTTAAGCATGGTACAATTGCTGGAATTTGTTATTGATTCAACTAAATACAAAGACAAGTCATTTTCTTTAGTTTGAATGCATATTATAGTACCTTTTTACAAGCTTGGTCTAATGATTTTTCCAGGGTTGTATATTTTTAACTTTTGCGGCTAAGCACTTTTAGATTTACATGTATTTCTTATACATGAACTATATTGAACTACTCGTTTCATGAGTACTGTAGTATAATACATGTACAATCTAATGCAAAAAGCACAGGTACATGAAGTGAAAAAGTTTATTACAAGGAGGAACGGACGGAAGAGCAATAGGGAAAATGATATGGCAGGTGTAAAAGAACAGAATGCAAAAGTATTACAGGGAAATTGTTATACGTGTTTGAATGGAGCTACTATTTCACGCTAAAATCATGTAAACAGATGGAAATTCCATTCAAATACGGACAATGAACACGGTGAATGAGACATTAGGAACCTTTCAGTTTATAAAGCATGTATACTGTCAACCTTTATTTTGAGATCAGACCATGGGCTCTATCTCCGGGGTTGTATTTTCAACATCTTCTTCCCGGTGTTGCGTTGTGTGCCTTTTCCCTGCAATGGTACAAGAAATACAGAAAACAGTAGAACTTATATAAGGCACCGTAAAATCAGGACCATCCAGAAAGCTGTCTATCAAAATATATGAAACTGAAAGTAGACTTTCCTAAATACTTGTATTTGTAGGACTTAAAATGATTAAACCTCTTGATATATATGAATTTTGAGCTAATTATTAAATTTGGAACATTAGACATATACCATTCGTTTTTAATTTTCACACTGTTCAATAGTTATCGTGTAATCATTGATGTGATAGCCTTATAGCTCTCCTAAGTTTAATGTGATTTTCCTATTTTCGCTTTTATTTATCTTAATTCAGCTTTATATTTTAATCATTAATTTTATGTTCATGTTGGTCAACTTCTCCTAAAATATGGGAGCAATTCTACTTACAAACAAACACAGCAATTACAGTGGCAATAACACAAATGATCAACAGAAGAAACACTATCCAAATGGTGGATGCAGCTTGGTTAGGGTAGGTAGGTACAGAACAGTCTGTTAAAAAACACACACACACATATAGTATAACTTAACTAGGCAGGCTTCCAATACAAGTAAACAGCTTAAGTAAGTACATATTATACTTCCATATAATGATGTTTGCATTTATTAGCTATACCGGATAAGCTAAAGACAATTGTCTTTAGTCTTTAGAAACATCAAATATTTCTAAAGAAAATTTGAAGATTTCATTCAATTCTTTCTTCAAATTTTGGTAGAACCTAAAGATAACAGTATCACAGTACCCAAGAGGTAATGAACTTATAAGAGGCATGTAATATTATTCATTCTAGTAAAACAAGTAAAATGAAGAAAAAACAAATAATATTCTCACCTTTAGGATGCGCTGCCTCAGGGATGTAATATGATGACTTTCCTTTGTAGTTGAAGTGCGGGAAGGAGCATTCCACGGTAGTGTTGTGAATGGCATCTGGAACTTTTCCTCTTATGGATGTGTTATACGTTCCGTCTTCATTCCGACTTTCATAGTTTTGTTGATCATTATTAAATTCCAATTCAGGATAAAGTAGTGGGTACACGTGATCCACCGAACAGTTGATGAAAGATGCATTGGCTTGAATGACATGCTTTATCAATGGAAACTCTCTTGGTAGCGCTGAAAGAGATTTTACAAAGTATGCATATATCGATCGTAATATTGTACTTTCTGGGCAAATCTTGCCCGCGGTGGACCAAATGCTGTACCCAATCCTAGCTCACTCTAAAACCAGTCATAAGCCAACCTAAGACATATTGCAATCAAAGCCATATCCATTAGCTTTGACGAATGTCTCAGGTATGACAGGAGAAAATGTCATATCACCGTGGTCTGCAGTTACCATACGTATTTTTTTTTTTAATCCCTCAGTTTCATCAGTTTCTCTGTCAAAGTGCGAAATTTTCAAAGAAATTTCATTTTTCATCATGAAAGTATTAAACTAAAACATACAAAGAAACATAATTAAATACATTTCAAAAGCATGATTATGTGAAATCAAAGGCGGTCATGTCACAAATACAATGAGGACAGGAGATGTTGAAAGGAAAGGAAGAGAGGGGCAGAAGAAGAAACTGAGCAAAAGATATAAGACTCTTAGGTAAAAGAGAATGAAGAGTACTGTAAAAGTCATTTGTAAATTGGCCATCTCGAGTAAAACAGAATAACATCTACCCCTCATCTACTATATACGCCACTCCGCTTCATGGGCACTGAGATATAAAATAAGATACGGTAAGTAGTTCATAGTAGGCCTACACATACCATAAACTGTTATATTGGTATCACTCGCCCATGGCTTGATCTCTTCTGTAGAAACCACAATACACCTGTACACAGCTCCGTCCTCAAACGAGGCATTTTGAATATCCAGTGATAAGTCGTCAGTCAAACTGTATTTCCCCAAAATATTGCTCTCGTTGTTGGTCAATGATGCTATGGGTTGGTCGTCATTCTTGAAGGAGTCAGTGCTGTTTCTCTTGTACCAGAAAACAGAGACCACGGCGATTATAGTTGGATTATGACTGCATGGCAACCGAAGGCTAGCGGCATCTTGTAGTTGTACAGCCGATGTGTGAGCCGACTTTACCTTTCCTACAAGAGACAAGAGTGTTCTGCTACGATATAAATTTATATTATACATTCATATCTAATATGCACGGTAACATTAAAAGTGAATGATGAGCCTAGTTACATTTCATGAACGGTGACTAAAACTTGAAGAAAGTGATAGAGAATATTAAATTTGGCCTGGCATTTTGATTTTTGAAAATAAGAAAATAATAAATGTTTGAATATACATGTATCTGAAATCGTGTAAAATAGGCCTATATGTTTCAGTAGCTTGAGGCCGTATTCAGTAATAGAAAATTCTCAGTTATTAGCGATGTTAGCCCTTGTTTACAGAAACATCTTCCAAAAGGTCATGCACATAATTTCTCCGTATCTGAAACAATTTTGAATTAATTACGTCCGAAATTAAGTCCGAATGTCATGGGAGCAGGACATTAAGTTCATCATTAATATACACCTATATTTTGGAATCGTAATAATGTAACCGTACAAATGCATGACAAGGTATTCAAAACAATTCATGAGAACACGCTAAAATGAGTTCTAAATAAAGGAAACATTACTCACCATAACTAATTATCTTTACGTCGTAATGCGATGGATTTCCAGGAACATTCCTTATTACATAACACCGATATATGCCTTCGTCGTAGATTGATATGTTGTAGATGACGAGTGAAAAATCTTTGTCAATGCCATAGTTGTCGGTAGTATAGGGTGATGAAGCACCATCCCATGATACCACAGCAGTCAGGTCGCCATTCTGAAATATATCGTCTCGTGTGCTTTTGAACCAAATAACGCGATGGAACTCATTATGAGGGACATTATGCTTGCAGGGGAACCGGCCATCTGAGTGTTCTTCGACATATGTAGTGTCTAGACAAAATATTCCATCTTCTAGGCAAGGAAATGATTCAAAGAACAATCCACAATTGTGGATTTATTAGTTTGCCATATGACACTGATGATTCAGTCATACATAATATACATGATCATAATTGGCAAAAACGATATTTAACCAATTAGGAATACGTATCAGGTAAGTAGCAGGTAAATACAGATAGTTCACCGAAAGCTAATGAAGCTCATATGGGCAGACACATATCAGGATATTTGAATCAACATATCTGTATCATGGCCAGAAGTACAACATTGTTTTGTTCAATCAATATCGTACAATAAATCTAGTAGCGTGCAATAGATGATAATAATAAAACAAATCGCCATTTTATCATGCACATGATCAGTAAATGAAAAATACAGGCCTGTAAAAATACAGGCCTGTAAAAATACAGGCCTGTATTTTGCAGGGACCTATGCGTCTATGAATTATTCAACTTAGCACAAGAAATCATCTTAACAAAATTGAAATATGGATATTTGCACATCTGTGTGAAAACTGGTTATATATTATTCATCATCATCAAGGAAATATAAGTTTCATGAAAAATTCAACTCACCTGTTATAAGTAAAAAGCTGTATATAAACAGCAGTCTATGTATCATGGCCATGTTTACGCTCAAGAGAACAAGGAGCGGGTTTTAAAAAAGTATGCCGGGAAACAATTAGGTGATCCCAAGCACAGGGCCGATAAAAAGAGAGCTGAAATGAAAAAAAAAGATAAATATATTTGAATGCCGCGGTGCATGACCGTCTAACTGGGGGAAAATAACGTTGGCGGATGCGGGAGGAAGGGGGCATCCCCTGGTAAAACCCAATCTGGCATACCTGATACTCATTAAACGCGAAAAGAAATGTGCCCCATTGTTGTGGACCCTGCAGCAATTAAATACCCAAAACAGCTACGTCTTATTGAAAATATGTTTCTCACCTTGCCTGCTTGTTTGCCAGAAAAAAAAAATCCTCTTTTGTTTTTCATTGTTCTGTTTTTGTTTTGCTTTTCACTTATTCTTCGGGTTAGTGCCCCCACCCCCGCCTCCGACCAGAGAATCCTGGATCCGCCAAGTCTATTTATATTTAGAGAGCTGTAGCATGATGGACAATCTGAAATATAATTACACTAGAATTAAATTGATAATAGCCAATCATTTAAATTAAATGTTTACAATGTTCTAGGTCATTATGTATTCCTTTCAGAGGGAAATAAGTTAGACATCGTTGAGAGGGTGTTTGATTTTTGTCCCAGATAAGTCCATCAGATGGGGCAATTGTAGGTGCACAAGAATAAACTTTTTTCTCTCTCTCTCTAATAAGCGCCCTTTCCTCCTTCTGATAACTGCCCGTTTCAAAACTGATAATTCCCTTTTGTTCTTCGTTTTTAACTTCTTATAAATGCCCCTTTTCTCTCCCAAGCAAACGATTTCTCATTCCTCTCGCTCGAATGTGCCCATGATTTCAAGGAAGTAAAGGCAATATTTTCTGAAAATTTTCCTAAATGTTTGCTCTCTAAAATTTTCGTTTTATTTTAAGAGATAGTGCTTAAATCACGATCATTTATTCATTTAGTTATTTTTTATTTATTTATTTATTTATTTATTCATTTTTTATTTATTTATTTATTTTCTTTTTTTGGGGGGGGGGAATAAGAAGCTGATAGGGTGCAATGCGGTCACTCTGCATTTAAAATCAGTGCTGAGTCAGTAAGAAAATCGACATGGTAAAAAAAGGGTCGTAAATTGAGTTTGCAGTTCATTATCGCTGTAAATAATGAACAAGACGAGACCTTCATCATATTAATAAAACGTCTTAATGTTTGCTCCCTCGCTTCACTCGCTGGTACATGAAAAAAAAGACACTTATCGGAACTAAAAAGGGCTCTTATACGATTTTAAAAGGGGCACTTCTCAGATTGACGAAGAAAAGTGATACGTATGAAAAGGGAAAAGGGTCCCTTGTAGTAAAAATGGTCACATTTCAGAGAGAAAGGGGGCACTTTCCAGATGTAGAAAGGCAGTTTTGGTGTAATTGATTTTTTTATTGATATTGAAATTATATTTTACTTTATTATTATTTTGTTCTTGGGGGAGGGGGGGGGGGAGGGTAAGGGGAAGACACCGTTCACCCTGCCACCCCTCTCCGGAGCGTCACCGCTGATATTGCCTTTTGCTAAACAGCCGGGTCTCGGCGCTGCATGGCTCGGCGCGCTGGCCGAAATTTTCTTGAATATTTTTCAAGAATTTTATCTATGGTTCTGTTTTTTGAGCAGAAAAAACAAAAAGGAGAGGAAAAAAAGATGACCTGATGGGAGCATCAATACTCTTTCCATCCTTTTTTAGGTTATGTTATTCTGTTTTTATGCTTCTATTATTTCTTTGCTTTCCATCTTTCGATTCATTATGTTATTTGTTTCCTTTTATCAATTTATTATGTCATTTATTATTTTTAACCTATCAATTATCTTTCCATCCTTCCTCTCGTTATGTTATTCTTTGATTCTCTTTATTATCTTCTCTTCCGTCTTTCATGATGTTACTATTTATATTCATTCTCACCCCTCTCTCTCTATCTTTCCTTTTATGTTATTCTTTTTTTTCCATCTTGTACCAAATACTGTTTTTATATTATTATATTTTTATGTTATTATAGTATATTTTTTTGTTTACTGTTATCATCTTCTCTTCGAACTTTCCTCTAGTTAATCTTTATCCTTCTATTATTTTTTGCTTTCCCCCTTCTACAAGTATTGTAACACTTAATATGTATCATTTTGGGCTTTTCCTTAAGCTATTCTTTGTTGTTGTTGTTTTTTGCTTTCTTTTTTGTCAATGTTTCCATTCTTTATGTTTCTTTGTTTCCTTTCAAAATTTCCGCCTTTAGCTTTTCTACTCTTTTATCTCCTCTCTGTCCCCTCTCTATCGTTTGTTATATCTTTCTTTGCATTATTCTTCTATCATCTTCTCTTACATTTTATCTTATGTTACTTGTTATCCTTCTTATAGTTTTCATGTATCTTTTCATGTTTTTTTTTTTCGCTTATTGTTCGATTTAAGCCTGAAATCGGGAAAATCATATTGAGATGGACACCTTTTTAAAATTTGTCCCAATGAATTCACCTTACAATTTGTTAAGTTATTTAGTAATTTTTTTTTAAATTTATTTATTTATTTATTTATTTATTCATTTATTTATTTATTCTTAATTTTTTTTTTTAATTTATTTATTTAATTATTTTTTATTTTATTGATTTATTTATTGATTTATTTATTTGTATTTTTTATTATTTATTTATTCATTTATTTTATGTTTTATTTTAATTTTTTTATTTATTAGTATTATTATTTATTTATTTATTTATTTATTATTATTATTATTATTATTATTATTTTTTTTTTTTTTTTTGGGGGGGGGGCTAATTTCGAATCAGTGCGTCGAGACCTGACTGTTTTTATATTACGTACATGTATACCTAAGGAACAGTTTCGTAGGTTTAGGTTAGGATAAGCATAGGCCTAATGACTACACAAACAAAATAGGGATAGGCCTATTTAATATTTCCTGCAACGAAATTTAAGAAAACGAAAGGACATCTTTCCGAGAAGAAAAAAGAGATGATTGATACTGATAAATAATTGCAGCCTACCTGATAAGTGCAATGCAGGTGAGATAATATACCGTACTCGTAAAATACTGCGTGCGAATGGTCCCATTAGCACAATGATCACCCTGACAAAAAAAAACCCCAGACAGGTATTCCAATTGACGATCATGAGAGCCGAGAAGGACAAGACACTTATTCCGCACTAAAAATGTAACACGGGGCGATTTAGCAAGAGTTTTGACACTTTTGTTCTGAAAGTTGTCTTTTTTGTTCGGTAAGGTTGTTGAATGGTTTATAATCTCTTGGATGACTTAAATATAAATATTGATTACGTTCGGTAGTGTGTAAACGCCACGTGCAGCAATCTGCACGTGGTGTGCCGACTTCCCGCAATTAGAAGACTTTCCCGCGCTTTTCGAGGATCGCACATGACTACAATGGGCAGCCTGGGGAGAAAAAACATTAAGCAAACATTACAAAAAAAAACAATACAAAAAAACCCCTGTTATTCCCACCGACGATCATGAACTTGAGAGCTGAGCATGAACCAGACACTTTTAATTCGTCAGTCTACAATGTAGTGACAGCCAATCAAATGAAATGTTTCCAAGCAAAGGTGTGCATTGTTCTATTTTCGCGGGGTTTGTATTCATCTTGGTGTGGATAAAACAACAGATGATGACTGGGTTTCTATTATGATGAAAAGAATAGGGAAACGTTTACTGAAAGGAGTGGGTGGCATTCAGTGCTTGCTTACAAGAGATTTTTTTTTCTCTCCCGGTTTGTGAGGCGTGCCCGCAAATTTGGCCTCGATCTGGATAAAATTGGCGCCTGTCCATGACAGAGCGTAAACACAGAAGCGGAGGATGAGTAAGATTCTTTTCATTCGTCATCATTAAATCGATGATAGCCAATCGGGTAAACGTTTTTATAAACATAGCTTTGGGTTATTCTATTTTGCTTTAAGGGGGATGTTAATCCTCACTGAGTTATATTTTGAGTTTATATTTTGTGCCAAAGATCCTTGTGCGAAATACCGAGCGAGGGCTCCTTTCCCAATGACGGCTATGTGCTAGGCTGTCGAGTCTTGTTTTATTGTTTCTAGTTGTGCTCTGTACCCGTGAGAGAGAATCGCGACGAGGAATTGAACGTCAACTGTCATTTCACATATTGGTTGCTCACATCTACGGATCACCGCTCCACGCTATGTTTATGTATAGTAAGTCACACTGCATTATTTCGGAATATGATGGAGAGAGGGGACTGAGGATGTCATGCGGGGGGGGGGGGGGGGGGGGGGATAACGACAAGTTTTGGCCTAACAACCTCACAAACACACACCAAAATCGGGATATTCAATATTTTCTGCAACAAAATAAAATATACTTGAACGTAAATGAATCTTTTAGAATTTTTTTTTCTTCAACTCGATTAATTTATAAATATATTTACGGAAATGTAGGCCTAATGAAGTATTCAAAGTGTATAACTTTACATAAATGCAGCCTACGTCATAAGTGTACTGCCCTAATGTTAAATAAGTACACTCCTAAAATATTGTTCCATAAACACCATGTCAATGCCTGAAACAAACGACAGAACGAGCATTCCCTCCCACGCTCGTTAACATGAGAGCTGAGCATGAACCAGACAACACAATTTCATTCGTCAGTCGAAAATGTAGAGAGAGCCAATCTAATGAATTGTTTCGAAGCATAGCTGTGGGTTATTCTATTTTCAGGTGGGTAAACTCTACTTATCTACGGTATACACGACGACCGGGTTTCTATTGTGACGAAAAGCACGAAGCAATGTTTGTGGGAAGGACTGGGTGTCCCTCTGTGCGGCCGCACACTCACATGAATATGATTATCTCAGCAGTGTTCCTTGGCAGACAGCCGTATTAAGAAAATTTTTTGGGCATTGTTCTGGATCTCACGAGTACGGATAACAGACTTATCTCTGTTATGTTCATATTGTGTTTGCAACAGATATGTAAAAAGAAATCATGGTTTGTGAGGCGTGCCCGCTAATTTGGCCTCTATATAAAATTGGCGCCTGTCCATGACAGAGCGTAAACACGGAAGCGGAGCATGAGTAAGATTCTTTTCATTCGTCAGCATTAAACCGATGATAGCCAAACGGGTAAACGCTTTAATAAACAAAGTTCTGGGTTATTCTATTTTGCTTTCAGGGGAGATGTTAATCCTCATTGAGTTGGTTTTATATTTTGTGCCAAAGATCCTCGTTTTCCAATGACGTTTATGTGCTAGGCTATCGAGTCTCGTTTCATTGTTTGTAGTTGTGCTCTGTACGAGAGAAAATCGCGCTCGAAAACTCTGCTGGTTTATGACAGAGGGGATTGAGGATGTCATGCGGGGAAGGGCGGGTGGGGGGGGGGGGGTGTACTAAAATGAGAAGGTTAACTATAGTCCTAATAACCACACAAACACACATCAAATCGGGATATTCAATGTTTTCTGCAACAAAATCAAATATACGTGAAAGTTAAGGTATATTTCAGGAAAGATTCTTCAAATCGATATATTTATAACATTCTTTAATAATATATTTAGAGAAATGTAGGCCTAATGAAGTATTCAAAGTGTATAACTTTACATAACTGCAGCCTACGTCATAAGTGCACTGCAGTAATGTTAAATAAGTACACTCCTAAAATATTGTTCCATAAACACCATGTCAATGGGCAGCCGGAAACAAACCACAGAACGAGCATTCCCACCCACGATCGTTAACATGAGAGCTGAGCATGAACCAGAAAACACAATTTCATTCGTCAGTCGAAAATGTAGAGAGAGCCAATCAAATGAATTGTTCCTAAGCAAAGTTGTGGGTTATTCTATTTTCCTTTCAGGAGGGTAAACTCTCCTCATCTATACATGACGACCGGGTCTCTATTGTGACGAAAAGCACGAAGCAATGTTTGTGGGAAGGACTGGGTGTCTCTCTGCGGTCGCATACTCGCATGAATATAATTATCTCAGCAGTGTTTCTTGGCTTGGGAGCATGGTTCTGGATCTCACGAGTAGGGATAGCAGACGTATATCTGCTATGTTCAGAGCTCTGCTCCCATTTTGTGTTTGCTACAGACATGAAAGAATTTCCCCGTTTGTAGGCGTGGCGACTAATTTCGTTCACGGATAAACCTGGCGCCAGTCCATGACAGAACGCAAACACAGAAACGGAGCATGAGTTAGATTTTTATTTTCATTCGTCCGCATAAAATAATGATAACCAATCAGGTAAACGTTTATAAACGAAAGTTAATCTATTTTCTTTTCAGGGGGAAATGTTACTCATGTTTGGGTGGGTATTATATTTTGTGTCATATAACATCTCAAACGGGGCAAATGTTTGGGAAAAGGCCGAGTGCTCGGCTTCTAATTTCAATTATGAGCTAGGCTATCGAGTCGCGTTTCATTGTTTCCAGTCATGCTCTGCTCCGGTGTATGACGTCGCATATAATTCCACATGCTGGGTCGCTTATATCTGAGGGTCGCGGCTATATGCAATGTGTGGATGTACTTGATTTCGCATGAACGGCATATTTTTGCGGATGTCATGCGGATGTCATGCAGGGCAACCAGAATGATGAGAGGGCTTGGGTGAATAACCACAAACTAGGAATTGCCGGTTACGCGTGTCTTACAAAATGGCGGTATTTCTTTTTTTCTCTCAGGAGCAAAGTAGCTGCTGTCACTTGCAGAACTGTAATGACTACACAAAACACGTCGAAATCTGAATATTCAGTATTTTCTGCACCAAATTCCAAAGATAAGGAATACGCAGACGTATTAAAACAAATTAGAGAGAAAGAAAGAAAAAAATAAGGAGAAGAAGAAAAAAGACTGATTAGTATCAAATTTAGACGAATGTAGGCCTCATGAAGTATTCAAATTCCATAACTTTACATAAATGCAGCCTACGTGATAAGTGCATTGCAGTTGAGAAAATGCACTCGTAAAATATAGTCCCGTAAACACGGGCCGCCTAAAACAAACCGAAACGGGTATTCCCACAAAAGATCGTGAACATGAGAGCTGAGCATGAATTAGACACCTTTCATTCGTCAGACGAAGTTGTAGAGATAGCCAATCAAATGAAATGTTTCTAAGCAAAGTTTCGGGCTATTCTATTTACCTTTCAAGGGGGTAAACTTTACTCATCGTTTGAAGGACTGGCTTGCTGGATGGGGACCATGGACGGACTGCCGAATGTTGCGACGAGGCTCCGTGAAAGGTGGCACCTCTCTTTCTGACGCCGTCTATCATTCGATGGATGGAACTGCAGATGTCATGCGGGGCGACCAGAATGATCAGAAGACTTGATCATAACCACATACTGGGAATTATCCATTACCCGTTCCTTGCCGTATAGAGTACACAATGGCAGCATTAGTTGTTTTTTTTTTCTTTCAGGAGCAATCCAACAAACGGTTATGTAGGTTAAGGTTATGTATAGGCCTAATGACCACACAAACACACGTCATAATCGGGATATTGAATATTTTCTGCAACAAAATTAAAGATTAAAAAAAAAATGTATCTTTCAGAAAAGAAGATTATCAGGGCCAAAGCCAAAGCCAACCCCCCCCCCCTCCCCCCCCCCCAAAAAAAGATTTATTTTTTATAAATTCAGAGGAATAGAGGCCTAATTAAGTATTCGAAGTGCATGCAAATTTAAAGGGATACTCAATCGTAGATTGTGGACGTTTTAATGCCGTGAGCGGGCACCGTGATCGTTACCTGATCATGCCGTTGCCCCTCGAGGCGCAAACCTCGGACGAGATTCGGTCGGCTTCGTGCAGTCGAAATGTAATCTCACTTAGTCCAACGGACGCGTTCGACGCACAAACTTTGTGTACGAGTGAATGGGGCTTACGCAATCCTGATTTCCCCCACGGCCGCCTGGTGGCGTATCCCTTTAACATTATCTATCTTACGTGATAGCTCTGCAGTTGAGATAATATACTAGTAAAATAAACACGATGACAATGAGCAGCCTTGAACAAACGAAGATCGTGAACATGAGAGCTGAGCATGGACCAGACACCTTTCATACGTCAGTCGAAAATGTAGAGAGAGCCAATCGGATACGCTGTTTCTTTGGTATTAACCCAGGGTTATTCCATTGCCATTACGGGGTGAAATAAACTTCATAAACGAAAATGGCTTTTTTCCCAAGCTGCCATGACTGAGGCAGTATACTCACTTTCGTCGAAGAGTACATGTTGAGGTGATCCGCTTTTTTTTAATTATCAAGAGGTATTCTAGGTGCTGGGTTTTTTTTCGCACACTGCTTGGAGCTGTATTGCTATCGTTGCTTGGATAGTAACATATATAGGGGGCGTTATTTCACTGAATATCGAGGAGCACACAGAGTTTGGCCAGGTCGGTTTTAGTTGGACAAAATATGTTTTTAATATTGTATGCTTACCCAACACATCAACGTGCATCACAGTGTTACCGACTGGAGCCGGGTTGGCCAAGCTCTGTGTACATATAACCCTGGAATATTCCAGTCACTGTATGTTGTGTTTTGTTTGTTTGTTTGTAGAGTTGTTTTTTGTTAGGGGTGGTGGTATGATCTGCATACTTGCGATAATATTTTCAATTTAAAAAATACGAAACATTTTACATCTGATTTTATCTTTATAATTCTATGTAGTTGAGACATTGTATTATTGGAGGAGGGGGGGGGGGGAGGGTGGGTTGGAGGTGGTGAGGAAATGAATGTTACTAGATCGTTAAAACGAAAGAGAACAAGATCATATGTAATGAGGGGTTGGGTGTAGAACACGATAGTCGTGTCATCTTTTAAGTTGCTTTCCTATTTCTCACTCGATCCCTTTTGGTTTCGGGGAGGGGGGGGGGGGGGGGACTTAAGCCTTTGTTGGTTTTTGTTTGTAAACTGTAGTCGTTATTTTGAGGGGTTTTGAATGGTCGCCATGAATTGCTCCAAAATTCGATGTTTAGCATTACCAACAGGTGGCGCTAGATCACTCTTTAGTATAATGATGTCTTCACATCCTTGGTTGACAGAGTATTATTCCGCCCAAAGCAACCCAGCGCCAAAATACGCATATTTAGTATTTATCGCAAAATATATTAATCTGTTAATAATGTCGCCCAAATGTACGCAAAAGCTAGCAGCTCAAGTTCCTTTGACCAAATGGATAAAACCTAATTATATATATAGTTCTGGTATTATTTCGATCAGGTTATATTTGTATCTTCTAGAGTAAGTTATCGATCACGACATAGGCTGGCGCTATTCAACGAAATGGGTTTAGAGGTGTGAGAGTCGCACACCTCCCTGTGATGGGGTGGGATAATATAATTTCATACCTTCCTCTATTCTTTTTAAATTTTTATCATGAGCTGATTTATTTGAAAAAAAATGTAATTATGTATAATTTGATATTTTTTCTATGGTCATTGACTGCTATAACTAATGAACCATAATATGATTAAGTGTTTGTGAATGTATCTTATATCGATGATCTTGCTTTATATGAATTCATGTAATACATGTATTGTGAATGTATGTAAGAGCAAGGAAATTACATATTATTAAAAAAAATATTATATAGGCCTATTATACCTTCCTCTATTGTTAATCTCATTGTTAGCTATTTTATTTGGGGAAAAAATGTATAATTATGTGTAATTTTTTTATTTTTTTTGTATAATCATTGTCTGATATAATTAATGAAGTATTGTTTTGTTGTTTTTTTTTTGCTCTTTTTGTATTAAGTGTTCATGAATGTATCTTGTATCGATGATCTCTTTCTGCATGTATATGGTTTAATATTTAACATATCATTATTGTGAATGTATGGCAAGAGGAAGGAAATGAAATATTATTTAAACAAAAAACAAAAAAACTAGCTTTTATAAAAACCAAAAAATTCACATTCTTTGATGACGGTCGTTTTCGTGAAGGGCAGATTTCTGCGAAGGGCAGAACTTTTGTGTTGTGAATCATTTTACATGAAACCCATGACAGTTTCTTGCTTGGTGAATGATGTGGTTTTCCTCAGGTTCCAAGGACCCTCTTAATAAACTTTCAATCGCTATAATGCAAACACAGTTTCTCAATTTTATAAATCATATTTAATAAACTGTTCAAAAAGCAGAAACTTATGGTTTTTACAGAATATCAACGCCCTAAACGGCAGCTCTTAGTTTTTTAATGATGTCTTTTACAAATTTCTCCTTTCATCAAAATCTGAAGTGTAACGAGTACCTCAAAAAATAGAATAAAAAGTGTAGGCCTACAGGTAGAGTGCATGAAATCAACCTAAAGTTAAAAAACAATAATAATCTGGCATTCTATAGGTTGGCTCTTAACAAGATTAAGATAATAAAGGAAAGCATAAAACCCCACTTAGGGACCTCTAGACGGAGTAGGGTTCGCGTGCGAGTTCGTTGACTAGTGTTTTATGTTAATTGAGAGTGTATTTGAAATCCAAATATATTTCTATCGACATAGGAGTCGTAAAATTGATTTTTAGTTTCTTGTCAGGAATTTTTTTTAAATCGAGGAGGAAGGAGTTCAGTGTTATTTGATGGGGGGGGGGGGGGGGGGGGGGGGAGGGATTAGAATGTAGCAAATTGTCCGCCAAAGTAGGAAGTAGGGTGTCAAAGTTCCGATAATGGGGCAAACACCACCTCATATTCGGGCAAAGAGGCGTCAGAATATCCACATATTTGTGCAGCGAGGTTCCCGGATAATTATGTCAATTCTCTATGTATCTGCTGTATATTTTTACTACGAAAAGTTTTTACTTTTATTATTATATGTTGGGGGGGGGGGGGGGGGGGGGGAGGGATTAGAATGTAGCAAATTGTCCGCCAAAGTAGGAAGTAGGGTGTCACACCCCCATTCAAAATGTGTTAGCGATGCCCCTGTCCACGTGCGCATTCTTCATCCGTCACATTTTTTTTAATTTCAATGAGAGATTGAGACTGTTTGATTTTTTTAAGAGAGATTGATAGAGTTCTACGAGTTCTGCTCTATAGAGTTCTCAAAAGAGATCTGAGATCGATTCACTTCCTGCAGTACAGAGAATCGAGATTATTGTTGCATTCTGACATAGACTGGCTAATGAGAGTGAAAACGTGTTTGTTTAAATATTTCCTCATGGTAGTGGCCACGGACCATCTCTCGTCGTGCCGCTTCACCAACACTAACCCCGACTCTAACTTTTATAGTGAAACAAGAAACTGTAAATTGAAGACTTCGAGAACATGCTAAATCCACTTTCTATCATTCTAAGAAAAAAGGAAAATATTTTTTTTAAATATCTTTTAAAATTTTTATTTCAATTTTTGGCTAGGTTGCTCTATTTACCAATATCTACATACATACATTCATTGATATATAATAAGTTGAATTTACTATGAAAAAGAAAGAAAGAAAGAAAGAGGGAAAGCGAGAGAGAGAAAAACAATCTGGCCTCAATAAATTAGTTTATTTCCAAAACATGTCACACCAGCTTCACTCTGGTTCCAGAACATGCTACATCCACAAAACAATGGCCTCCCCAGGGAAGTGACCAATTACAGCATCATGGCGCACATGGATGATCGCGTTCTGACCTTTACTTTCCAACACAGTATTAAAAATGTACTGTTCTTTTTGCACTGTGCGCATGGGGGACGAAGAGTTCGGTTCCAACACATTCTAGATTTATAATTGAAATTTATCAATCAAAAATAAACTACGGCAGATGGATTACGTTATCCCAATACATAGTAGTAGGAGAGAACCGAGCTTCATTTTAAAAATTATACTGCAAATAAGGATATGTGAATTCCTAAGGCTTGGTTTTTCTGAGAACTTAGTTTTGTGAACGTAGCATGTTTAAAAACCGAACTCTTCAATTGTGCTCCAAAGAAGCACAATTACAAGAATCATCATGGTCGTTAGCGTGAAACTAATGGTTCCTGTGCACTTTATAGCACGACTGTGCTCTCCAATTCCTCTCCTTTTAAAAAAAAATATTTTTAATAACTTCTTCGTGTTTTTTTTTAAACATAACACTGTATTTATTAGGTGCTGAGTGAAATACAGACATTTAAAAGGATACTCAACCGCAGATTGTGGAAGTTATTATGCCGCGAGAGGGCACCGTTATCGTTACCTGATTCATGCCGCTGCCTCGCGGGGCGCAAACCTCGGACAGACTGGTCGCCGCTCAACTTGCAGGCTCCGCCTGAGCTCGAGCTCTCGTGCGAGACTCGGTCGGCTTCGTGCAGTCGGAAATATATATCCCAGCAGTCCGACTGACGCGTTCGACGCACAAACTTTGTGTACGAGTAAATAATAAATAATGGTGGCTTCTTGTATAGCGCTCATGTCCGTCACGTTGTGACGCTCCTGGCGCTTCATTATTACCCCGGCCATAGCTTAGCAGCCAAATATGTAGCGCTCTAGCATATCGGGTACCCATTTACACCTGGGTGGAGAGTGGCAAATGTGGATTAATGTCTTGCCAAAGGACGTTAGTGCCGGGCTGGGATTCGAACGCTTAACCTTTTGATTAAGAGTCAAGTGAATGAACCACTATACCACGACACCTCCATAAATGGGGCTTACGCAATCCTGACTTTCTCCACGGCCGCCTGGTGGCGTATCCCTTTAATTTATGAAATTTGTATAATTATTCATTGTTATGTCAAAATATTTGTAACTCATAAACATCATTTTTACAATCACTCATATGCAATCAATGCTTCACATAAAAAGATGGGGAATTTGTCCCACTCATATACGAAATGTATTCCTTATTCCATGTACTTGGTAGTTGATACCTTCAGTTTCGTGTGAATGAGGTGAGGATCATGTGACAATTTCCTTTAGGATAAAACATCTCTGGAACACTTTCTGCTCAGTGGCATTATTTTTTTTCGACAAATGAAACAATATTTTCAAGAAGGCTATTGAGCAGCATGTATCGATTATTTGTATTTGTATTATGGATCCTAAAAATGTTGTTTTATTGCTGTAAGTATAATTTGTATTCCCACTTTCGGATCAGTTAATTTCCAAAATTCAAAGAAATGTAAACAAATCATTATTTCGTAGACTTAAAAAATAAGGGGGTTGTTTGCTTAGATGACACCTAGAGTGCTGTCTATGAAATGTATATAAAAGGGGGCTTCGATTTCCTTTTCTAATTTTTTATTATGACTTGGTCAACGGATCACGCTTTATTACCTCCCAGTGTGCCAAGGGCTATTGCTGCTATCATTGTTACCCAAACATAAACAAAATACCTGCACTTCATTAACTATGGCTTGTATTACAACATATAGCGCAAAAAAAAGTTTAAATTTATTACCCTTTCTAAAAATATCATTCACCTATACTTTCCTCAATTTCGTGCTCCAAAATTATTGCGAAATAGGATTGAGTTTCTTTTGGTCCTAAAGTTTCTGTTCCTCATCTGTTTCCCCGCTGTCTTGTCTTAAAGTGAAAGTGAAAAAGAAAATCTTATTAGATATTGCAAGTTTTTAAAAAAATATCGATGATAACGAATAATATTTATAAATATTAAAAATGTTTAATACATGCTTTTAACACTGATGTAGTATGACTACCATATAAATATTTCTGGTTGGTATCGATTATTTGTATTTGTATTATGGATCCTAAAAATGTTGTTTTATTGTTGTAAGTATAATTTGTATTCCCACTGTTTCCCGCTGTCTTGTCTTAAAGTGAAAGTGAAAAAGAAAATCTTATTAAATATTGCAAGTTTTTCAAAAAATGTCGATGATAACGAATAATATTTATAAATATTAAAAATGTTTAATACATGCTTTTAACACTGATGTAGTATGACTACCATATAAATATTTCTGGTTGGTGCAATGTGTGATTACAGAGTTAAAAACAGCGGGGTTGGCTATACCGAATGCAGTTATTTTTGTCATTCTTTTTTTTTTTAGAGTGGAAAATTCATTACAAATCTTTTATTTTAATGACTTCAAAGTCTTATAGATACGTCCTACCTCAGCCTCCATTTGAAAAGTGATGGTATAGAGCATAATGACTTCTCCTGAAAAGGTGAACAAAAAAAATGTTTAGGCCCAATTTTTCGTCTGCCTATACCATGTATGCAGGGTAAATGTTATCGAAACTGTTCCTAATGTGCACGAACGATAGTCATGAAGTCAACCTCTTTGACCAAAAAAATGACATTGTTACATTTGCTCAACTTCGAGAAAGGACAGGCTTCAACGTAAAAAGGCCTCTCTATGCCTTTTTATCGAGGGAAATTATGAAAATCACCTCAAAAAAGATGAATCCCCTGCCTCTTAGGCCAAGGAAAATTAAATTTCTAGTTTCTCGTCCGGACTTTTGAAAATGAGGAGGAGGGGGTTCCATGTTGATGATAATTTCTTTGTACACACAAATGCTATTGGGAAGATTTGAACACAAAAGTTTCTTAATTTCATTTAATTTGTACTTGCAATAGAGTGGCTCAAAACATGGTAAAACTGAATCATATTAATTTTTGTTACCCATATCTCGATGTCCCCAGATTCTTATTGATTTCGTTTAAGGCAAAAATATCGATATATACGATAAACTAGGAATGGATATTATTTGGATTTATAAATAGTCACCTCTTTTTCTTGATTTCGATACAGATTCATTTCTCGACTTACATATGAATAAGACATCTGCTCCCGGGGAAGACGTGGAATTAAACTGCACTGGACCTGCGACATCTCAGATCTTGGAAACTATCCTCTGGAATGTCAACGCTAACACGCTTTTCTCCTGTTTTGAAAATGATTGCAGTAAAAATAATGCATTACATTCAGTGGCTGCAACGTTCCATTACACGAGTATTCTAATAATTCAGAATGTTTCACTGGATGATGAAAATACATACAAATGTTTTATGTCAACTGCTCTTGGTATTAGGAGATGTTACATACACTTACTGATTTACGGTGAGATTCTTTGTTTTCCTTCTTAACATTTAATTTGACTTCACCTTGTTTTCTTCCGTTTACTTTAGCTCTGAATATTAAAGGCTTCACGTCGTTGTTCGTGTAATGTCTCTATTCACATCTCATCTATTATTATTAGCCCTTTTCATGTTTTGATCATATGCAATGTCTTCTTATACTATCCCTTTTCTTAATATACTTGCAAATCCACTACATATCATATATCAATCCAGTGGCGTAGATACGAACACGCTTTCTATTGTTAGTGGGGGGGGGGGGGGATGAATAGATCACCCCCTCCCCCCACCATTAACGATGGATAATTATGCGTGTCTACGCCCGTGTACCAATCAATGACATAATAAATAACAATATGAAGTTGAAACGTTTTTTTAAACACTCTTGTAAGGACGTGAGAAGGGATTATAAGCTAAGTTGTTCGGTTGTTCCTATACAGAGAGAGCATTTAGAGGTAATTAGTATTTCATGTTTAAAAAAAAATCATTTTACCACTGTTATACATGACAATAATACAACAATGCGCTACAGAAACTTATATAGCATCATATAGAGAAACGTATTTCTTTCTTTGATTAAACAGTTGCACCGGACGAATTGATTCTTTTAGACAACGACACTAATACAATTCTAAGTGATTTTTTTGATATCGACTCGATATCCCCTTCCACAATACGATGTCAAACGAGTACATCAGTCAAACCAACCGTCAACCTGGAGTGGATCATCCCTCATGGGTTGCAGGTCGTCGAGGAGACTGACCATGAAGTCGAGGATGAGCATGATAGACGTCTTGTGGTGCCATCGACAATATTATCATTCATCCTAACAAAGGATGACCAAGGAAAGATCATAACCTGCACTGTAAAGAATACTTCTTATGCTTCAGAAACTTTGCAAACATCGGTCCTCCTACAAACAACAGGTTCGTTGATAAGGATATGAAAACCTAATGCTTGCTGTATCATTTGGCTGACGTTTGATGGTTTTGATGGTCTGATTTTACCTGACTGCTAACTTGCCTACCCATCGCATAAAAAATTGTCGCATATACTTGGGCATGCATTTCATGCTTTATGCCTTTGTCATTTCCTTGATATATTGCTCTATATGTAGGCTTATTTATCCAGCCGCTCGGCGTCTCTGTGTAACCAATTCACTTTTGGGTGAAACATCGTTTTGGAATTTTATTTTTCTTTAAATTTATATATTTTTTCTATTATTATCATTTCATAGATCGGATGTCAGATGTTACTTCGTGGGATGATAGGCTAACAAGTTTGGAATCAAGTGAAACAGCGACTGCCTCAGAAGATGTGACAATCGTGTGGAATGAAAAGGAATGTAAGCATGTTGATCACAGTCTTAAAGTCAACCTTTTTTTTTGTGTACTGTCGGATGAAATAATTTGGTACTGTGTATGTTCTATTACACCATACATGTATGTATAGAATATTATTTGGATATTCCTTTTAATGTGAAAAAGAATATTGGAGCAAAATAAATGTAACTTCAAATTGAATATATATAGAAAACACAAAATCAAAACAAATATCACACAATTATTTCGTCTAATTTCTGTAACTCGTAATAAAATCTTTTATAAATGTATAAGGAATGGGTTTGACCATCTTCCACTAGATGATAACCGTTGCTTTATATTTAATTTCATTCTTATCATTATTATTATTATTATTATTATTATTACTATTCATGATTATTCTTATTACAATTATCTGTAATATCATTATTCATACCTTAAAAAAAAATTGGTTGAGGCTGGGGATGGTAGGTTATGATAACATTATAAGCTTTCAACAATGTCAACATTTTGATTTCAGCTGACAGAAAGTGTACCAATCATCTTTGGTACATTATTGGAGGTGTAGGTCTTCTCTCTCTACCCGTAATTGTTGTTATATCATTAATCATTCGTGGAATCAGAGTCCAACTAAAAAAAGGTATATATGTTACATTCAAATAAATATTATAACGCTGGGTAACAGAATACAATTCAGATACTGTTCGAACTGCGTCATAAAAATAAGATTATATTTAGGCAAAAATCTTGGCCTTCCAAATTTGAGGAATAATTCGACAAGTGAGATTACATGAACTGCTCATAGCGGTGTACTTACTAATCATTTTACTTCCCGCGTAGTCATTTTTAATGCAGAACCTAAACATGACATTTCCAATTAAATATTTAAAGAAAAAAAATGATAGTTACATGGTAATATACAGCCCCCCCCCCCAACCAAAAAAAAACATAAATAAAGAAATTAATAATAATAATTTTTCTTTAAAATGGCGTTGATCAAATGCTCATAGAAATGTATTGTTGTATTTGCTTTAAGCTACGAGTGAGAGTACAGTTTCAGCCAATTCAACTGGAAGAGATCTACCACCAGTACCCATTCTTCCATTGTCTTCGATCGATGACATCAACCAAACTTCCTCCAAACCGATCTCTACCCCTACTCGTAGAAGCAGGAAAAATGTATTGGTATGTTATTGGATGGATTATAACTTCATTGATTAAATGGGATTTAACTCTTAATCTATCCCAAATCAAGACAGCAGACGAGGAACTACTACATATCCTGTCGGGTTCATACACACTAAAATAAATTGGGTGAAAATTTACGCATTACTGTGTAAAAAGGAACATACGTCTAAATTGGATAAGATGTAAGCTAAAAATTCGTTAAAATGGAACAAATATTGCGTAAAATTTCACCCAGCCAACATGTATGTTCCCTTTGTACTCACTCATTACTAATATTGTGTAAATCTTACCCAACTTTTTAAGAATGTATTAACCGATCAAAATATACAAATAAATTACACAAAAATAAAGTTATTAACTACTTTCTTTAGACAGGTTCATATTTTCAATTATACCTGTAATTTTGTTTGTTTACCCGCTACTGAATGACTTTTCGTCCTTACTTTTCTTGCTAGAGGTACAGGTGACTTGATTCGACTTGATTTGACTTGATTTACTGAATATGAGAAGAGAAATAATGACATACATGATAACATTAATAAATAATTTCGGAAGGATCGCTCTGCTCAGCAGTATCCTTACAGCACAGATGTTCTTCCGAGGGCGTCCACATTATAAAACAAACACACGAGAGATAATAACACATAACAAACTAAATCCTCTACCTGTTACTATGAAATACCAAACAGAGAAATAATTTACTCCAGTAACATGACCTCACCTATCGTAAAGCAAACCCTAACATCACCACTGGCCATATACGTTATCACTGTTAAATAATTTCATGTTTAAAGCGAAATACCTTTCGACGTACATGTACGTTCAATTAGATCCTAGAATTCATAATAAGTTTGACCATGCCAATCAGTATTTCATTCGGTTATTTCTGTTTCTAAAGCAATCAACCAGAGAAGTCAGAGGGGACTATGTTGATATTCCGGAGACTCCTGGACAGACCCTTCAGCAGCCTGGTAGATCAACATCGACTGATTATATGGACATGAGTTCCATTACATCACCTATAGCCCCTTCTAACGAGGAGAAAGGTGTACCATCTGATGACCAAGCGTGTTACATGGATCCCACACTGATGCACCAGACCAAAGACGAATCTGTAGACAAATGTGAGCCCATGTACGAAAATACGCGACGGAAATCTGATAAAATAACCAGGGATTCTCACTACATCAATACTGGTTGGTGTGATGACATTGTTGATACGACGTACATCTGAAGTATATTTTTATTTCAAATATTTCACCACTATTGATATCTGAAATGACGTGCAAACTTAAAAAGTCATCAGGTAGATTTAATAGATAATAACATTGACTGGCTAGGGGGTTGGGATATTACCATTATTATGTACCCACACTTTTTACTGTTATTTAGTTCCATTTTATATCGGGACCAAACTCGCGAAGGATAGATAACGCGTACATGGATTTGTCTTTGATGGCATTCAAACGAATCGGATCTTTTGATTAAACTGTAAACACGAACCTTCAAAATACATCTAATATTCCTCCTTGATCTATTACAGATTATGACTGGGCAAAAATTCCTGTGAATAGTAAGCAGGTTGCGAAAATGCATACAAGTTATAGGGCAAAGTAACCTGAATTTTAAATATACCTATCATGCCTATAATGCATAAATGTTTTCTGACATTCCTTATGTATGACTTAAAATCACATTACAAAATGTATATAGTATGGTTGTTGTTGCTTTTTTTTGTATTTCATTAGTATGATGTAATAACATGTAATAAAGTGTATTTTTTTTAAATTCAAGTGTGCTTATGTGTGAAAACATGTTAATAATAATTGCAGAGCCATCGGAAGAGCAGTACTAATACATATGAGGCTACATATGACCATGTTATGACATAAGAAATTATCATCATAAAATTATCGGCTTTATAATTATACCAGTCACGAAACATCTGAATACATCAACAATAATATACTCATTATAATGTGATCTGTTAGTTTCTGCTGTTGTCCTTTCTCTGAAAACATGTAATTTTGTAAGCGCTATCATGGTACTTTCTGTTTTTAGCGCTCCTAAATATTCGATATTCAGGCCCGTAGCCAGGGTTTCTAAAGTGGTGGGTCGTTTTTGGCAAAAGTGGACCTTTTTGTCATAATCAATACGGACCTGCTAGGGGGGTCCGGGGGCACTGCAACTCACTACACCAGCTTTGATGCTGTACAACTGACAGCGTGTGGATAATTCTGATAACAAAGATTAAAGGTGTGTGTGCATTTTTTTTTCATGAAGAAGCGGACCTCAGCCCAAGAAGGGGGGGGGGGGGGGGGGGGGGTCGTCCGACCCCTCCGACCCCCCTCTGGCTACGGGCCTGATATTATTATTACCATTATTATTATCAACATTGATGAATATTCATTTTTAATGCCTAGATTACTGTCAACCGTGCAACTTTGCTTCCGGATTTTCTACAAAATACGCCTTGCTTAAAAAAGTAGGCCTAGTAGTCCAACCTGCCTGAATTGCTGTTATTGCTGTAATTATCATAATTTCGATATAATTTCCACAATGTTTATCAACATAAGTGAATGCCCAGAATACAGTTGAAAGTCTCTCTTACTAGTATCACAATCGAAAAAATATTATATTGTTTGAGGAAATTGTTATATTGTTTGAGGAAAATATAATAGGAGAAAAACGAAAATTAAATCTATGGCAGAAGACATTTAGTTTATTTCTTTAAACCAATGTAATCCTGTTTGACATGTGGGGTTACATGTTTAAGTAGATTAAGTAGATTGATATTAAAAATATCTAATGAAGTATATTCAGTCATTACAATAAAGTTCAACTTGCAAACGAAAACCAAAGCGTACTCCTTCGTGTAATTTACATCGGATTATTTTGTTCTCTGTTCTGACACTTTAAGGATAGAATGGTCCTAAGTGCTAATGAAGTTGATTAGTTTCACTACTCTTATTTTGTTTAAAGTATACCCTTGTCGGTTACCATGGCATTCCACTTATATAAGATAAGAAAGTTTAATTCATTGTAAACTACACATTACAGATATGTTACTCCTGTCTAGAGCTTGAAGTTCATTACTGCATTACACTACTGAAAGAATATTTTCAATAGTATTTTCGACATAAATTATGTTGAGACTTTTCCAGGAAGTGATATTGTGTAGGGGAAATGTAAGCTGACAGTAGCTCAAGTACACAGTTAATATCAGAGAATGCTCATTAGATTAGTTTCGTATCGATGGTTTTATCATTGAATTTGCACGGGAGGCTAAAGAGTATCACTTTCTATTTCTCATCCACAGTGACATAAATCCATTCCGAGGAGTGTGCGTGTACGTGTGAGTGTGTGTGTCTGTGTGTGTGTGTGGGGCGGGGGATGATAGTAACCAGGCGCAAAAAATAATACTTTCACGGGAATTTTTTTTAAAAGATGAACACAACTTCGCAGGACAGGCAAATCTAATCAATTTTCCTCGCACATACCATCAAATAATTATAGCTGGCTCTGACACTCACTAGTGTTAAAGAAATGCGCCAAACTTTCCTGAACACAAATTCAGTGTCATTTTCATAAAAAAACGAAAATTATATTCATTTACAAATGCAGGATTATTTCAAACTGAAGACTTAGTACTTCCTAAGTGGCTACTTGGTGCTATTGTAGTTTGTTTTTTTCTGTGCTAAAAATTCTAACTTTGGCAAACTACTTAATTTTCTCGCCAACCATGTTTTTGCTAATGATGGCGCAGGCAGCACTTAACAAGAGATTTGGCAAAGCCCTTTACCAAATTAATTTCATGCCCTAAACTGATCCTAACAAGTGTTATCTTAAAGTATCAAAATCCAATACATAATGAAGAAAAAATATAAGTCAATTACAGATCGTTTAAAAGTGCACAAAACTGAAAGACAGCATTGAAAACTTAGGAAATTACTGTTAAAAAAAAGACAAAGTGGACAAAGGCACATTATAGCAATCATCAATTTAATCCTTGACTTCTACTAGGATAGAGGTGGCTGGTTCAACGGTGAGATCTAATAAGGCCATCTTCTTGTTACCCATGTCACCAAAGCTGCTAAACTTGTGCTCTCCATGAGTAAAGACATTATCTTCTAATTTCACCTCAAAGTCGACCTTGGTAGCTGAGGAACCAAAGTTGGTGACGACGAGGTATACCGGCCAGTCAGGGAAATGACGAAGGTGGGCATATACAGTAGAAGACGAGTAGATGAAGTGATACTCGCCAGCAATCATGCAGGGCTCACTATGAAAGCCAGCTAGCTTCTTGAAGACAGACAGTGAAGATCTCTCGTCTGCATCTTGAACCTCAACCCTGTACATGGGATTAGCAGGAAGAGGTAGCCAGGCAGTGGCACTGGCAGCATTGTAGTTACTATCGGTGAAGTTAGCCCAGTACATTTTTTAAAATTTTATTTCATTTCCAGGAAAACAGTATATACAACAATAACAGAGAATATACAGAATACAAAGTATAGTAACATAAGGAGAGGAGAGAGATAGAGAAAAAAAAAACAGCAGCTAATGCCGGCGGATTACCAGGTTCTCCTCATTAGCTGGTGGTAGAAATACATACACATTCAATTCAATACCATGAACAAGTAGACATTAAAAAAACAATCCCCGGTGTAAAATACAAAATAAATACATGT
This sequence comes from Heliocidaris erythrogramma, assembly GCA_025617745.1. Classification (NCBI taxonomy): domain Eukaryota; kingdom Metazoa; phylum Echinodermata; class Echinoidea; order Camarodonta; family Echinometridae; genus Heliocidaris; species Heliocidaris erythrogramma. Next base: position 5,923,120 of record CM046854.1, read on the forward strand.
ACTAATTAATAATTGTAGGTTGTAAAAGAGTATTAAAGAGAAAAAAAGAGAGAAAGAAGGAGCAAGAGAGAGAGAGAGAGAGAGGGGGGAAAAAGAAGGAAAAAAGGATGCCGTTCACAGTTCGATAAAAAGAGATGAGAGAGAGAGAGAGAGAAAAAGAGAAGGGAAAGAGAAATGAAAAAGAGGAGGAGAGGGAAGAAAAGAAAAAGAAAGGAAAGAAAGAAAGAGCGTAATATAGTAAAAAATTAAAGTAGTGAGTCAGTCCCGTACCACCAGTGGGGTTAAATCTTCGTTTAGCTCCACCGATAGCACGGGAAATATGTAAGAAGCATATTACTTTGTTTAAATAGATTCACTGATTATTTGTCATAATTATTAAAAGGAATACTCAACCGCAGATTGTGGACGGTTTAATGCCGCTAGAGGGCACTGTGATCGTTACCTGACAAAGGGGCTCAACTCTGCTTCTGCATCCGCTTCTGCAGCCTATGAAGTCAAATTTTTTTCAGTGTACCTGCGAAAATCAGATTTTAGCCTGCGCGCAGCGCGTAAAGTTATTGAAATTATAAATTTGAATATTCATGAGCTTTTATAACTAATTAACATAAAATTGAACTGTACTTAGGCGTATACTGTACTTTTTCAGCAAAACGGAGCAGAAGATAACGAAGAAGAAGAAAAAGAAGATGAAGAAATTCACTTGATTATAATATAAGAATTGATTTATTAACCCCTTCTCAATGCAATGAATCATTGTTTGTCGAAATTTCAATACCAAAATGTAAAAATATTGTTGTAGGAATTATTTATAGTTAACCACAATGTTCAGTTCATGATTTTACTCAAGATTTTGAAAAGTGTTTAGATAAATTGAATGGTGAAAATAAGCAAGTGTAGATAATTGGCGATTTTAATATTAATCTTTGAAATTTTAATAACAATGCTGTTATTGATTTTCTAAGTGCAGTTCATGTGCATTCTTGCTTGCCATTTATTGACAAACCTACTCGAATTGCCGAAAGGTCTTCATCATTGATTGATAACATTTTTGCTAATAATTATGGCTCTAATGTTTTTTCGGGTATTGTATATAATGATGTTACGGATCACTTCCCAATCTTTCAGATTACCTCAATGAAATTTGCTTTGAAATCACAAACTGTACATATTTTTAGTAATATCACTGATGAAAATATGAAAACATTTCAAGAAAAATTGGGTAATGTTGAATGGAGTGATATTATAGAATGTAAGGAAACTGAAATGCATACAATAGCTTTATAAATAAATTCTCAATGATTTATAATGAAGTGTTTACTAAAAATGAAATTAAAACTAGAAATAAGAAAATTAAAAAACCTTGGATAACTAAAGATATAATTCAGAAGATAAAATACAAAAATAAATTGTTTAAAAATTATTGCTTAGATTTTTCTAAGCGCAATCGAGAAAAGTATGTGAAAGTTCGAAATTCTGTTAATAAGATGCTAAGAAGTGCTCGAAGGAATTATTATAAGAGGAAATTTCAAATATGTAAAGGCAACATGAAGAAGGCGTGGGGTGCAATAAAGGATCTACTGGGAAGAAGTAAAAATGAGTTACCATCACATGTTAGAATAAATGATGTAGACATTTCAAATTCTAAAGATATTGCTGACAGTTTTAATAATTTCTTTGTAAATATTGGTAAGTCTAAGACTAATCAAGCATTGATTGGCAGAGAGAGTTTTCAGGAATATCTAAATATGTCTAATAGAGTTGTAAGTAATTCCTTATATTTTAAACCTGTTACTGAGGATGAAATACTTCGTATTGTAAAAAACATGACTTCCTCTAACAGTTGTGGCATAGATGATATAAATCCCCCGGTTGTTAAGAAAGTAATTTTCATTATTTTGAAACCTTTGTGCTACGTTTTTAATTTGTCACTTTTACACGGCATAGTTCCTGTTAAATTGAAAGAGGCTAAGGTGATCCCTGTACATAAAAAAATGATATACATGATATTGCTAATTATAGGCCCATTTCCATTCTTCCTGTATTTTCTAAAATCTTAGAAAGAATTGTTTATGATAGACTTTATGATGTTTGTATGAAAAATTCTGTTTTCAATGGAAATCAATATGGGTTTTTTTTTAAATGTATCTTCCGAAATGGCTCTTATTGATTTACATAATTTTTTAGTTCATTCTTTGAAACATTCACTGTATACTGTAGGTGTTTTTTTAGACCTAAGTAAAGCATTTGATATGATTAATTTTGATATATTACTATTTAAGTTAAAGTTTTATGGAATAAGAGGATTACCGTTTCTTTGGTTTGAAAACTATTTATCTCAACGCACCCAAATTGTTTCGTATAAAAATGTTTTATCTGATTCTCGTAATATTTCGGTTGGTGTACCCCAAGGTTCTATTCTTGGCCCATTATTATTTGTGCTATTTATTAATGACTTGCCATTTTGCTCCAAAAAGCTGAAATTTATACTCTTTGCTGATGACGCAAATATCTGTTATCATTAACTAATGAGCTCAATTTTGAATTGACAAAAAGTATCAAATTGGTTTCATTGTAATAAAAATTAAAATTAAATACTGATAAGTCAAATATAATGTTCTTCTATAATAAACAAAATACATTTCAAAACAAGAATTTAGAAAAAATTATTATAAAAATGAATAATAACGATATTAAACGTGTTGAGTATACACAATTCCTAGGTGTTTTTATTGATCAACACTTGACATGGCATTCTCATATTGCACATATCAAGAATAAAGTGTCAAGAAATATTGGTGTCATCAGCAAACTTCGTCAGGTATTACCTCAAAATATCATGGTTTATTGTATAATACTCTCATTCTTCCATTTTTAAGTTATTGTAATATTGTATGGGGCAACACCCATCACACTAATTTACAGTGTCTTTATTTCTTACAAAAGAGATTTGTGAGACTAGCTTCTTTCTCACATTTCCAAGCTCACTCTGCTCCTCTATTTAAAGCTCTTAATATCTTGAACATATATCACTTAAATAAATACTTTAGTGCAATAGCTCTTTTTAAGCACAACCATAATTTATTGCCCGCGAATATTAGTAATATGCTGATTCTGAATAGTGCAATCCATAATTATAATACTAGAAATAGAATGAAATATCATTTATCTGCTATTACCAAAACACTTGAATTTTATTCCTTTAGGCACAAAGCTCCCGTCGTATGGAATTATTTACCACCTGAAATAATATCAGTATCTACTTTCAAAGTCATTTGATCGACACCAGTAGTTGAATTAAATTATACATGTTTTACAATGTACTTACTTATTTATCCACATGCACTTGTCCAGGATTTGTGCGGATGCACGTGTATTTATATTTTTATTTGTATTTTTATAAAGTCTCTTTGAATTGAAAAAAAAAAAAGATGAAGATGAAAAGAAGTAGCAGAGGAAGAAGAAAAAAAAGATGAAGAAAAAAATGAAAAGGAAGAGGAAAAGGAAGAAGAGGAAGAAAAAAAAAGATGAAGAAAAGAAGAAGAAAAAGAAGATGAAGATGAAAAGAAGTATCAGAGGAAGAAGAAAAAAAAGATGAAGAAAAAAATGAAAAGGAAGAGGAAAAGGAAGAAGAGGAAGAAAAAAAAAGATGAAGAAAAGAAGAAGAAAAAGAAGATGAAGATGAAAAGAAGTAGCAGAGGAAGAAGAAAAAAAAAGATGAAGAAAAAAAATGAAGAGGAAGAGGAAGAGCAGGAGGAAGAAGAACAAGAGGATGAAGAAGAAAAAGAAGAAGAAGAGGAAGAAGAAGAAAAAGAAAAAGAAGAGGAAGAGGAAGAAGAAGAACAACAACAACAAGAACAAGAAGAAGAAGCGCTCCTTCGATACTGAATTTCCTTTCATTGAACGCTTTTGTTAAATTGGCCTTGCGGATCTGGCACATCATATGTCAAGTAAAACTGAAGTACAAATGGAAAATGTGCTCCTATGACCTCATATGTACCACCATGCACTGGTTTCTGGTGCATGTAACCTCCCCCCCCCCCCCCCCCCCCCCCCCGCTCACACATAAAAAAGGCAAAAAACAAAACAACCCAACAAACAGCAACAAACAATCAAACCTCAAAAATCTTCTTTTTTTGGGGGGGGGGGGGTCTTCTTCTTTTTTCTTCTTCATCTTCTTGTAAAATGAGTCCATCAACAGAAACCCCACACAATTCAGTCAATCATCCAGTTATTCAAGGTTGCATAAGGCTGTATTTACACCAATCCACCATCACACTTCAGAACACATGCCATATTGTTCCTGCATCATCATCATCATCATCACCACCACATCTTTCACAAAATTAAGGGAAAAAATGATGTTTATTAAAATAACACACTTATCAACATTAAAGTTAATGCTCTCTTGAAATGAAATATACAGATTATTACATATGGTTCATGGAAAACAAATCACGGGGCAGGTGAGGGGGGCGGCATACCAATCGCTATTTTATTTCAGTTTGTAAGCAAACAAGTTCAAATCTATCTAGTGACATCCGATATATAGGTGGATTATATCCATGTACATCCCTTCAATTTATCATCAGAATATACAAGACATAAAAGTACAAAGAGACCACCTTACTGCCCAAAATGATGAGGCGATGTTTGTTCAAATATTGGTAGTTTGGACAACTTTGGCGTGGGCTGAAACTCCCGAGCGCCTGATTCGTTTGCCTAGAAACATGCCCCAGACTGATTGCACAACTATTGCACAGATGATAAAAAGGATGAAATTACGGATTATAGAACCATTTGTGTTTCAAGAAAAACAATCATAACTATCGCAGGATAGCTTCAAGGAGCTGATGAAAGGGATTATGACTTGAGGTTGTAGATCAAAAAAAATATAATTAGATCTTAATGCACTACTTATGCATACAGTTATGAACACCAGTTGCATTAAAGATGATGTATTAAAATCATATTTCATAATGTAGTCATGCCACATTTTTCTAACTCTTTTTCTAAATTACATTGGAATTATTAAAAAGGAAAAATTTTTTTTTTAATTTATTGGTTATAGTTTGAATTTAAATTACTGCATTATTCTGAGGTGACATGATAACTGACTGTGCCTAACTTAAAAGGCTTTTATCAAATATTTTTTGAAGTGTGAACGAATTTAAAATTAGGCTCAAGATTAATCACTTCCTAATAATTATGTTTCAAATGAGCCAATCACACCAACTACAATTTTTTTTAATTACGTGTAAAAGGACATGTACACCTATAAAAGATAAATCCGATGTAGTCAAAGTCTTTGCTTTTATTTCAAAATTACGAATTTCGGTATATCTATAAATTATCTTTGAGTGAAATGTCAAGTGATTGCAATAAGGACCATTCGATAGCCTTGATAAAAAAATAAAAAAAAATAAATAATAATAATAATGAATAAAAGTAACAAATATGTTTGTTTCCCCATTGAATAATATGTTAGCTCTTTCTTTTGACCCAAACTTTGACATTCAATTTCCAGCTCAGAAATAACATTCCTGACATTTAGAATACATGTAATTGCCATTATGTAAATTAGCAATAAATCTGTCTAGAAAAAACTTTACAAGCAATGTAACTGGTGAGCTTCCTTGGACAACCTGCATTATAAAAACAAAAACAAAAGGACAAACAAAAATTAAACTTCTTGTAGGGTACATCTATCCAGGGGCGGATACAGGATTTTTATAAGGGGGGGGGGGCCAAACAAATGCTGGATTGTCAACTTTAGGAAACTGCTAGGAGGGAGATCCGTATATTTTTGGTCTTGCCAGACCTCCAAATGTCGCTCAGTGGAAGGGGGAGGGGGTTAGGTTATGGGGCCCAGTTTCCCTCCATAAATATCTGACACGAAAACAAAACAAGAACAAAAACAAAAACCAAAAAAAGGGGGGGGGGCACAATGCATACTGTTGTTTCAAGGGGGGCACGGGCCGGGATTGTTCCCCTCTTTAAATCATTTAAAAGAAGACACCACTGACAAATTTTAGCACTTTTACAATTTTCAATGTTATAAAACTAGAGTCAAAAGGGGCCTGAGCTTTCGATCCTAGCAGAATCTTCGTCAGAGGCAAAAAGACAAAGATAAAGACCAAGACAAACATATATATAGACTACAGGCACAAAACAGATTACATGTAACAGGAACTGTAAGGGAGGAGCTGTGGACACAAAACAATGGGAACAAAAGGGGAGTGTGGGGAGTCAAAACCCATGAGTCAAGTGGGTGTGGAGGGGGTTTAAAACAAAGACAAAGGCGTGGAGATCAAAGGATAGTAATGAGTAATGAGCCCCAAGCTCAGGGGTGGGTAACCTGTGAAAGCAAATGATAAGTGGGGAGGAAACATCAAACAGGATAAGGAACAATGCAAAGACAAGAGAAAGGAATAAGTGCTGTACAAGTTCAGTGCAGTGGAGTGGTAGGGCAGAAAATAAAGAGGGAGTCGAGTTGTTGGACAACAAGTCCAAAATATATGGCATATAAAGTAAAATGCAAATAAAATATATGTGTACATACACACATATATATATATATAATATATATATATATATATACACACACACACATACATATACATATACAATGTATATATACAGTTAACAACAAAATTATTCATACCCCTTGGAAAATTCTAGTTTTTTGCATTTTTCCTAAAAAAGAATGGTTAACTGAATTTAATTGCACATCACTTGAATACATTTAGTTATCATCTGCAAATGAATGCTGTTTCTGGTTTCACCTCATTTGCATAACAATAGAAAAGGTGAATTATCCAAACTGGGTGATGTTCAAAATTATTCATACCCTTGGTGATCTATTGACTTTGTCAATCAGTATGAATCCAGTCCTTGTGATTAATGCTCGTAACACTTTCTTCACACTGTCACAATGCTTCTGGAGGTCTCTACTGAGATATCAGGCCAATACCTGGTCTCCAATGGCCCAATCTCCTTGAGGATGTTGTCTACACATGCCATCACCTGGTCTTCAGGGATTCGATGGATTTAAAGCAGATTTTGTGTTTGCAGGTGGTGTAGTTTTAGACGTCATGAGGATAGGACTATGATATTGATATTTTCTTTAATATTCCTTACATTTTAATGACAATTCTGTATCTAAGTTGAAACAAAGCACTCTTCCTGGAGAGACTTCCCGAGAGGCATTCACTGTTGCACTGTCAAGGGAAGGTATTTCCTGATACTTTTGTTCCATTATTATTAAGAATGTTTAGGGAGGCCATGGTAGTTGTCTAAAGGTTGGATGGTGCCAATTTTATCAGTTTATTCAGTTACACTGATTGACACATTTTTGATATGGACACCTGCAAGTGGGTACTCTAGTGAAGCTTAAAATACTGATCTTTATGTTCCAGTGCACTGTCAAAGTGGTAGCATTTTGTGCACTGCAGCTGGTAACATGAATGACATATGGTATAAATTTAGATTTACATTCATTTTGATATCAAGGATTGTAGCTTTCATACCAAAGATAAAAAGAATATACCATATGAAGATTGATATACAGTAACAGTCAATGTGGGATGTGTATGGTACTCAAAGGTTACATACTGTTATTCATGGTGACCTGACGTTAGAGTCATGCAATGACTTTAATATCACCAACATGGCCTTCCTGTCAGCACTCTGATTAAGAATGGGGCCAATGAATAAAGGTGAACCCTCCCACAGGCAGTGCAAAAGGGAAGGGCTCTTCAGGAATGGTGCTTTGCTTCATAAGTAGATACAGAATTTTCATTAAAATGCATGGAATAAATGACCGAAAATTTCAATATCATAGTCCTGTCATCATGAAGTCGATAACTGCATCACCTGTAGGACACGAAATCTAATGAACTCCCTGAAGGTCAGGTGAAGGCATGTGTGGACACATCCTCAAGGAGACTGAGCCATTGGAGAACAGGTACTGGCCTGATATCCCAGCAGAAACCCCTCCGGAAGCCTTGTGACGGTGTATTAAAATAAAGTGAATTACAAGCATTAATCACAAGGATCGGATTCATACTGATTGACAAAGTCAATAAATCACCAAGGGTATGAATAATTTTGAACATCGCCCAGTTTGGATAACTCACCTTTTCTATTGTTATGCAAATGAGGTGAAACCGGAAACGGCATTCATTTGCAGATGATAACTAAATGTATTCAAGTGATGTGCAAGTAACTTCATTTAACCATTCATTTTTAGGAAAAATGCAAAAAACTAGAATTTTCCAAGGGGTATGAATAATTTTGTTGTTAACTGTATATATATATATATATCTATCTATCTATATTACTAAAAAAATGGATTCTGTCTGTCTGTCCGGCTATGCGTTTCGCCATCTGTTGACGCATTGAGTTGAAAGTTGGTATAGGGATAGGTGTTGGGTCCACGAGGTTTGTGGCGCACTTTTCGTGTTGATCCCCGAGGTTGGAGGCAGGCCCCCGCAGGATGCGATAGTTGATTTGATCAACACTTCCCTCGGCGTTCACCTTGAGAAGGGGGATATTGACCATGCCCAGCGGTTGACTTCTGTCAAGAAAAATGGTCCGGGCCCAATAATTGTTAAGTTCCTGTCATACAGGAAAAGGAATGAGATCCTTGGGAGTCGACGCAAGCTCGCAGGTACAAGAAGATCTATCCAGGAGGACCTCACCCGCGAGAATGCCAGGCTCCTCAAGATAACCCGTGACCATCAACAGGTGAAAGCTGCTTGGACTCGGGATGGTCGAGTCATCGCCTTATTGCCAGCAACCGATGGCAAAGAAATAAAGAAGACCATCATTTCTGAAGTAGACTTGGCCAGGCTCTAAATTTAACATAAAACTAATAACTCGATAATCCTTGCCACATGATAATTAGGATAGCCTTTTTTTTTTTTCTTTTTAAAATGCTACACTTTTGGTACCACTTTCATATGCATTGTTTTTTTTCCATGATCTTTTTTTCTTTTTTAACTGTTCTTTCTTTTTTGTATATATACATCTGCACAATGTGTGCATTATATTTTCTTATTTTGTTTTGCTTCCTTTCTCTGTGTACATATGTACCTTCCCTTTTCTTCTCTGATTTGCTGTTTCATATTCTATATGTCATGTATGTCTTACGTGTTAATCTGATTAGTTGTTTCTACATGCATGTTAGCTGGCCATTTTCTTATGTCTGTGTTGTCAGTACTTGTTTTTTTCCCCGTCACCTATCATGACCTATCATGGCTCAATTCATAGATGACCAAAATATTTGTAATTTTCTTGAAGCCAATTTGAGTGATATCAGTGACAGCATTGAAAATTTTTCATCAAAATGTAACTATTCTACAGAACAACAGTTCTTTGAGTCAGTCAAAAATACTACAGATAAAGCCCTTGCCCTTCTTCATTTTAATATCCGCAGCATGAGCAAAAATTTTGACCATGTGACATCATTTGTGAACAAAATCAGCCCAAGTTTAACTGCCATTGGTGTCACTGAAACCTGGTTCACTAATGAAAATGATGCAAACCTGTTTGTAATTCCAGGTTATAACTTGTTATGCAATAATAGAGTATGCAGGCGTGGTGGTGGTGTTGCCCTTTATGTTCCATCTGGGCTCGATTATAGAGTATGTCATGAGCTTAATGTCATGAATGAAAATCTTGAAGCTTTATTTGTTGAAGTGTTCATTTCTGGTAAAAAAAATATTGTAATTGGAGTCGTGTACAGACCTCCCAATGGTAATATAAATTTCTTTATGGATGAAATGCAGAGAGCTTTAGAAAGCCAGATACTCAATGGTAAATCCTTATTTTTGGTTGGAGATTATAACATAAACCTTTTGCAGCACAATGTCGATGCCCATGTTAATGATTTCCTAAATTTGCTAATGTCATTCTCACTGTTGCCCTTGATAACAAAACCAACAAGAGTAACTGAGGCCTCTGCTACTCTAATTGACAATATCTTTAGTAACTTGCAACCTTTCCCTTCTTCTAGTATTATTGTGTCAGACTTGTCTGACCATTTTCCAGTGTATACTTCAATCCCTTTGGGTATAAACCCTGTAGTCACCCCAAAGAACACTAATGTTCGAAAGAGCACTCCAGAAAATATTAATCGGTTTAGAGAGGCTTTAGTGGCGACAGACTGGAGTGATGTTCTTTCGAGTCAGTGTGTAGAAGGTGCCTTCGATATTTTCATGAATAGGTTTTTATCATTGTATAATGCCAATATTCCAGTAATAAAGAGTAAAAACAAACGTAGAAGAACCCCGCGTATGCCGTGGGTCACCAAAGCTATGCTTAAATCAATAAACCGAAAAAATGAGCTGTTCTATAACTATAAGAAAGTTGGGACGGAAACACTAAAAAAGAAATATTCTGTTTACAGAAATGCGTTGACTTCTGTTCTGCGAGCAGCCAAAAAACAATATTATTTTGCACAGTTCCAAGCAACTTATAATAATATCAAGGGCACGTGGAAAGTGATAAGAAATGTATTCCAAGCACCATCTAAAGTAGCATGTATAAGACAACTGAATATAGATGACCAACTGGTTGAAGATAAAGATATTATAGTGGAAAAGTTTAATGATTTTTTTTGTAACATCGGTTCGAATCTGAAAAAAAATATTCCAAAGAGTCAAACTGATTTCCACGATTATTTAGGAGAACCTAACGTGCAGAGCTTATTTTTGGTGCCCACAAACGATGAAGAATTGCTCGGTATTGTTAGAGCCCTGAAGAACAAGAAAAGTCCTGGGTATGATCATATTGGGAATGAACTTATTAAGCAAGTTATTGGCGGTGTTCTTCAACCACTAGTTCATATTTTTAATTTGTCTATGTCAATTGGAGTCGTACCACTAAACATGAAGATTGCAAAAGTTGTACCAATTTTCAAAAAGGGTGACTCACAGTCACTGACGAATTATCGTCCGATCTCTCTGTTAACATGTTTCTCAAAAATTCTGGAAAAACTTATCTACAGTAGAACTATAACTTTTTTAAAGAAATCATCTGTCTTCAGTAATTATCAGTTTGGTTTTCGAGAGAAGCATACAACTACGCATGCAATTTTACACCTTATAGATAAACTTGCTTTTGCTTTAGATAGTCACTTACACACCATTGGTACCTTTTTAGACTTTTCCAAGGCCTTTGACACTGTAGACCATGAAATTCTCTTGAGTAAATTATGTCATTATGGTGTCAGGGGAGTCACCTTGGATTGGTACAGGAGTTATCTTACTGATAGAAAACAATATGTGTCTTTAAATGGAACTGACTCTTACACCAAAAATGTAACATGTGGTGTTCCCCAGGGATCCCTTTTGGGACCACTCTTATTTATTTTATATATTAATGATTTTCAACGCTCATCAAGTGTACTATCTTTCATTTTTTTTGCTGATGACTCAAGTGTATTTTTTTCTCACAAATGTCCACAAACATTGTTGGAAACTGTCAACGAGGAGTTTCGAAATGTAATGAAGTGGATTAATGCTAATAAGTTATCATTGAATCTAAAAAAAACTAATTATATGCTGTTTAGTAATTCAGTCAAATTTTTGCCAGGCGATGTCACATTTAATAATGTCCCTATTGAGAGAGTAACTTCAACAAAATTTCTTGGGATATACATAGATGAGAAACTGAGTTGGAAAGCTCATGTGGACAATTTAAGTAAAGTGTTATCAAAACACAGTGGAGTTATTTATAAGTTGAGATCATGTATACCTCAGGAAGTATTGTTCATTTTGTACTCTACTCTTATTCTATCATATATTAATTATGGTATATTGGCATGGGGCAAATCAGCTAAAACTCTAATTCATAGGCTTTTTGTTGTACAGAAGCGGGTTATCAGAATAATTTGTAAAGCAAATTATCGTGCTCATACAAATCTACTTTTTTATGAAAACAATATTTTAAAACTAGATGATCTCTATTCAATGCATCTTGGTATGTTCATGTTTAACACTCACTCGGGGGACCTCCCTCCTGTCCTTGTTCAAATCTTTAGAAAAAATAACCAAATTCACAGCCATAATACAAGACAGGCTTCTGCTCTCCATTTACCATATGCAAGGACAACGTTCACTCTGAAAACTATAATGTCCACTGGCCCCAGGTTCTGGAATTCACTTCAGTCTACAGTAACAAATGCTCCAAGCATCTCAGTTTTTAAACGTAGACTCAAGTTATATTTACTTGACAAGTATGTGGATGACACATTAATATAAATATACTGATATATGTAATTATTCTTTATAGTATTGTAGTATAACTTGAATATTTTCCCCTTCCCTCCTTTGCCAGCTTCTCTCCACTTTTGTTTTCTTTCTTTTTCCCCTTCCTTTCTTTCATGTTGTCAGTTATGTCTGCTTTTTTTCTTTTCCTATATTCCTAGTGCTCTCTCCCTCACTCTACTCTCTATCCTATTTCTCTTCCTTCATGAATCCCTTTTCTTCCTCTTCTTCTTTGTATCCATTTGTAAATACGCCATAAACTGTATTCCTGCTTGCCTTATGCACCCAGAGAGTAATAACTCATCGATGTATCGATGAGCTTGGGCCTGTATTTTGTTGTTGCCATGGATGGGCTGTTCCTGCTCATATGACATTTATTTCACACACACACGATGTTTGTTATAACTAACCTGGTGTGATGGGGATGTGCGCATCTTCGGGTATGGTAGTTATGATCAAGAACCTGGATCATTAGGTCCATGCTGTGGTCGATGCATCATTGGGTAGTTGTTTTCTTGGTGTATTTTGTAAATAGCTGTATATATTTCACATTTATACACTTCTTTTCTTGTTGTTTGTTTGTTTTTCTTTTTTTTTGAAATCATGAACCAGTTATCTTTGTCATATCAATTGAGGGACCTTAACTCAACAAGCTGTGCTTCAACCAAGGTCTCCTCGTCTTTCTTCGTTTTATTTATTTTGTATACTTCTGAAATTGTGTATTAGAAGAAAATTCTTGTACTGTTATGATTACACTCTATGCTTTGTTACATGTGTTTTCTGAAAGACAAAATAAAAACTTGAACTTGAACTTGAAACTTGAACAAAGGTCATCTAGGGGTCAAATAGGGTCAAATCTTAACCGAAAGTGCTATGGAGTTGAAAGTTGGTATAGGGATAGGTGTTGGGTCCACGAGGTTTGTGGCGCACTTTTCGTGTTGATCCGAGAGGTCAAAGGTCATCTAGGGGTCAAATAGGGTCAAATCTTAACCGAAAGTGCTATGGAGTTGAAAGTTGGTATAGGGATAGGTGTTGGGTCCACGAGGTTTGTGGCGCACTTTTCGTGTTGATCCGAGAGGTCAAAGGTCATCTAGGGGTCAAACAGGTTCAAATCTTAACCGAAAGTGCTATGGAGTTGAAAGTTGGTATAGGGATAGGTGTTGGGTCCACGAGGTTTGTGGCGCACTTTTCCTGTTGATCCGAGAGGTCAAAGGTCATCTAGGGGTCAAATAGGATCAAATCTTAACCGAAAGTGCTATGGAGTTGAAAGTTGGTATAGGGATAGGTGTTGGGTCCACGAGGTTTGTGGCGCACTTTTCGTGTTGATCCGAGAGGTCAACGGTCATCTAGGGGTCAAATAGGGTCAAATCTTAACCGAAAGTGCTATGGGGACCAAAGTTGGCATGTGGGGTGAAGTTAGGTTAGCGAAAATTTTGGCGCCGATTACAAGGTCATCCGAGGTCATTTCAAGGTCAAATGGTAGGGAATGTCCTATGGGGACCAAGGATGAGATTTGTTTATTTGCAAAGTCTGAGAACCGCGTACGTCCGAGAACCGCGTATGTCCGAGAACCGCGATCCCCCGGGTAATCGGCTAGTACATATAATAAATGTGAGAATGTAAGGAAGGGTAGTAAAAAGATGTATTAATCATTTCCCTCCTGGATGTTGAGGCCATGAGGTTGGATGGTGTGAAGTCGTCTCATGCAGTACTTCTATCTGCTGGTTCGGACTGTGTCCGGACGGGTACCTAAAGATTCAATGCCCTGTAGAATCATATCGGTGATGGAATGGTTAGGAAGGTTAAAATGGTGGCCCACTGGAGTGTCGAGCTTGGCTGTGTTGACAGTGGATCTGTGCCCATAGAAGCGTCTCTTGAGTGTGGTCTTGGTTTCCCCTACGTACTGGGTCCTGCAGACTCTGCAAGTGATGAGATATACAACATTAGTGGTGGTGCAAGTGATATTACCCTTGGTTTGGTGAGGGAGGTTGGTAGAGTTGCTGGTGAAAGTGTCAACCTCGTGGATGTGTATAGCACATACGGTGCATTTGTTAGCTGTATATTTGAAGAGAGGGGGGACTTCAGCACGAACGATGAGATCCTTGAGGTTGCGGGGGCGTCGGTAAGACAGGATTGGGGTACTGGGAACAGCCTGTAGGAGACGATCAGAAGTGTTGAGAATACGGTGGTTGTCATGAAGGATATTGCGGAGAGGAGGGAGATTAGGGTGGAAGGTGGTCACGAGAGGTATTCTGTCATTGGTATCCTGGCTGTCAGTTTTCTGTTTGAGAACTTCAGATCTGGGGAGGGAAAGAACTTTGTTGATGGCTTGTTGGGCTGTCCTGGCGCTATGGCCCCTGGCTACGAGATGTCTCTTCAAGTTCCTGACATGGAAGAAAAAGTCGGAATCCTCAGAGCAGATACGGCGAAGTCTGAGGGCTTGACTGTAGGGGAAGCCGGTTTTGCAGTGACGGGGGTGGCAGCTGGATGAGTGGAGGTACTGGTGGGTATCAGTGGGTTTAGTGTAGAAAGTGTTTAGTGTAGTCAGATTGACCAAAAAACTCATCGCTCAGGTCGATAAAATCATAGATCTCGATTTAAAAAAAAAAAAATATTACAATATCTACTACTACGAGCCGCAAAAATCCGTTACGTCACTGCAAAAACCACGGCAAATCACGGTAATGCTGCTATGGACCAATACATGGACTATGGACCAATCGCTTTCACAGCGCCTATAAAAATGCTATTTGTGAGACAATTATGCATGACAAAAAGAAAATGTTATTAATTTTTAATTTTTTTGTATTTTTGAATATTATAAGCTGAAAAATAAAGTGCTTTAGCAAAATTTTGTTACATTTGATCGAATTAATAAAATTAAAATTGGCACTACTGTTTGTCATCGTTCGTACGTGCTTCCCATTATTAACGTGTGTACTTTAAGGCACGCGCGGAAAGCTAATGCAGCAAGCTGCATTGTTTACGTTCTTACGTTCGCGATATAGATAGCAAGTACGACATTAACATAAATTCCTGGTTAATCTTCAAGTAAAATCTGATCACATTCTTCAATAAGCTTGTAATCTAAGCTAAGGAGATGAATGAGGGATTTTCTGGGCGAAGAAATGGTCCAGTGGCATATGACTTTGCTCCTCGTCTTCGCCGTCAAAATGGTCTTCACAGACCACTCGAAAACGGGAATAAATGTACGTTTTGACGTTGAATTTGGTTGTTCCAATGTTCCTTATCCATACAGCACACCTTTCTCTATCCTTCTTCGGATCAGGGATGGCAAAAAAGGATTTTCCCGGACAATTCGAACAGTAAATTGCCTGGCACAACGGCATTTTTGCAACTCCATGAATACTATTGAGCTGTATGCATGCGAATATCGTCTGCTTTTACGGACGCGTAACGCACACGCATTGTGGTGGAAACTCAAAGTGCTGCAATGATGTCACAGCTTTGGCCGACACGAGCCAATTTGCGTATCGACAGTGGCAAAAACATACTTTTTATATCAAAATATACGCACTTGCAGGCTGTTCAAAAATTACAATTTCGATACTGATTAGTTCCTAGGGACATGCAGAACAACATATTTTTTTCAAAATTTGTCAGTGGTGTCTTCTTTTAACAGATGTACCTATTTAGTAAACTTTGAAATGGCTAAATCGGTAAGCGGGTATAATCAAAATAATTTACTGGACTTTAGAATTTTGATTTGACTGTACAGACTACGTCTACGTACAGTCTATAGAAAAACAGATACAGATAGACATCTAAGTCTAATATTAAAAATAAGATATAGGCCTGGAGCTACTACTAAAACTACGCAATGGCATATTGAAATTTACACCAATTATGTGGGCTTAGAGGTCTACATTTTCAAAAAACAATTTACCTTTCCAGTTCAACTTGGGTTTCCTGCAGTGAGTGTATGACAATAATCTACAGCCCAGCCCCAAGTAGGGTCTATCAGTTAGTATCACGATCCCTGATAGCAGAAAGTGTTAAAAATTACGTGATATTTACGTCGTGGTTTTCGTCTTTTTTACGTCCTGTAATTACGTCAATAAGACGACAACTTGCACCAACGCAAGACGTCAAGGGGACGTCTTATTTTGACGTCATCTGTACCCTGTAAAAACTGAAGTGCTGTATATTTTTTTTTTGAGGCATGCATAGGGACTGCACTCAGAGTGCTATTGAATGCACACAGCGTGCTATTTCAGCACTTTCACGGGAGCTGGACCGGCTCCTTAAACTGCTAAACATTCATTAAAAAAAAATGATTTGGGCGAGCTTCGAGCCAGGGTCCGCTGATCGAGAATTGCTGGCATTACCGCTAGACTAACTCACATTGTACGATTTAGAGCAGATCATATTGTTACATAGTGAATTTACGACACCACATAGTTCATGTTATCTACTTGACTCCCATGACTAAACTGGATTGCAAGAATCATCCGTTAGTCCATCGGTAACGTCAGCGCCTCTCAATCAGCGGGACCTGGTTCGAGGCTCGCCACGGTCACATTTTTTTTTGCTGGTAAATTAGCACACTACAAGTGCTATAAACAGCATTTCAGGTGCAGTCACTATACATGCCTCTAAAAGTAGCACTTTAGTTTTTACAGTGTACAAGACGTAGAGATGACGTCAAGACGTCCTTTTGACGTCTTGCGTTGGTGCAAGTTGTCGTCTTATTGACGTAATTACAGGACGTAAAAAAGACGAAAACCACGACGCAAATATCACGTCATTTTTAACACTTTCTGCTATCAGGGATAGTGGATGATCTGTTCCTGGTCCCCCAGTGTACTTCGGTCCAAGGCAATAGCTCTGCAATCAAAAGAGAACAAGAGGTTAGAATTATAGTAGTAATTAAAAGCATGCCACAGATCTACTGGTACTCGCACATGAAGGCCCAATGTACTTCTCTCGTCTCAGTGACAGTGGTTGTCACTAGAGTACAGTAGGGTCTACACAAAAGAAATTGGGACAGCTCTCTCAGCAGGAGCATTAGGTTATACTGAAGAACATTTTAATCTGGTCCAGCATGATTCAAGACATTGTCATTCAAATTCTAAGTTGATCTTTCTAGACCCTCCTTAAACAAAGTTCAAGGCGAGGCTGAGGGCCTAACTCTAAGGTAGGCCTACATCCAGGGCACCCGCAACTTTTGCTATCGTAGCCGTAGGCAAAGCGCAGTTAGCCGGCCAGGATCGGGGCACCCAAAACTGACAGACCGCTGGGCAAGACCTTACCAGGCGCGGCCCACCTCCCCAGAGCGAGGATCTTGCGCATTCAGTGTCATGATCAATCGTGAACAGGTCCACATCTACCGCAGATTGTCGGTAATGAAGCCATGAGCTTTACTTTTTAGGCTTGAGTACGACCATAATATACAGATCTTCGGAAAATTTCTGATCTTTTCGAAAAATATTACCAGTAGACTATTCAAAGTGACCGTTTTAGAGTTCAATCGAAGATAATAATTTTGTTTTGTCATGCAAGAGAGGGAGGACTGGGTGGAATGTGGGATAATACGTTTTGTACAGTGAACTCACTAGCAGCCACGTAGTCTAGTTCTGGACTCTTTTTATTGATTCTTTTATTCGCCGACTATACTCGATAAGCCGAGTGCAGTGATGGCACGATCCCGAGAACCTGTTGGCCCCGAAAAAAAAAGAGTCCAGTGCAATTGCTCCACGCTGACGTCAGGGGTCCAAAGTTCACTAGCGCTTTAGCTGGGGAGGTGCGGCCAATTTTAATTGCTCTCCCTGAAAAATCTCAGGGAAAGTCGTCAGCGTGGAGCAATTGCACTGGACTCTTTTTTTTTCGGGGCCAACAGGTTCTCGGGATCGTGCCATCACTCGGCTTATCGCGTATAGTCGGCGAATAAAAAAATCAATAAAAAGAGTCCAGAACTAGACTAGCAGCCACGACGAACACATCCCAATTATTTACAGGAACGTTAAACAAAATACATATTTACTTACATTTCATGGCATCATAGGGCATTTTTTTTTATGGGAATGTCCCCCGGAGGATTTTCTGCTTTCGTGAGACTTACAAGACAAACTCCTTCTAAAACAAACATTTCTCAAAAACAAAAGTAGCACTACCCGCACGGCCGCCATTTTCCCCATTTCGTGTCAAAATCGTACGGAATTGTGGGTATGAAAAAAAATGAATTATGTATCATCTTATACATAAAACATTATGTTAATATGAGCCACAACCAATCATCGAACAGTATTTGCCGAGTTTATGACGTCATTCCTCATGAATAAACATTTATTCAAATTGACCCTCGTAGCTCACTGTTCAAATTGGACAAAGCTCCCACAATGCATCCAATGTTAAGCCTATGGCATGTCAAAGGTCACATTTTAGTTGAGACTCTAGCCCTCCTTTGGAGGGCATACTGGTATGATCGAATCTCTTTGTTACCTGATCATGCCGTTGCCCCGCGGGGCGCAAACCTCAACAAGACTGGTCGCTGCACAACACCCACGCTCCGCCTGAGCTCGAGGTTTCGTGCGAGCTTCGGTCGGCTTCGTGCAGTCGAAATGTAATCCCACTTAGTCCAACGGACGCGCTCTACGCACAAACTTTGTGTACGAGTGAATGGGGCTTACGCTATCCTGACTTTCCCCACGGTCGCCTGGTGGCGTATCCCCTTTAACATAAATTCACTCAGATTAATGCACTTGATGACATTCTTAATGGTGTGTGAACCGTAAATCCAGGAGGTTCATTCATGCATTTAACATTGGATTGTTAATTGGTGACATAATTTATTACACAGAAAATCTCGAGAGACTTAAAGTAGATATTCAAAGAAAATCACAAATATGGCAATTAATGTATCACTAGAAACTGGGAAAGTTACAGATGGCAATCGTATAAGTTTTATGTCAACTGCTTATCTGATGATTATAAAAACAACACAAATAGAAGCTCTTCTCAGCATCTGGAATATCCCAGGATTCGCCAGAAATATAGCGATGTTTTGATGTCGTCACCCTCGGGATCGATCCTGCTTAAGCAGACGACGTCCTATAATGAATGAACGTAATTGCAATGCAATTATTTATCAAATTATAAAGAGTTTGGTGTATTTAAACATGACCTTATTTTCACACCATTATAAAGGTAAAGTGAAACTGATTCTGATAACTAAAACCGTTTGATTGTAAATACACAGGAGAAGGGTCAATGATCAATGAAATAAACCCCACTTTCAAATTGAAAAGCCCTCCGAATAATAGCAGGATGGTATTCGTTCCCTCTTGAAACGCCAAACATGCCCCGGTGCAAGCAGCTGAAAATACAATGGCGTCTTATTTTCTTTACAAGTGACTGATTCCTTTATTTTTTTAACGCTGCATTTTTCATCAAAATAATACCATACACGAAGTTAAGAGTGAGGCAACAGACTAACATTAAGACTGACGCTAGTGAAGGAAGAGAAATAAGTGAAGAGGAGATGACAAAATAGCCTCTGAAAAATGTGTAAGATGTTATGGGACATCGTCTGCTTAGACAGGACTGGTCCATGGTGTGTCGTCACATATCTCAGCAGCGTTCGAGGAGCTCTTCAGCTGCTATACCGGGGGCTGTATTTTACCGTTTTATAATTGATAATAATCATTACTTCAAATGTTTCCAAGCGTTGAATTTGGATAACCTTGTTTAATTTATGCCATCTATGCAATAATAAAAGCGTTCTACTTTAAGAATCAGGTTTACATTAGGCTCTAAGCACAGAACTCTCTCCGTCTTGGGAATGTTTTCCCATAAACGGGCAAAACTATGAAAACAAGTAAACTTTAAAGCATTACATCGGGCAAATTCGTGAACAAATATTAAGGTATTCAGATTCCTTTTTCTTGAGCTGGGTAGTATATTCCGTGGCATATCATACAAGCAGAACAAGCATCTTATTATGAAAGAGGCTGACAAGTATCTATTATACAACGGTGACATGTTCAAATCTGCCAAGCGCTCTCCGTATGTCAGATTGTTTGCGTCATTGTATGAAAAACAGAAACGAGTGAAACGCCTATGAACTGCCTCAAGTGGATTAATGTGATTCTTTTGATGTGAGAGCCAAACTGGGATACCGTATTTTATGATCGGCCTACACAAAGCACAGAAAAGATGTTTGAGTACCAATTGGTTTCTAGAATTAACAATCCTTCTAAATGAACCCAGAGGGTCTTGAACATTTACTAATGAATCAACATGCTTTGACCATGAAAGATCACGTGAAAAAAATAATACCTAAATATATGTAGGACTCAACCAACTGAAGAGCTTGACCATTTACATAATATACATCATTGATAGCTCTCCGTGATCTTCAAACATGCATAGATTTGCATTTGAGAGTATTCAACTCCATATAATTGTTATTACACCATGTGACAAGTGAATTTAGGTCAGATTGTAGCCTTTCTACGTCTGCGATATAGAACTGTATCATCTGCATAATGTGGTAAGGTTAAGAGAGGGGAAATAAAATTTGGTAAATCTACAGTAAATAAATCAAAGAGAGCAGGCCCGATTACACTCCCTTGAGCCACACCTGAGGTTACTGGGCTCCAAGCAGACTTGACCCCTTCAAAAAGAACACATTGATCACGATCTGTAATAAATAAACTGATCCATTTTAACACATTTCCGCATATGCCAAAAGAGTGTAACTTCTTAATTAACAACGAATGATTGACTTTGTCAAAAGCTTTTGACTAATCAAAGAATATTGCATCAATACGGGGAGGGGAAGGTCGATCTAAATCTTTCGCCCAATTATACAATATAGCACTGAGGTTTGTGTGGTGCACGCCGAGCGTTTGGGCACAAATCCATGTTGACTGTCAGGAATTAGTATATTTTGGAGAGAAAATTCAAGTAGTTTTTTCACAAGAAGTCTTTCCAATATTTTGCATGGGATAGACGTTAATGAAATAGGCCTATAGTTTACAATCGAACTTCGTTCCCCACTTTTGTGTAGAGGAATTACATGAGCAATTTTTCCATTTCCGCGGAACGGTCCCCAGTCGTATGCTCATATTAAACAATTTAGTAAGAATGGGAACAATAGCCTTATCTGCCAATTTCAGTATGGCAGGAGAAATTCCACCTGGTCCAGGTGGTTTTGATACCTTAATGTTTTCAATTGCTAACAGAACATCTGAAGGTTGAATCTTGTCCACGTGATGCATCAACGCCAGCAACAGTCAAGTTGTTGGCTCCAAGCGCTTCTCCATAATAAGAGATAGGGGTATCAGGTATGGTGAGAAGGATGAAGTTGAGTGCGCGAGTAAACTTCTCTCCAGTGCAGCTAGCAATACGAGACATATCTTCGTCACCAATTAAGTGTCCAAGTGTTCCATCTCATTTCGAAACAATCAGCCATGACAGCTAACCAACTGGCTACGGCATTCTGGAAAGAACCAACGGTTGGAGCGCCATCTATAGACTTCGCAAAGCCAAGGTTGATGACCAAGTCTGCCTCACGGGTTCCGTTGCCAAAGATGTAATGAACATCACTGAAGATGAATTCATCTATCTTGCGCTCAAACCATAACTTGTTGGCACGGTGAATGGCCATCTGAACATTGATGTTGTCACAGTTTAGGTCTGGCTGTTCTGAGACAGGTAGTGCAGTGCCATCCATACACAGAGTTTGACCAACCCGGTTCGAATTTTTTTTGCGATCACGTGACAACAGGCGCCATGTTGTGACCCAATGTAGTGTGAGCGCGCGAGTTACAACTGCATGTATAGCGCATAATAGCTAGCATGCATGCACTGTATAGCACTGCGTACTATCGATGAGATGTAGAACTAGAATCGTGAGTTCTGCTGTCTAGAGTACTTCAATATGCCATGCTGTTTTGCATGTGGATGTTCCAATTGTTCAGGGAATGGAACAAATATGAATGAAAACTTGATATTAATAGAAGACTGAAGAATAAGTGGAAAGTTCAAGGCCGCGTTCAAGGCACTAAAGCATGGTTTGTGTATATCAAAACATTTAATTAATCTGATGCTAAACTGAAGGTTAGGTTATTTTTCTGAAGAAGTGATATTTGGATTGGTGCAGAACACGAATTGTTATTCAACATAGAAGAAACCATACTTCGCCTTTGTAATGCACCTGTGGTTAATGTTATTCATAACGTCTTGATATAAGTATTCCTTTTCTCTCTTTAGTGTCCGTATATAATATATATATATATATATATATATTATATACGGACATGAGAATGACGCACAAGAAGTGGTATCAAAAGCAAAAGAGCACCACATTATTCCTCCTGGCAGACCCATTATTTCAAGTGTAAAATGCCTTACGGAGTGTATGTCAGAGTATGTCGACAAAAAACTTCAGACATGCCTACCTAAAATCAGTAGTTATGTTAAAGATACCACAGACTTCTTGAACAAGATAAACTCTAACGTAATTACGAATAGATGCACTCTTGTGACTATGGATGTAAAAAGCTTATATACCAACATACCTCATGAGGAAGGTGTCCAGGCTTTGCAATCCTTCTTGCGCCGTCATTCGGAATATTCTCATGCTGAAATTGATGACTTAGCAACACTTGCAGAATTCATCCTCAAACATAATTATTTCAAGTTTGATGGTGAATTCTTTCTTCAAAGCAAAGGTACTGCAATGGGTACAAAAATGGCTCCGGCTTACGCAAACATCTTCATGGCCGAGTTGGAGGAGGACTTTCTCTCGAAATCTCATCTTCAACCCAGTTTGTACCTCCGGTACATAGATGATATTTTCATGATCTGGCCGCATGATATCGATGACCTCAAATCCTTTCATGAAAGGTTTGATTCACACAACGGTAACATCAAATTCACCATGGAGAGTTCACGAGAGAAAGTCCACTTCCTTGACGTCACGGTCACTCTTTCCCCCAATGCCCATTGGGGGAAACTCCAAACCTCGCTATACACTAAGCCGACTGACTCCTTCACCTATCTCAATTATAACTCATTCCATCCTACGCACATCAAGGAGTCAATAGTGTACAGCCAACTATTGAGGTACAAAAGAATAACATCCGACCCTCTTACCTACGAATCGGATGCATTGCAGCTTGGCAGGCATTTCATTGAACGTGGTTATCCGATCAACATGATCAAGAAATGCATGAAAAGGGTCAGTCAAAAAAGTAGAGAGAATCTTCTCGTCCAAAAAAGAAAAAGCAAAGGAGAAGTAGCAGTCCCATTTGTCTCCACGTACCACCCGAAATGTCGTCAACTTGCCCTTAAAGTCAAGAAAGAGTGGCCCACAATCACGGCCGATGAAAAACTTGCTAAAATCATGCCTAGGGCCCCCCTCCATGCACAGAGGCAACCTCCCAATCTGAAAAGACTACTGGTGAGAAATCAGCTACCTGGCAAACCTCAACCTAGAGGTAACAAGCCATGCGGCAAATCGCGCTGTCAAATTTGCCCTCACATAATAACGGAAAACTCCGTACGGCTCTCATCTGGTTATACGATCTATCCTCCCGATCACAACTGTGATTCAAGTAACATTCTGTACTGTTTTCTTTGCGACAAATGCCCTGAAATAGCCTATATTGGTGAAACAGGTACGAGATTTAGAGTGCGATTCAATAACCACAGATGTACCATCAGGCAACGGCGTACTGGTTTCCCAGTAGCCGAACATTTCAGCCAAGCCGACCATTCCCTGAATGATCTTAAGATCTGCCTCTTCGGAGGCGGGTACAAATCCGCTGATGAGAGAAAACTAGCTGAATTGCGCGCTATTATTCGAAGCAAGAGTTTTCAGATTGGGCTCAACAGAGACCTGTCATGGCTAGAGAAATATAGTTACTTTAAGTAGTAAATGTAATTATCATAATGCCTCATTACGCCTCAGTTTGTTAGAGCTCACCGGTTATGACCTAAAAAAGTCTATAGGCCTATGTTTGATGTTTTATATTTTATTTATTATGCACTGTTCATTTGCATATATTATTGCGTCTATTAAGCTCGTAAAAATTAGCACAGAAATTTTGATCGAGCAACCACGCGTGTTGTTATGTGATTGATGTATTTTGCACAGCTAAACGATATATACATGTCTTTAACTTTTGTGTCTTACTTCTTATGCACCATTCTTTTTTATACATTATTGCGTCATAATTGAATTTATGGCTATTACGCTCATTAGGTTTAGCGCAAACTTCGAGCTAACTACCGCGCGTGTTGCCATGTCAGTTTGTTATTATGTCACTATTTATGAATTTTGCGCTCCTTGACAAATAAGCGCTCAAACTTTCACCTAGCAACCGTGCGTGTTGCTATGTAAGACTACACGTCAACTTGTATTATTACGTCACAATTTATGTATTTTGCGCTAATTAAAAAATAAGCGCTCAAAACTTTACCTAGCAACTAAGCGCGTTACCATGGTATATTACATTGTCAACTTTTTCTGAGCAGAGCTTCACATACATATTTCACTTTGTTCATTACCCTGAGGAAGATCCGTGAGGATCGAAAATTTGGTGAAAATAAATATAAAAGTTGGAATTCAATGCATTACCAATGTCTTCTCTGGAATTCATTAATTGTTTCTCTCTCTCTCTCTCTCTCTCTATATATATATATATTGATTACGTCATATGGAGTCAATCAACGGTCCAGTGAATCGCAGCAACTTTGACACGAACAGGGCAGTCTTTTGCCCACATCCTTGATGTCTACGATTTCTTGGCGCCTTTAAACACATACACAAATAACAAGATCACCACGTAATTATTTTGAAGAGTATATAATGCCTGATAACTTTCCTTTATTATGCTATGTTGTGTAACATATCAAACAAATACATAAAATAATATATCGAATTGCTTTCGTGTCACTGAAATAAGATACTCAATGACGAGGGATTATGAACCTTCTAATAAACAATAAATAAACAATTGACCTGTTGCGAAATAATGTTAACTAATACATACAAAGAATGATAAAGAAAGTCTGGAATGGTTGCAGACGTGATTTGGTACAAAGGATTCCATGTAGGTTGGAAACTCGTTTAGCGTGCAGTGTGAACTAGTCCGAAAGTCCCTCTTGTGACATTCATCGGTGGTTGCCCAACGGTCAGTTTTACCGTGTGACCGTGGCTCGTCCTTCAAAGCGTCCGCGTCCACTTCGCCTTGGTGTGACTTTAAACTGCATCCGTAGTTTGCCAGCCCTCCTAGTGGAAATGAAGTCAGTCACGTGCTGCGGCCTTGCTCAAAGGTTACGCCCCACGATGCAACTGCATGTAGAAAGGGAATTCATTTCTTAACCAGACACAATACAAAACAACTCTACGTGTTATAGGTACAAAATTATTTTAATGCAATTCGCATAAATCATGACAAAACAAACTTGATCCTTAAACTTATATCTTACACGTAATACTATTAATGTTTAAATGCATCTGTTCACTTATTTATAAACAAGTTTCCGAACGGAATCATTATTATCATTATTATTGCTATTATATTATCAAAACTGATTTAATACATGTCTATGAATATTGACAATCTAAACTGTACAAGTAGCAAAATTAAAATTTAACACACGTTTATCTCCTTTACAAGAAACCTGAGTAAGGTTGCATGCTGACCTAAGGGCGTGATCTGGCAGTTGCTTGGCTGAAGATGTCCTGAAAATACATGCATTAGGAGCCTTTCCTGCTCAAAAATATATTCGGAAAATCCCAAGCCTGTTAGGTCTTCATAACACACAACCAAGCCCCACGGAGCCAAACATACGTGGGGCGTGGTTCGTCTCACTTCGTGAGATGGACCATTTGGAAATGTTAATGAGAGAATCACTGAACAGGTTTAATGAGACTTGCTGGGACTGACTTGTATCTATAATTAATATGATCTGTATGGACTTTAAAAATTTCAGAATGTTCTTCCGGCCGGAGTGAAAGCCCTTTTTATGCTTTTGCACCCCCGCCCCCCCCCCCCCCGAGATCGAGCGTCAGATACGCCATTTGTCACCATTATTGTAGCAATGTGTAGCTCACATGATTTAAAATTTGCCCCCCCCCCCCCCTAAGAAATCCTGGATCCGCGCCATTCTTCAATCGATGTCTGATCTCTTTGTTTCCACCATCAACCATTGCTCAGACGCTGGGTATCGCAGCAATTGAACTACAGAAGATGGTATAAGAGGAATTGAATCTCCACTGAATATGTTAACCCGTTGCCTTCAAGAACCAGGTGGCCCCTGCATTAAGCCTATATGAATTAGATAATTCAGTAGTCTTCAAGAACTCTGAAAGCGTTAACTGCAGGTCAGACCTCGCCAATAACTCAACTTCTCTTTGAAACTACCAACGGTACAGCCTTCGATTGGTTGTGAGAAAATTTGTTATAAAATTTGACAGTTGTTATATGTAAATGAAATAGGACTAGATCTAGACAATCAAAGATAAACTAGGGATAACAAAATCAGAAGTGCATAGAATTCATATGCCCTTTTCAAAATGGATATTATCAATGTTACTGTAACACCAGAAACTTTTGCTATACTGCTTTACCGGTGGAGCCACTCGCCTGCAGAGGGGGACGCATATGACCGTTACCACAAATGCAAATAACCCCCTTTTTTACGTCAAAACAAGGACAAAATGGTACATTGAAATACTCCTATTTATAAGATTGTAAGGACATGTTTGCAAACATACCCCTATTTACCATATTTCAAGGACAAGACATTTATACCCTTTTTTCATTAACATCAAGGTGTCCAAGACCCGATTCCCCGAATTACAAGTTCACACACAAGTAATATTCAGTTCACTAAGTTCAGTCCTACGAACTCGGTAACGCATATCCGAAATCTGATGCTCCGTAAAGCGTTGGTCCCATCCCGCCGTACTTGCAAGTGCGTGCTGTCTACGTGCAAAAACATGGACAAAATTTGGGGATCCGTACGTGGTGAGTACCGCCTCAGTACGGATTTGGGAGCACGCAGACACGCCGTAGCACTTTTAGTGCACGAGGAACTTTCGCTGCGTTCAGGCTGCGGGCGGTCTACAGATTCACCCCCAGTACGGGTGACGTGCGTTGCCGTGCGTGCCCTCTGCTTCCAACGAGCGCACAACGTACGGGCTCCGTGAGTTTTTGAAAAAAATTCCCACAGTTACTTGCTCTACGGACAACGCACCTAGCACGTGCGTGCTCCGCACGTGATAAGTGCGGGGTCCGTGCTTATTCGGCGCTTCTCCAGTTTAATTGTCCAGTGAGCACGCAGAACTCACGTAAACCGCACCGAGGAAGTACGTGCTATGCACTTGCAACGCACGTTGTGCGCGCTGATTTCTGCAGGATATACAAAAGCAGACTGACGAGTATCATCATTTCGTCTCCAAGATGCCCAAGAAGCTTAACAAAAAGGGGTCAGCTCAAAAGACAGCTAATAGGGCCAGAGAAGCCCAACAGAAACGGGCCGTAGATGATGTAAAGGCAGGTGACGAACAGATGAGGAGCGATGAAGACTCGGCAGATGGTGACGGGAAAAAAACCCTCACGTTTATCGTACTTGCACGCACTTACTCCCTGCAAGTCAGTAAAGATACCGTACGTGAAAGTACGGCCTCCGTACGATAACGAGGCAACCGCACGGCGATTGTACGTTGTAAGCACGTTATAAGCACGTACAACTCACTTACCAGGTGCGCAACGTACGATGCACGCAACCACTCACGTCCAGGCGTGGCGTGCGGGCCACGTACTTACACCTTGCGTTGTAGTGCGTGTGAAGTGCGTTGACGTACTCCTTCCCTGCTCTTGCTACTCCCTCCCCACGTTTTCAGAAAAACGTGGCGGACGTGGCCTCCGCAGAACACGTACGGACTAAAAACACGCACGGCGGGATGTGACCTAGGCTTAAGTCACAATAAATTTGTCCAAGACAATATCAGCAATTGATTTACCGTCCCTAGATTTAAAAAAAATACAGTGTTTACCTCTCGTTGCCAAATGTAATGTCCTGAATTAATGTAATATACAATTTCTTGCACAGGTGAACTAGTCAACAAAATTCTTAAAAGTAAGCCCATAATTGAATGTTTCTTCTGCGTGTAAATCTCCTTTTACTATCATCTTCAGGATTTCGCTTTGGGCTAACTGTGATGCGAATTCTTCCATCATCAGGATTTCTGCGTATTTCTGCGTTGTGAAGTGAGACTAATTGAACTTATATTGTTTACAAAATCTGTTAGCGTATTTGTATCATGCTGGCTCAGAACAAATTGACGCTCAATCGTGTCATCCTCTGATCCATCCTCAGTGTCCTTGCAAACAAGATTCACTTTCAGGATGACATCTTTCAACACAACATCAACATTGGTGCTTGTATTGATGAAGACATTTTCCGGGATTTATCTTCCCCGGTTTTCTTTCCTTTTCCTGACCCCTATTTTATCAATTTCGAGGACACCTGCGCACCCCTTTTTTCTATATTTTGAGGAATATTCTGTCCGCGGACGTTCCTAGAAATTGACCCCTTTTCCCGCGATTTTGGTAACGGTCATGCCAAAGACTTTAAATAGTATCAAGACAGATCACTCTGACCTACTTCCGTAGTACATTTTGGAGGCATACTTTGCTGTGTTAAAAACAGACTCGGAAAAATACGTTCTCCATAGGTATAACACGTGAAAAGATGTCTCACTTTTTCTTGATATTTCATATCTTACTCTATCTTTTTCAAGTCTGATTTTTGCAC
Organism: Heliocidaris erythrogramma; assembly: GCA_025617745.1. Lineage (NCBI taxonomy): Eukaryota > Metazoa > Echinodermata > Echinoidea > Camarodonta > Echinometridae > Heliocidaris > Heliocidaris erythrogramma. The sequence continues at coordinate 5,952,186 of CM046854.1, forward strand.
GAGAAAAAGGATGGATAGTTAAAAAAACATTTCTTGAACCTTTTTTTGTCAATAAATGCCGATATGAATCCCTTGGAGCATGCCTGCTTTTTGACAGAGTCATCTGCCATAGGGTTAACACGTGAAAACATGGATTTTAAAAATGATTATAGTTCCTCTAGTATTACCTTGAATTTAGTGCAAATGTGGCTTACATGTAATTTGAGACTCTGAAAAGGCTTAATGAAGGCTCAAAAGGTGCAAGGGACCCCGCATAAATCCCCGGGAATATGCATGCTTTTGGCCTTCCATCTCCCATAGGTTAACACGCAAAGACGGGAATTTTAGAATGATTATAATTCCCGCAGAATTAAATCAAAATTTTGAAAAATGTGCCTTGAATAAAATTTAAAGCTCTGAAAATGTATAATTAAGACTCTACTAGTTGAATAGACCCCGCATAAATCCCCGGGAATATGCATGCTTTTTACCCAAAAAAAGTCTCTCCTGCCATAGGTTTACACGCGAAAGCAAGGAATTTTAGGATGATTATAATTCCCATAATTTTTATTTGAAAATATAAAAAACGTGATTTAGATAAAATTTAAAGCTCTGAAAAGGTATAATGAAGGCTTGATGAGTCCAGTAAACCCCCCATAAATCCCCGGGAATATGCATGCTTTTGACCAAAAACGTCTCGCCTGTCATAGGTTAACACGCAAATACAAGGAATTTTAGGGTGATTATAATTCCCATAATTTTTCTTTGAAAATGTAAAAAATGTGATTTACATGAAATTTAAAGCTCTGATAAGGTATAATGAAGGCTTGGTGAGTCCAGTAAACCCCCCATAAATCCCCGGGAATATGCATGCTTTTGGCCTTCCAGCTCCCATAGGTTAACACATGAAAACAGGTGTTTTGAAATGATTTTAATTCCCCTAGTATTTATTTGAAATTATGAAAAATGTGATTTACATGGAATTTAAAGCTCTGAAAGGGTATAATTGAGGATCGATGACTCCAATAAACCCCCCATAAATCCCCGGGAATATGCATGCTTTTGGCCTTCCAGCTCCCATTGGTTAACACATGAAAACAGGGGTTTTGAAATGATTTTAATTCCCCTAGTATTTATTTGAAATTAGGAAAAATGTGATTTACATGGAATTTAAAGCTATGGAAGGGTATAATTGAGGCTCGGTGAGTCCAATAGACCCCGCACAAATCCCCGGGAATATACATGCTTTCGACCCCAAAAAATAATTTACCATACTACACGTGCATTCCAATTTGTTATCGATGACCTAATGTAAATGGGCGTGTACCGATCACGTGAGTGACGACATCCAATGAGATCGTGCACTAGCAGACGACCATGTAGCAGACGTACGTCCACCCGAAAGCAAACCCAACCTAGCCGGTTCGAAGAAAATCTAACTAAATTCCGTTCACTACTATATTTCTAATGTACCAGAGGCAAAGTTCAATGTGTTAAATTCATAAATTCGTATCATCAATGTTCTATCACCGCATTACGCCTAGCCTAATGGCTGATGTTCATGCAAGCAGCATGGAATAGCTGAGCGGAATAGGTGCATAGACATGATAGGTGTCTAGCACTATCTAGGCTTGGTCTACCCCTCTGCGATCCCGATCGAGGTGGTGGCGTTGCCGGTGGCGTCGCCGATGATATGTCAGTTTGCCAAAACTTGGCTCATCAAGGTTTTTTTGCTTGCTGTTCGTTGTTTGCTTGTCTTTGGTACCGAGAGACCGACAATGTAGTGTGTGTGGGGGGGGGGGGGGGGGAGGGGGAAGGGGCTTCTGAACCCTGTTATGTATATGAGTCTGACACTGACATTCTATGACAAGGGCGATGTAGTAAAAAGGGTGGGCACAAAATTGATGCAGGGCTGTCTGTCAAAGGAGATTTTTTTTTTTTCATTTTTCGCCAGCCCTCTAAAAGTACCTCAGTGGGTGGGGGGGGGGGGGGGGGCACCCCTCCGAAAGTCGCTCAGTGGAGGGGTGTAGGGTATCAGATATTATTAGTCCAGTTTTCCTCCATAATTCTCTGACAAGCCAAAAAAGTTATCAGTTCTAAAAGGGGCATACAATTTTATTTAAAAGCCTCCTAAATCCGTTTCAAGAAGGGGGCCGCGGCCGATTCGCCCCTCTTGATCCGCCCCTGCTATTCTGTCATGGATTTGAAGAATATAATTGCATACTGTTGGTGGTCGATCTCATTAAATTGAAAGATTTGGGGGGGGGGAAGCAATAAGAGATCATTTTTATTATTTTTTTTTAATTTTGTTCCAATTGCTTTATTTTTACTGTTTGTTTTTGTTGGGGGTTTTTGTTGTGTTTTTTTTTTTTTGCTCAGTGATTTTTTTTTTAAATCATGTAAATCACTTGTAATTGTTGTGATTTCTGTTGATTTCCTAATAAAAACACAAATTATAAAAATAAGAGATCATTATTTTTTCCTCAATTCTATTGCAGTCATTTTTACAGATCTGTAGAAAAAAGAGAGAAAAGAGAGTATGAGAAAAATGAGGGGGGAGAGACAAAGAGAGATGGGGGCAAAAGTAATGGGATATTCCTACAAAGACAGAATAGGAGAGGGGGGAGGCTCACGCCTGACGAACAAAAAAATCATCAGATGCATTCTATTTTGAATTTTTAGGACAAGCAAGGAAAAAATTATCACAGTTTTTAGATTCTTTCTGTGCGGGGGGGGGGGGGGGTACACATTTCCTTTCAATATGTCAGATTTTGTTTTGGCTGGCACATAGGGGCACGTACATTCCTGGATAATCTTGGATACGCCACTCTTAATGTAATCTTTATATTTATATAAGGAATTGTTCGCACGCAATCTAATTTTATTAAAGCCTTTACTGTCTTGAATTTTAAAAGAATAAGGCTAATAAAATTACATTGCAGGTCTATAATCCCTATAATTTCCATAAATAATATCAAATGAATTTTTTTTTCTTCTCGCCACCCCTCCGAAAGTCGCTCAGTGGAGGGGTGTAGGGTATCAGATATTATTAGTCCAGTTTTCCTCCATAATTCTCTGACAAGCCAAAAAAGTTATCAGTTCTAAAAGGGGCATACAATTTTATTTAAAAGCCTCCTAAATCCGTTTCAATAAGGGGCCGCGGCCGATTCGCCCCTCTTGATCCGCCCCTGCTATTCTGTCATGGATGTGAAGAATATAATTGCATACTGTTGGTGGTCGATCTCATTAAATTGAAAGATTGGGGGGGGGGGAAGCAATAAGAGATCATTTTTATTATTTTTTTTAAATTTTGTTCCAATTGCTTTATTTTTACTGTTTGTTTTTGTTTGGGGTTTTTGTTGTGTTTTTTTTTTGCTCAGTGATTTTTTTTTTAAATCATGTAAATCACTTGTAATTGTTGTGATTTCTGTTGATTTCCTAATAAAAACACAAATTATAAAAATAAGAGATCATTATTTTTTCCTCAATTCTATTGGAGTCATTTTTACAGATCTGTAGAAAAAAGAGAGAAAAGAGAGTATGAGAAAAATGAGGGGGGAGAGACAAAGAGAGATGGGGGCAAAAGTAATGGGATATTCCTACAAAGACAGAATAGGAGAGGGGGGAGGCTCACGCCTGACGAACAAAAAAATCATCAGATGCATTCTATTTTGAATTTTTAGGACAAGCAAGGAAAAAATTATCACAGTTTTTAGATTCTTTCTGTGCGGGGGGGGGGGGGGGTACACATTTCCTTTCAATATGTCAGATTTTGTTTTGGCTGGCACATAGGGGCACGTACATTCCTGGATAATCTTGGATACGCCACTCTTAATGTAATCTTTATATTTATATAAGGAATTGCTCGCACGCAATCTAATTTTATTAAAGCCTTTACTGTCTTGAATTTTAAAAGAACAAGGCTAATAAAACTACATTGCAGGTCTATAATCCCTATAATTTCCATAAATAATATCAAATGAATTTTTTTTTCTTCTCGCCACCCCTCCGAAAGTCGCTCAGTGGAGGGGTGTAGGGTATCTGATATTATTAGTCCAGTTTTCCTCCATAATTCTCTGACAAGCCAAAAAAGTTATCAGTTCTAAAAGGGGCATACAATTTTATTTAAAAGCCTCCTAAATCCGTTTCAAGAAGGGGCCGCGGCCGATTCGCCCCTCTTGATCCGCCCCTGCTATTCTGTCATGGATGTGAAGAATATAATTGCATACTGTTGGTGGTCGATCTCATTAAATTGAAAGATTGGGGGGGGGGGGGGGAAGCAATAAGAGATCATTTGTATTATTTTTTTTAATTTTGTTCCAATTGCTTTATTTTTACCGTTTGTTTTTGTTTGGGGTTTTTGTTGTGTTTTTTTTTTTGCTCAGTGATTTTTTTTTTAAATCATGAAAATCACTTGTAATTGTTGTGATTTCTGTTGATTTCCTAATAAAAACACAAATTATAAAAATAAGAGATCATTATTTTTTCCTCAATTCTATTGGAGTCATTTTTACAGATCTGTAGAAAAAAGAGAGAAAAGAGAGTATGAGAAAAATGAGGGGGGAGAGACAAAGAGAGATGGGGGCAAAAGTAATGGGATATTCCTACAAAGACAGAATAGGAGAGGGGGGAGGCTCACGCCTGACGAACAAAAAAATCATCAGATGCATTCTATTTTGAATTTTTAGGACAAGCAAGGAAAAAATTATCACAGTTTTTAGATTCTTTCTGTGCGGGGGGGGGGGGGGGGTACACATTTCCTTTCAATATGTCAGATTTTGTTTTGGCTGGCACATAGGGGCACGTACATTCCTGGATAATCTTGGATACGCCACTCTTAATGTAATCTTTATAAGGAATTGCTCGCACGCAATCTAATTTTATTAAAGCCTTTACTGTCTTGAATTTTAAAAGAATAAGGCTAATAAAATTACATTGCAGGTCTATAATCCTATAATTTCCATAAATAATATCAAATGAATTTTTTTTTTCTTCTCGCCACCCTCCGAAAGTCGCTCAGTGGAGGGGTGTAGGGTATCAGATATTATTAGTCCAGTTTTCCTCCATAATTCTCTGACAAGCCAAAAAAGTTATCAGTTCTAAAAGGGGCATACAATTTTATTTAAAAGCCTCCTAAATCCGTTTCAAGAAGGGGCCGCGGCCGATTCGCCCCTCTTGATCCGCCCCTGCTATTCTGTCATGGATGTGAAGAATATAATTGCATACTGTTGGTGGTCGATCTCATTAAATTGAAAGATTGGGGGGGGGGGGGGAAGCAATAAGAGATCATTTTTATTATTTTTTTAAAATTTTGTTCCAATTGCTTTATTTTTACTGTTTGTTTTTGTTTGGGGTTTTTGTTGTGTTTTTTTTTTTGCTCAGTGATTTTTTTTTTAAATCATGTAAATCACTTGTAATTGTTGTGATTTCTGTTGATTTCCTAATAAAAACACAAATTATAAAAATAAGAGATCATTATTTTTTCCTCAATTCTATTGGAGTCATTTTTACAGATCTGTAGAAAAAAGAGAGAAAAGAGAGTATGAGAAAAATGAGGGGGGAGAGACAAAGAGAGATGGGGGCAAAAGTAATGGGATATTCCTACAAAGACAGAATAGGAGAGGGGGGAGGCTCACGCCTGACGAACAAAAAAATCATCAGATGCATTCTATTTTGAATTTTTAGGACAAGCAAGGAAAAAATTATCACAGTTTTTAGATTCTTTCTGTGCGGGGGGGGGGGGGGGGGGGGGGGGGTACACATTTCCTTTCAATATGTCAGATTTTGTTTTGGCTGGCACATAGGGGCACGTACATTCCTGGATAATCTTGGATACGCCACTCTTAATGTAATCTTTATATTTATATAAGGAATTGTTCGCACGCAATCTAATTTTATTAAAGCCTTTACTGTCTTGAATTTTAAAAGAACAAGGCTAATAAAACTACATTGCAGGTCTATAATCCCTATAATTTCCATAAATAATATCAAATGAATTTTTTTTTCTTCTCGCCACCCTCCGAAAGTCGCTCAGTGGAGGGGTGTAGGGTATCTGATATTATTAGTCCAGTTTTCCTCCATAATTCTCTGACAAGCCAAAAAAGTTATCAGTTCTAAAAGGGGCATACAATTTTATTTAAAAGCCTCCTAAATCCGTTTCAACAAGGGGCCGCGGCCGATTCGCCCCTCTTGATCCGCCCCTGCTATTCTGTCATGGATGTGAAGAATATAATTGCATACTGTTGGTGGTCGATCTCATTAAATTGAAAGATTGGGGGGGGGGGGGGGAAGCAATAAGAGATCATTTGTATTATTTTTTTTAATTTTGTTCCAATTGCTTTATTTTTACTGTTTGTTTTTGTTTGGGGTTTTTGTTGTGTTTTTTTTTTGCTCAGTGATTTTTTTTTAAATCATGTAAATCACTTGTAATTGTTGTGATTTCTGTTGATTTCCTAATAAAAACACAAATTATAAAAATAAGAGATCATTATTTTTTCCTCAATTCTATTGGAGTCATTTTTACATATCTGTAGAAAAAAGAGAGAAAAGAGAGTATGAGAAAAATGAGGGGGGAGAGACAAAGAGAGATGGGGGCAAAAGTAATGGGATATTCCTACAAAGACAGAATAGGAGAGGGGGGAGGCTCACGCCTGACGAACAAAAAATCATCAGATGCATTCTATTTTGAATTTTTAGGACAAGCAAGGAAAAAATTATCACAGTTTTTAGATTCTTTCTGTGCGGGGGGGGGGGGGGGGTACACATTTCCTTTCAATATGTCAGATTTTGTTTTGGCTGGCACATAGGGGCACGTACATTCCTGGATAATCTTGGATACGCCACTCTTAATGTAATCTTTATATTTATATAAGGAATTGCTCGCACGCAATCTAATTTTATTAAAGCCTTTACTGTCTTGAATTTTAAAAGAATAAGGCTAATAAAATTACATTGCAGGTCTATAATCCCTATAATTTCCATAAATCATATCAAATGAAATATTCTGATTTAATAGAAAAATAAAGATAGCACATTATTATTTTTAAATAACTTTTCCCGACATTCCCGTCAGATATCACAGTGTTTGCTCATATACAGCTTAATATCAGGGAACATGTTTGGACCCCCCCCCCCCCCCCCCATCATCACATATAATTTCATAGCAAATAACTTTAACAAAAATACAAACATCTAGTCCGAAGCCCCCCTCCCAACTCTCACCCTATCCTCTCCGGTGGAGTTATAGTTGATTCCTATCTGTTTGGGGACATAAGTTTGTATTTGAAGGGAAAATATCAAGATTATGCCCTTTAGTTACGGCTTTACCAAAAGGCAAAAACGCTGTCCAGAAGGGAAGAAAAAATAAAGAAAATAAAAATATACAAACATCTTGATTAAGACTATAACCTTTCCCTCTCGGCCGATCGACGTGTACCACAATATATACGCGTACTTTATTTCGGCACTGAGCACTCTTCGTATTTAAACTCTTTGGTCATGCGGTCCCTAACTTATTTTTAGTGGCTCCACCGGGACTGCTTTACAACCATTTCTGCACCAAGAAACTTGCGTGAGATTCAAACATTTAGCATTGTATGTGTTTTTGATGTATGTGTGGTAATTCAATAAATTTGTGTCATGCAGGTACTTTTACGAACTCGAACTATTCCTGAAATTCGCCAGTTCGCCAATTCTGAAGTTTCTTGCATATACAAGTTTCTTGTTTTAACCCTAGCGGGGCGTGCTTGCGGAAAACATATCCAGAATGCATTACACTTCCATGGGCCCAGCAAAGGTCCTTTACGTGCGCCGTATATTTACGCTTCCATTCGCTAGCGCTATCCAACGTAGCATTGCGCACCAGCGAAAACCAAAACGCTAAATCAAGCAGACGTCAGATTTTAAGTATGACTACTGTTGCAAAAGGTAGCAAATTTTGAAAATGACATTGCCTCACAAAAATAGCGGTAGAATCAAAACGCCTTAGGTGAAATCTATGATCTTGGTGTCATTTTACTCGAAAAAAATTCCACTCAATAGAATTGAAGAAAAGCCTCAAAACTAATAATATTGTGTCAACTATGTCTTTGAATTTGCAGATCTCAGGTCTTGCGTTCTTTCTGGGCGACACTGTATAGGATATAAAAAGGAATATTTTTTTCTCATTGGTATTCATAAAATAGTAGCCAGATCAACTTGAAACTTAAAGGGCATGTACTTTGATGCTTTGTTGATAGTTTTAGTTAAGCTTTTACACTTTCACGGATCGCATCACAGATCATCCCGGATCTTAATCCGGGGTGATCCGGCGTGCGACACCACGATTTCCTCTCAATGCCGGTGTGGATACGTTCTGAACTGGGTGAATACACGGACAAGTGCGGTGTCTATACGAACAGACAAGGTAGCAACATACCGGAAACGCATACGGAGCTAACACGGAGTTCAAGGAAGAGCGCGGAGTCCACTGGGTCCTTATACGGTCTATTGAGATATCCCGGAAATGTTGACGGGTGAGTTGAGGTTGTAGGCGCTCATTTCTTATAGGCAAACCCGGATGAAACCGGTATTAGTACGGACCTCCCGGTGTCTACACGGAGTGTCCAGGATGTATTCGGCAGCTACACGGAGGTACACGGTGCCTACAAGGAAGAGTACGGACTGGTTTTCATCCGTGAACTCCGGGATGAAAAATAAAGCAAGCTTAATTTTTTTCCCGGGATATGCCGGTACGCCAAGGATCACGGCGGATGCCTCCACGGTGTATACACGGTAATGCCCGTGGTAATACGGATGACCCCGGATGCGATCCGTGAAAGTGTAAAAGCCCTTTAGTAAAAAAAAATAGTTTTAAACTTTATTTTTATGCAAAATTAGATGCCCGTCTCTAAATATTCATTAATATTTCATTGCACAATAAGGTATAAAGATCAATATCATTTTGAAAACGTCTTTAAATAAGCAGAGTCAATAAAATTTCATATTTCAAATTATATTCTCTGTATTTTATTGTTTTGTGAATTTTTTTTTATTTGTCATGTTTTTCTTTATATTCATTTTTCCCCTTACCAGAAGCAAAACGCCAGAAGACACAACTGGAAGTGTTTTAGGTTATTGCATGAAAAGCAGTATTTTGTATACAAACGTATGCTTAATGTTGATTTCTGTTCGAGTTTGGCTCGACATGGGATTTCAAAATGTCACCTGACCTCGTAAAATGGATCGTCCGATTTGCGAAAATTTGATCCCAAAAGTGCGATACTTGAAAGAAAGAGAAAAAAGGAGCATAAAAAGGCGTGGCGCGATCTTAGATGGTCAAGCAGCAACCGTGGATTTCAAACGGGGGGGGGGGGGGGGGGGTGTTGATCATGTAGAAATAACAGTTCATTCCAGGACTTGCGCCAAGCGACAGAGAGGAGAAGGGAATACGAGGGCACACTCTCCCTTAATAGAAAAAATTAGAATAGAACTTTGAATCTAAAACACTTTTGATCACACAGGTAAATGATGCCTGATCTTGATATCTACACATGTTTACTTTTCCTTTAATTGAGTTTGACATCGTTAAATATATAAAATTAATACAAGAAATTGTTTTGGATTTATTTTTTTCGGGGAGTGGGGCGGAGGAACAACCGTTTTCCATAGAGAGATGCCACGACCCCCCATTTTGCAGTATATGCCACTATGGAATCTTTGCCCACGTAGATCTTCTGTGTGTGTGCGTGTGTGAGTGGCGATTTTCCAAATGTCGATCGGACAACCATTTTGAATATTTTCCATGAAGATGCGCCACGTCCCCCTTGAATTTTACCTACCCTTCATCTTGTAGTATAGCCTCTATTGGGAATTTACATATTCAAGCTCTTAAAAATGGACGATGCCTATGTGAAAATGTTTTATAACAGTTCAAAACTAAAGTACATCATGAAAAGGAGAGTAGCCACCGAGCGAAAAATTGTGCTTCAAATTCTTTTCAATGGGGCACCTAGGGGCCCCAGAAATTGGTGGATGATTCGTGCCCCAGGCCCCCGCTCTTGGCTACGCCTCTGTAGAGTTAATTTCCCAAGGATCATGATTAGCGAGCTTTTTCTAAATCTTGGGTCAATGAAAACGCCACATCGGGGAATTATCAAAAATGCCTCCCTCTTAACTTCTGCTAGGTTTAACGATCAACTTCTTTTCAAGAGAGCCATGATTGGTATTTTAGTCTTTTCAATTAATACTGCATGTAAACGAATAGATGAGGTACTCACCTTCTTTCATTTTCTCTGACAATATATTTCATGTTTGTTTCTACCATTTTATCTTGTTTATACCATTTATCTTGTTTTTACTAATTATATTGTTTGTACCATTAATACTGCAAAAGCAATAAACATAAACTGATATCATGTCCGATGTCTGATAGGCCTAATTGCTAAGTGCAAGTTCGTCTAATTATACGTGATGCTAGGTTTTTATAAACATCTCCTAGCTTATAATCTCTTCGGTCGTCTAAGTTTTTTCATTATCGAGATGCCAAATGGAGAATGGGAAAGTGAGTTCAATAATTATGATGGCACAGTTTCTAACAGTGCTATTGTGTACTGGCTGTAGTGTTCGTTCTTGCTGTCAGTAGAAGAGATCATTTTAACTAATCTTTTATAATAGCATTAAGGAGATATCATTATCGTTGCTAATTTTACATTTTTGATCGTAACAAAGGGTATAAAAAACAAACACACAGAACAAAACAAAAGGGGCCGAAAGTAGAGAAAATTAACAGGCCTCTCATCAGTTAGCCTAATATTTGAGTCTTTGGTGTAAGTGATGTATGTAGGGGCAACGATATCTTGTCATATTTTCTATGGTATTGATAAGGGTTCACCCTATGGGTTGCCGTCTCACTTTGCTCAATATCATATATATATATTTTTGGGGTAGGGGGAGAAAGGATTTTTACTTTTTGTTTTTTTGTTTTTTTTGAACAACAAAGCTTAAAACGGTATGATGCAGCCTTAACTAGGGGCGGGGGGGGGGGGGTGGGACTATTCAGGTTTGGAAAGGAGGGACGTGCTCTTCACCCTTAGAATCGCCGCTTCTGCCTATATCAAGAAAAAGGGGTTTGTCTAGGACAGCATATTTCAACCTGGGTGACAAGGCACCCTGGGCTGCCTCAAGCCATCGGCAGGGTGCCGCTAGAGAAATGTAGTTACATTCAAAATATAAACCACCATCTCATATTCAGAAAGCGTCGTGCCCGAATACGTAATTTCTGCAAATTTTCGCAACAAAAAAGTGTCGACATTAAAGTGGAATTACCCTTAAAATATAAATGTAATCTATTCCTTCTTAATTTGTAAACAAATCTTTCGGCATATTACTCCCAGTGTTAAAGATCGTATGCTCGATCTATAATGAAAAACACAAGTCAGAAAAAATTGGAACCAGCGGGATTCGAACCTGTCATCTACTGCTTGCCGGGCAGCGACTTAACCACCAGGCTATTCTGGTTCACGGCCAAGTCACGACGAACTAGAATCAAATACCCAAGATCCTCTTCTTTCTGACTCATTAATATTCAAACGGTCCGCCGTGGAACAATGGTTAGTAAACGAAGAAGCTTGACTGGGGAGGAATTTTTTAATTTGTAAACAAATCTTTCGGCATATTACTCCCAGTGTTAAAGATCGTATGCTCGATCTATAATGAAAAACACAAGTCAGAAAAAATTGGAACCAGCGGGATTCGAACCTGTCATCTACTGCTTGCCGGGCAGCGACTTAACCACCAGGCTATTCTGGTTCACGGCCAAGTCACGACGAACTAGAATCAAATACCCAAGATCCTCTTCTTTCTGACTCATTAATATTCAAACGGTCCGCCGTGGAACAATGGTTAGTAAACGAAGAAGCTTGACTGGGGAGGAATTTTTTAATTTGTAAACAAATCTTTCGGCATATTACTCCCAGTGTTAAAGATCGTATGCTCGATCTATAATGAAAAACACAAGTCAGAAAAAATTGGAACCAGCGGGATTCGAACCTGTCATCTACTGCTTGCCGGGCAGTAATATGCCGAAAGATTTGTTTACAAATTAAAAAATTCCTCCCCAGTCAAGCTTCTTCGTTTACTATTCCTTCTTGTTGTCCTACGTAGTTTTGCATTAAAATATACGAAATGTTTATAAATCAAGATTTCTCAGCCAAATTTATCGTCTACTAGCGATACCTGGGGGCTGCCATTTTCTTGATGTGTACATAAAGATATTTTTAATCCGAATGCAAAATTGTCTTTCTTCCTGATACAAAATCCCATTTGAGATTTAAAGTGCTTTAGTAACTTTGTAGAGGCTTGATAAAATCTTACATGCTATCAGTGTATGTAATATGGTGTAAAAATGAAGCCCAGGAAAAAAAGCACTTCAAAATGATCATGTGCTTCACAAACGTAAACATATGCAAGTGACCGGAAATGCCAGGCTCATTTTCCCCATAGACTCAGTGTTAGACTAAAGCGTATGGCCATACGCTTTCATAAATGGAAAGTATTCAGTCATGGATATCTTAATAATAGCATTATATATTTGAAAACTTTTATATGCCTGACTATTTATTTATCCTTTTGGACATTATTATACAATATATCAAAATTCAACAATTTATTAAATCAAGCCTCCACAAAGTTACCGAATGCCTTTAAAATATTTAACATATACATACATAATATTCTAAGAACGAAAATGTGTTTTATATTTCTTTGAAAATTGTTATTATTTTACTCAATAGAAATCTATTTTCTTGATACTATGACGTACGTGACGGAGCAAATTAATTCAAATTTATGGATGATAACTTTCCCGAGCGTCAATAGTGACAAACTATGCATTCACCTGCTTTGAGATAATGGACTTAAATAGTCAGAATGCGCGTTGTATAAACTATGTTCTGCTCTGCTAGGCAAGCTCAAGCAATCGATTTATATTTAGCAAAACCAGAGAATTTAACAAGAAGTCTATACATTTCAAATTTTAGAATACATTTATACACCTGTTATATATTTTCCATCATATATGGGGATTTTTTTTGTAATGAGGAGAAGCAATTTAGCTCTAAGATTAAAAATATCTTCCTGACCGGAACGGTTTCCAATTGTTCATGTACAACTCTATAACATCAAGCAAATGGCACCCCCATGTAAAGTGTTAGCAGACGATACCGTGTGCTAGTATGTCTTGATTTAAACCCTTTTCTGATATTTCATTTCTAAAGTGATCCAGGGCAAGGATTAAGATTATATTACACCTTTGAACATAAGTACATTTATATTTTGGGGTAAGTACTCCTTTAAGAAACTAGAAAGATGATATTCGGACAAAGGGCGTCATCACCCCCCCCCCCCCCCCTCGTTGAAAAAGCTTAAATGTACAAATTGAAGAAACCAAAAACGGATCTAGTGTTATGACTTTAGGATTGGGTTTCCAAGACTATATATAAAAAGGTTGAAAAACGCTGGTCTAGGATCATGATGAAAACTAAGTAAATACAATTTTATTTTATCCCAATAACAAAATCACGTTAAAATCACGTCATTATCAGCAAATAACGTTAAAATCCAACACTGCAAAATGCAGTAAATGTGTTAATATGTTACTTTCACTGTGTCACACGTGCAATGAAATGGATTATATCACCTAATTCTGACCATAAAATCACTAGAAAAATCACCTCTTCCATTTATTTTATTTATTTATTATTTCATCAGGGTAGCCCATTCAACAGAAGTTGATCTTCCATGGGGCCCTGAAAATGCAAATAAAAAACTATGTACAATTAAAAATGATTTAAATTACAATCAGATGAGCATACATATATCAAATAAGCAGTAACATAAATAATTATAAACGAATTCAATAAAACTGTACCAAAACTAAACAACAATAAATAATCAGTGTCAGTAATCATAACTATTAAACTTACTGATGTAAGGATAAACAATGATAATATAAAGAATGAGAGATAGAGAAAGGGAAACCTTGGGAGCAGAAAAAAATATATTATGTTGATTCCAAACAGTAACAATATCTTAACTCAGATTCAGAAAATGCTTCTTCAAGGAAAATTTAAAATTGTTTAAATTGCTTGTTTGCTTGATATTTATAGGCAAATTATTCCATAGAGTTGCACCGTCATTACATATTGCATGCTTATAATATTCTGTATGACATTTACGAATTATAAGGTCACGATTAGCACATTGCCGAGTGTTAATATTATGTTTCGTTGAGATTTCTTTAAAAAAACCTTTGTAAACATCAGCAGACAAATCATTAAGACATTTAAAGACAAATATACATCTAAAATATTTAACCCGTTCCTTAAAAGGCATCCATTTCAGGCGACCAAATAATTCATTAGATGAAGTATATATATTACAATTTAATATCAATCTGGCAGCTTTCTTTTGTAATTTTGTTATTTTTTCTATATGATTCAAAGATCTATTCCCCCAAATTTCACAACAGTAATCAATTTGTGATTGAATAAGACATGTATATAATAATTTCATTGAAGTTTCATCAACATATGGTTTTACTTTCCTGAGCATGGCAAGACCTGCAAATACTTTTTTACATAAATAATCTACATGATTAGACCATAATAGATTGTCATCAATAAAAATACCCAGACATTTAAAACTCGTGCATTGTTCAATACATATATTTTCATACTTTATAGAAATGGAGTCATTTTTGCTAATATTCAATCTTTGTTTACTCCCAATAATCATAAATTTTGTTTTATCGACATTCAGATATAGCTTATTACAATTTATCCACCTACCTATAGCATTAAAATCACTCTGAAGTTTTGTCTGTATTTCTAAAAAGGTGGTCCCACTTACAAAAAGGGTAGTGTCATCAGCGTACATTACAATTTTTCCATGTTTCAAAACATTTATCATATCATCAATATATATCAAAAAAAGTAAAGGACCTAAAATAGACCCTTGTGGAACGCCAATAGAAAAAATTCGATCACTAGATTTAGCATTCTGTATTGCAACATATTGCCGTCTATTATTTAAATAAGAGTCAAACCATGCCAAGGACAAATTACTAAAACCTATTTTCTTCAATTTATTCAATAATATTTCAGTATTAACAGTATCAAAAGCGCGTCGTAAATCAATAAACAGAGCACCTACAATAAGGCCTTTATCTATACAGTGTAACCAACTATCCGTTAAAGACCCAAGAGCCGCACATGTGGAATGCCCTGGACGGAATCCGAACTGTGATTTACTTAAAATATCATTGTTTACTAAATAATCATACAGCTGCTCATGAGCAATCCTTTCAATTATCTTACTTACAGCAGGTAAAATGGAAATAGGTCGAAAATTACCAACAAAATTTATATCACCTTTTTTAAATAACGGAAAAACTTTTGCATACTTCCAATCATCAGGGTAGACCCCTGTTGCAAAAGACATATTTATCAACTTAGCAATAAAAGGTACAATGAAAGTTTTAGATTTTAGTAAAAAGGTTACATTAATATCATCAGATCCTGTTGCTTTTTTTTCATCTAAATTTGATATTAATTTCTCAACATATTCTTCTTCAATAGAAACAAAGTTAAAAACAGAATTAGAAGCACCGGATATAATAGTACACCCTTCGTCGGTTTCTTTGGCATTCATCTCTTGCTGAAAATTGGCGTTTATTCGAATAAAATAGTCATTAAAAGCATTTGCAATATCATTATCGTTATCAAATACCATATCATTGTCATATAGAATAGATGGAAGTTGTGAAGCTTTTATAGGTAATAATGATTTTAAACATTTCCACATCTTTTGCACATCATTTACATTTTTCTTTATTTGATTTTTTAAATATTCGTTTTTACTATTCATCACAGATATGTTGACCATATTCCGAAGATTTTTATATTCTATCCAAAGATCTTCACATAATATATTTAACGAAAAATCTTTTTGCATTATAACCTTGTTTTTTACTTTCAAAAATTTATTATGAACTCTATCGCGTTTCCTCATCAGTTTTCTAATACTTGATGTAATCCATGAAAGAGACTGATCTTTAACACGAACTGACTTTTTTGGAGCAACTTTATCTATAATGGAAATAAAAATTGATTTCCAGATACTCCAGAATTCATTTACATCACCAATATCATATAAACGTGACCAAGGTGCTGATTCTAACAAAGCATACAATTCCTCCTCATCAAAATACTTAAACGATCGGAAAGAAATCGTTTTAGGGTCTTTTTGGTTCTTTGATTTAATTTGCGAATAGCATAAACCATATAATGATCACTAACAGAAGTTAGTATACAACCATGTTCAACAATTGTTGAAGAACATGTAGTAAAAGCAAGATCAATAAGTGTACTGGAATTGTTCGTAACACGAGTAAAAGTATCAATTAATTGAACAAAATTATACGAACCCATTAAATAATCTAATTTGTGAAATACATGTAATCGCATATCCTTCAATTTACCGTAATCACAATTAAGGTCTCCAAAAACGAGTACCTCATCTATTGAAGAGTTTGACAAACATATTAATTCTAAGCTTTCTTCAAATTTTTCAAAAAAGGAAACATCACAAGATGGTGGTCTGTAAATACTTATAATAAAAATACTTTTCTGAAAGGGTAAAGTTATTTGAAGACATATCATTTCTAGGTGTTGATTTTCCAAATCGTTTCTTCGAGTATAAAAAATCTTATCTGATATATAAACAGCAATTCCTCCACCGTGACGTGTTCTATCTTTACGTTCAACTCTTAAGCCATCGAGAAAAATCTCACTATTAGATATAGAAGAGTCACAAAAAGTTTCATTAAGGCAAAGAATATCTATAGTATTGTTAGACAAAATATAACGAAGTGATTCAATTTTGTTAACTAAGCCTCTAATATTCAAGTGTAAAAATATATTTCCTTTCGATAGTATAGGTATTTTACCATCTACGAGAGTAAGTGATTTTGAACATTGGTTGAACTGATTTTGTGAAGACTTATTTGTAGGAATAACAGACTTAATACAAGTATTATTTGTGTCTACACTTACTGTATTGTGGTATATATATCTGTCATCAGGGGCACTCTCTTCTTGGCCCCATCCTAGTAATACGGACAGAATCTTACTTTATGACCAAGCTGTGAACATTGGCGACACTGAAGTGGAGCTCCGTGTCTACATCGTTGAGCGCAATGGTTGGGCTCTCCACAATATTCACATCCTTGCCTGAAACCAATAGTTTGGGGAGAAGCGTTGACCATTGAAGCGTAGGACGGGCGTCTATACAATGCAAATTGAGCCTGATTCATTGGCATGGCGTTGTATTGTTGTCTTGAAGGGCGTGTTTGGGGGTGTGTGCGGTCACGTGACTGGGTGTATTGTAGAAGTGGCGTCGGTTGGTAAGGAAACTGGGGAAGTTGCGGTGGCTGTAGCTGGGCTGTTCGAGTGGGCGGTACTGATGGAAAACTGTTCATGGGAGGGCGATAGGGTGGCTGATGAGGCATGGGTGTAGTAGATAGCTGACGAGGAGGACTGCGAGAAGTACCAGGAGGTGTAGGTTGATCTCCGAGAGGAGGAAAAGCTGAGAGGGATGGCTCCATGAACTAACCTTGCACGTATTTTCATGAACGATTGATTGCGTCACTGAAACACGTTAAAATCAAGGAACAAAATCACCTGAAATCGACGTCATTATCGCTTGTAGTGAATTACGTTCTTCAAACACTTCAAAATGCAGTATGTGTTAATACGTTACTTTCACTGTGTCACTTAAAACACATGTGCAATAAAAGGGACTAAATCATCTAATTCTAATCACTAGAAACATCACTGCTTCCATGAACTCCCCTTGTACGTATTTTCATGAACGATTAATCGCGTCACTGAAACACGTTAAAATCAAGGAACACAATCACCTAAAATTGACGTCAATATCGTTTGTAGTTAATCACGTTATTCACTCTCCGAATTAAAGTGAATGAGTTAATACATTTTTGGGTTTGTTTTTTGCACTTATAAAAAACGTGCAATAAAATGGAATTTTAATCACGTAATTCTCACCACAAAATCACTAAAATAATTACCGCATCCATACACCTAATACATCGCGTTTGCATCCTTCTTATTGACGTAAATTCTACGTTCTGAATTCACGCTTTAATCAAACACCAGGATTCACGTTCACTGTCAGAATCAGATCCTCGTTCAGCAAGCACGTAAAATTCAGCGATTACTATCA
Source organism: Heliocidaris erythrogramma (assembly GCA_025617745.1). Taxonomy (NCBI): domain Eukaryota; kingdom Metazoa; phylum Echinodermata; class Echinoidea; order Camarodonta; family Echinometridae; genus Heliocidaris; species Heliocidaris erythrogramma. The sequence continues at coordinate 5,970,444 of CM046854.1, forward strand.
CTAAATTTCACGTGTATGACATGCATGCGTGTAAAGTCATGAAATAAACACACGTATGACAACAATATGTACTGCTTGAATGCTTCTTTTTATTAACTTTTCACAATCAAGTTCTTTATACATCTCTGATTTTATCATTTTTATTTCAAATCAACCATATTTTTGCCGTGTTAAACCAAGGATCTTTTTTCCATTTTTGTCTAATTTCTAGTTATTTCCACTTAAATGAAACATAAGCATCGACAAAACATTTCTAAAAGCAAATTATATTGTAGAAAACACTGGAAATGTTACTTTAAGTAATTACATGTACGTTTCATGAACATAATGTATGATGACTTTCAAGCAATTTCAGGTCGCGTCACTACAATGCGTATCAAGAAACAATTTTGAAAACTCCATCACAATTACATTTCAAAATATACAGAAGTTTTTTTGTTTGTTGTTTCATGTTAAAAGATGCCAAATAATCTCTTCAATCAAATGCCACTAACACAACAATTTTTGTTCTGGCTTGGGAGAGCACTGACTTTTTTTGTGTGTGTGAAAAAAGACTTGCTCCTAATTGAAAGAGGCTTAGTCCGAAAGGGTGGGTAGCGTCACGTCATCAGGGGTTGATCCAGGTTTTTGTAGAAAGGAGGGGGCATGGAAATGCAGGTAGGTCATCAGGGGTGGATCCAGGATTTTGTAAAAGGGGACGCACAGATATGCAGGTCTGTCAACTTTGGAGGGAGATCTGTATTTAAATTGCTCAGCAGTGGGGGGGGGGGGGGGGGGGGGGGGTGACGAGATTTCTTTTTTGCAAGCCCTCCAAAAGTCCAATTTTCCTCCCATAATTCTCTGACAAGCAACAACAAAAAAAAAAGGTTATGAGTTCTAAAAAAGGGGAGGCATAAAGCATACTTTTCTTTCAAATGGAGGGGGCACGGGCCGGGATCCGTAAATCTGCCACTGTCACGAATATTCTGTTAGAAAAAGTCCAAAAGTACACTTTCGGCAAAACTGTGAGGGGATCATGGATCCGCCCCTGATGACCTACCTGCATTTCCATTCCCCCCCCCCCCCCTTTCTACAAAATCCTGGATCCGCCCCTGATGACAAACCAGTTGTGCCCCCCCTCCCTTTCTACAAAATCCTGGATCCAACCCTGATGATAAACCTGCATTTCCATTCCCCCCCCCCCCCTCCTTTCTACAAAATCCTGGATCCGCCCCTGATGACAAAGCATTTCTATGCCCCCCTTTTTTTTACAAAATCCTGGATCCGCCCCTGACAGACCTGCATTTCTGTGCCCCCTCCCTTTTCACAAAATCATGGATCCGTCCCTGACAGACCTGCATTTCTGTGCCCCCCCCCCCCCCTTTCATAAAATCCTGGATTCGCCCCTGATGACAGCCCTGCATTTCTGCCCCCTCTCTTCACAAAATCCTGGAACCGCTGATAATAATAATAATAATAATAATAATACACTGTATTTAGAAAAAAAAAAGGTCAACGCACCCTTTCGGCAAAACCGGGGGTGCTTTGGACGAATGGTGGCGTTCCAGTCAATGCGACGCGACCCGACGCTCCCAACGCACCCGCCCCTGATGACAAAGCATTTCTGTGCCCTCCCCCTTTTTTACAAAATCCTGGATCCGCCCCTGACAGACCTGCATTTCTGTGCCCCGCCCTTTTACAAAATCCTTGATCCGCCCCTGATGACAGCACTGCATTTCTGCCCCCTCTCTTTACAAAATCCTGGAACCGCGGATAATAATTATAATAATAATAATAATAATAATACACTGTATTTAGAAAACAAAAAGGTCAACGCACCCTTTCGGCAAAACCGGGGAGGGGGGGGGGGGGGTGGGCCTTTGGACGATCAAACCAGCAGTCTGAATAAGTCCTCCCATTCAAACAAATTGCTCTTTTCCATTCATTTGTGATTGAGGAATTTTGTGTCAATTTTCTATCATATATTTGGGGAGCGTTTCATGAAAGGAAGTTGTCGGATATTTTATCCGACAACTGTTATAAGCTACGGAAATCTTTGCATCTGATTGGCTGAGAGCAAATTTGTCGGATAAAATATCTGACAAGTCCTTTCATGAAACGCCCCGTTGGTATGCAAAATTTGTGTGTTCGGAACAAGACCCTCCGAAATAACGGCTTTTGCTAAACAGTCGGGTAACGTCGCGTCGCGTTGGTAGAAATTTTCGAACATTTTTCAGGAAGGTGTCTTCAAGGGGACAAATTGAAAAAGAGTCCATCTCAGTATGATTTTTCCCGTTTTCAGGCTAAAAACGACAAACAAGGGAATAAAGAAAACAATTGAAAAAGGATAATGCAAAGAAAAACATGAACTATAAAGAGAGAACAGAAGGGTAGGAAGGATGGAAGAAAATATGATGAAAGGAAACAAAGAATACAACAAAAGGAAAGTTGGAAAGTAAAAATAAGTGGATAAAAACAAAGAATAACATAAAGAAAGATAGAGACATAAATGATATAAGGATAAAGATATTAAGATTAACATAAGAAAAGATAGAAGAAAAGATGATAATTTGAATAAAGGAATAACATAACGAAAGAAAAGATGAAAGGAAAACAAAATGATAAGTAAATGGAAAGTAAGTAAAGCAGAAAATGATTTTAAAAAGAATAATATGAAAGATAGAGAGAGAAATGATAGGATAAAAAAAGTTTAACTGATATAAAGAAAGACAGAGAGAGAAATGATAGAAGGATAAAGATTAACGTGAGGAAGGTGGGGAGAAAATGGTAACAGGAAACAAAGAATATCATAACGAGAGGAAGGATGGAAAGATAATTGATAGAAGGATAAAAGCAAGAAATGACAAAGCGAGAGATAGAGAGAAAAATGATAAAAAGATAAATATAAACATGAAGAAAGGTGGAAGAAAAGATGATAAAAGGGAACAAAGAATAACAACACTAGAGCAGAAAGTGTTAAAAAATGACGTGATATTTACGTCGTGGTTTTCGTCTTTTTTACGTCCTGTAATTACGTCAATAAGACGACAACTTGCACCAACGCAAGACGTCAAGAGGACGTCTTATTTTGACGTCATCTCTACGTCTTCATTCCTCTTCCCTGATAGCAGAAAGTGTTAAAAATGACGTGATATTTACGTCGCGGTTTTCGTCTTTTTTACGTCCTGTAATTACGTCAATAAGACGACAACTTGCACCAACGCAAGACGTCAAGAGGACGTCTTATTTTGACGTCATCTCTACGTCTTGTACACTGTAAAAACTCAAGTGCTACTTTTAGGGGCATGTATAGTGACTGCACCTGAAATGCTGTTTATAGCACTTGTAGTGTGCTAATTTACCAGCAAAAAAAAAAAAATGTGACCGTGGCGAGCCTCGAACCAGGTTCCGCTGATTGAGATCAGGCGCTGATCAGGCGCTATATACAGCACTTCAGTTTTTACAGTGTACAGATGACGTCAAAATAAGACGTCCTCTTGACGTCTTGCGTTGGTGCAAGTTGTCGTCTTATTGACGTAATTACAGGACGTAAAAAAGACGAAAACCACGACGTAAATATCACGTAATTTTTACCACTTTCTGCTATCAGGGAAAGTGAAGATGGAAAGCAATAAAACAAAGAGGATAAAAAGAATAAATATAAACAGTAACATTATGAAAGATGGAAAACAAAATGATAAAAGCAATAAAAGAATAACGTAATGAAAGGAAAGGTGGAAAGAAAAAAGTAATAAAAGGATTAAAAACAACTGAATTAGTAATTACGCGATGCGTAATATATGTCCCCGCCAGAAGTGTAGATCTGTGGAATGGCTGTTAATTTATGTAATTTCTGATAGAACCTTGAAGATTAATGTTTTATGATTATAAATGCATTTCCTGTTGATTTTGAATAAATTACAATAAATTTGCAGAATTAATGAATTTCAAAATTCTGTGTAGAGGTTTGACAGCCCCTACCCAGCCCTATCAGATAAAACAATCAGATTCAAAATACGGTGTGAAATAGAGGAGAAGTAGCATTTTCGTCGATTTTGAATAAATTTGCATAAATTTGCATAATTGATGAATTTCATGATTTTGTGTAGAAGTTTGGAAGCCCCCACTCAGCCCTATCAGATAAAACAACCAGAATCAAAATCGGCCAAGAAATGACGGAGAAGTAGCATTTTCTAACTTTGTGAGCACACACGGACGGACGGACAGACGAACAGACGGACGGACCTTTTGTAGTATTCTTTGTTTCCTTTCATCATATTTTCTTCCATCCTTCCTACCCTTCTATTCTCTCTTTATAGTTCATGTTTTTCTTTGCATTATCCTTCTATTGTTTTCTTTATTCCCTTGTTTGTCGTTTTTAGCCTGAAAACGGGAAAAATCATACTGAGATGGACTCTTTTTTTCAATTTGTCCCCTTGAAGACACCTTCCTGAAAAATGTTCGAAAATTTCTACCAACGCGACGCGACGTTACCCGACTGTTTAGCAAAAGCCGAAATAACGAGCAACACCCCATAAATTTAATTATTTCGTTGCTTTATGCATGGGCGAGATTGAATATTGTGCAATTATTTCAAGATCTTTTAAGCACAGTATTCACAATTCACAGACACATCAAATCCACATGCCAGACATTCATTCAAGAAGAAAGGATCATTCTATCAACCAATCAAAAAATCAATCAATTAACAATCAACCCATCAATACATCAACAATAGATCAACCAGTCAATCAATCAATCAATGCATCAGTTAGTCCTTCAACCACTCTGCCAGTCAGTCAATATTAAACCAGTCAATCAATAAGTTATCAACGATCAATCAATCCATTTATCAACTCATCAATCAATTGGTACGGCAATGAAATCATTGAAATAATGTTAGACAATTGCCCAAAGAAATCGTAGACTGTCATAACACTATAAGTACAAATCTGTGGCAAAGAGCAATTTGTTTGAATGGGAGTACTTATTCCGACTGCTGGTTTAATTTTCCCTCTTTTTGTAATTTGACGCAAGTCATTTTTCACACTCTGGACCAAAACATTCAGTGTTCGCCCAAGCGGGAACTTAAATTTGTTTTGTTAGTGGCACTTGATAGACGAGATTATTGGGCATCTATTGACAAGGGAAAAAAAATAATTATTTTGAAATGTAATTTTGACAGATTTTTCTTACGTGTAACTTTTTTTTTGCTACGCACTGTACAGAATATATCTAACTTATAGTATTGTATCGGGGGTAGGGACAGGACACCAAACCCCAAAACTTGCTATCTTTGCACAAGTTATGTCAATAATATGTCACAGCAACATGTGAACCAATAAATGTTGCATTTTGATTTCCAAAGAGTATCATTTTTCTTTCTTCCCTTCAATTATACCATTTAGTATCCAATTGAATAGATATTTCAGGGTATTGTACTTTTTTTGCTTTAAAGAATGAAATCGAATGAATTTTGAGGAATGGAAATGACATTTGTGTGAAGGATGATATGTAAGCCATCAGTTCAAAACAATACAAGAATATATTATTGAATTTAAAAATCCACCAGCTTAGTATGAAGTTTGGCTTATCCTGTTTAGACCCCATTAACAGTGTTATAGGGTGAAATAACCAATACACTATAACAAACGGGGGAAAAATATTAAAATCTGTCGCAAATGCATTTTTCACAATTATTTTCTAAAAGTGTGTAATTGCCTCAGACAGAAGATTCTGTGATCGGTTTCTCTGAAAAGGACACATGACACAATTTCATTTAATACTTAAAAAAGCCACATACAACTGCATATATCATGTACATGCATATATATCTTTTAAGTTATTGATTGTAAAATGGCGTTGAAGAGAGACATACTGAAGCTTTTCGTCTTGCACTCATCGGAGTATACCGCAAGAATGAACAGAAAGCCGAAATCGAACAATATACCGGAAACTAAAGGAACAAAGCGCGCGAACTGTTAAACAGATTTTGATTGTAACAATACAAAAAAAACGTTTCTTTCTGGGACGCACTGTAGTGAAATTGCTTCTTTATGGATAGTCCAGAAAAATGTCTATACTTACAATTACATTCAGTACATTTTCAGCTCAACACGTAACATACGTAACATTTGGCCACGCAGACATGCTAATTATTAATAGTCTGTCCACATTTCTTACGTTGTGAGCTGCAAATGTACTGAATGTATTTGTAAGTATATACATTTTTCTGGGACTGTCTCTGCTATACATAGATAAGCAATTTTCACTATAGCGGCTAATGAACAGAGGCAAAAAATAAAAGGTCACATACATGACTTGTATTGCGTTGTTGGTCCACATGTTACATACGTTACCCCCTTAAACAGACTGACTTGTATTGCGTTGTTGGTCCACATGTTACATACGGTACCCCCAAAACAGAAAATGTGACCAAAAATTAGAGAACATACTATTAATGCAAAATATATGGATAATACTATCTCTCCAACCCAAAATCAAAACATTAATTTCTTTCAAGGTTAATCATTCTCATAAAAATGAAATTGAGATAATTTTTTAATCAAAATATTCCCGTAACGTTGGAAATGCCCATCTCTATATTTCCCCAAAGCCCTAGACTACTTAGTTAGCAGGTATCATCACTGGTAGAATCATAGTCTGTGTGAGCCTCATCCAGTGGAGCTGGAGCTGCTGTCGCTGCCTTTCGCCTGGGATAGGATGTCCGCGATGTTCGAACTTGCTGTTGCCTGCATGTCTACCGGTGGAATGATACTCCTTAATGCTCCTGATAAGACAGATAAGATCGGGCTTATTTAATGTTAAATGATCATTATTTTATGTTAATTTTAAAACATTCCTGCATAGAGCAACCATTGCAAAATAAATATTATTAGATCCTCCAGGTTCGTCATTAAAATTTAATGCATTTCTTACTAGTCAGTTTGACATATCATGATCACCCCCCCCCCCCCCCCCCCCTAAACACACATCCCCAGGCCATGCAGCCTCCACATAATGTTTGATTTAGTTTTGCTCTTTTCGGGGACACTAGGTGGATCTATACTCACAAAATATCCTAGCATCGCTTACTAGTGTTATGAAACATGCATGCAGAAAGTTGATACCCATGCACCATAGCACACAATGCATTAGAATAGGTGGGACTACAGTGATACAAGCTTACACCTTCATTCCTCTCACTCATCTCTTTAACCCCTGTCGAGTGATATCACAGTACAAAAATACCCATCAAGAAACTGTGCATAATATTAAATGAATTGATATTACTTTCTAAAATACATTGTTACCTTTGAAATGAAGTTTATAATCCAGAAATCTTGCAGGCACGTCTTTTGCCTTCCACTTGTGCTGTTTCAGATCATCATGAATCTCAATTTTTAATCTCTCCGCTACAAGGCCGCGCGCTAATGTAACGGCCGATAACTTTGAAGAACGCTTGTCCGACAACTGTTTTATAAGCTACTGAAATCCTTTAGACGTTTAGATCACGTCGCTATCACTAAGAAAGGGATAGTAACTGTAACACCTTTTGTAGATGGTGTTTAGACAACTAAGAATAACCATTTTTCACCACCACTTATTCACAGACAGGACAGTGAGATGATAAACCCGTTAAAGTGACGTGACCATCACTGTAGAGCTCACGATAACTTTGAAACTATTTAAGAACGTGTCTGACAAAACTAAATTAAACCCACACCTAAGAATGGCGGATGCCCCGCTCAGAGTAGGCTATTAATCCGTTTACCAAGATAGTGATAGTAACTGTAAAACCTTTTCAGATGGTGTTTAAGACACCGGAGAATAACCATTTTTCACCACCAGAAAGAAACCATTCATTCACGAACAGGACAACGCGATGATAAGACCGGTTAAAGTAACCTAATTATCACTTTTTTTATTGTGTAGGACCTGTGAAACAATTACTGAACGTACTACAATGACCAATAGTTTACCGATTTTTCACTCGTAACAATTTGAAGACAGAAAACTCGTTACATGGGTAGGTGGCTACTTGGTAATAAGCACTTCTTTTACAGATGTATGCAAAAGCACGTTACTTTACTTACGTGATTAACTAGTTGTTTTCTGGTGAGACCAGAACTTACAATAGCAGTTAACACTTTACAGCCAATCCGCAGGTCCCCTAAAAGTGCGCTATTTTATTTCCAATTCTGCCTGACTATGAATACATAATGAGCAAGAACAGCCAGGAACATCTCATTTGCAAACTATTGAATAGCCTACTTATCATTCACCAATTGTCATGAGTTATACATCAAATAAAGGAAGAGGGATCAGAGATTTGTGACATGCTTTTATTGTGTTCAAAATAAAAGACGAAATTGGTATAAAATGGTGTTCCTTTTATGACCAAAATTGGAAATTAAATGAAATATAAATCTGGCCAAATCTACCATAGTTTTATTGTGAGCCAGGGCAAATTTGACATGAGCGTAAAGGGCATTTTCTGTACTTTCCAAAGATCGAAATAACATTAATGTGCACTTCATGACAGGGTCAGGATCCAGCAATATGTAACCGATGTACACACTTTGTCTTTAAAAAAGTCAATTCCAGCATTCTGATTGGTTACCACCACGCAAGATGTTTTCTCACAGCCAGGCAACAGCTATGCGCATGTTTGCGCAAGGATGAAGGAACAGGTTGCGCAATGTTTCATTCAACGCGCACTTGGTTACGGATGGCTCGCTTGCCAATCACAGGGCTAAGATTCTATGTTCTTGACCATGGTCTTGACAACGGATGATCTGCGGCTGAATATTGCTAGATCCTGACTCTGTCATAAATTTATGGATGATTTGAATGTAACGATGAAAAAGATGAGATTCCAGCGCTTCCATACATATGTGTCTTGATGGCGGCTCATATACTTTTTATATGTCTTTTAACAACTTGAAATCTTGTGAAAAAAAGGCTTTTGTATGACTATTTCATCAGTTATTTTAAACATTTTCTTTTTAAAAATCTTACTAAAACAAAATATCCCTGTGTTGGTAAACTATTCATTTATTTTTGCAGAAAGTCCAATGAGCACAGCATTAATATTTATTGAAGAGCATAACTTTAAAGATGACCATGCGATACAGCCGGCTGGGTGCAGGGAGAAAGTCCATTTCGGGCACTGGAAATAAAATGCGCGTTTTTTGCTCATTTGCATACGACCTGCGGTCTGACTGCTTAATAACACAATGACACATGTTAATTACGTTCAGATTAAGTTCGAATATAGCGCCACACTAAATAATCACTTCAAATGTACTGGAGAAGAAAAGGGTTAGTTTTTGGTGCTTTGTCATTTCCTGATTCTCGTTGGAATATGATTTCAAGGGTTGGAGTAGAAGTGGAATTTAACTGCACATTACCAGCAACGGCTAAAGTGTTTGAATATGTCCTTTGGAAAAAAGGAACCACTTCGTGTGCTTCCAAACTTATTGTACGAAAGAATATGAAGATCATGAATTAGTTTTTGTTGCATCTAACTTTTCAAGCATTTTGAAGATATCAAACGTGTCACTTATTGACGAAGGCAGATACACATGTGACACCCAAACGGATTACGACACGAAAATAATGCTACATAACATTTTATGGTAAGTCTATACTTCAAAAACAGATGCGCTGTATTATCCTAAGGCTGAATGTTTCATCACTTGTATGGGCCAACAACTGAATGCATCAACTTCATTTGCTTCATCAAGTGAAGCAAATATTGTTGAAATACATAGACAATTCCACTCTCAAGAGCTGTTGTGTTTACTGTTAATGATATTCACTCGAAGCCCCATTTTATATTTTTACCTTGTCCACCTTGTATTTTACGGTGATATCAAGTTTTTGAACATTATTGAGAATAGACTTTCAGTAATTATATTCTGACGCTAAAGCTTTGTTTTATTGTTCAGTTTTGCATAACATATCTTCCTTGGGATTACACTTAGAAAGGAATACAGGGTTGGAAAAAAGTTTGGAATATTTTTTTGGCGATGAGTATGTCTGATTTTAAATTCTAGTTTCTACTATATTGTGATGAATAATTCATCCAAATCGGATTAACTGTGTTGAATGAAGTCTACTGTTCCATCTTGTACCAAAGATTACGTAATATTGTTAGACATGTTACAATGGCTGACCAATGAACCACATGTTGTCAGATTTGCTCTATTTGTGTTTGAACATCTTGTTATACATTTCTGTACTTCACGTGGAATTTTGAAAAAGCTACGTGCAGTTTGCAGTCATTTTGAGGACTTCGGTATAGCAATTAAACTGTATCTGATTATTTAACTTTTTCGTTAGACATTTGCAAAAACAGCAAATATACGCTTCCGAATTCCAAGTGGACCTCTGCACTGTGTGATAAGCCTGATTTTTAATGTTGTGCTTTTAAAGTTAAAAAGGGACACATATCTTTTATTTGAACCTCAAAGAAGAACTTAAAATGACGAGGGATATGTTTAAGACAATAATTCTTGGAATAAAAATATTCCAAACTTTTTTCCAACCCTGTATGTATATTCCGCCTCGAGAAGAAAAGTCAGGGAAATCTTGGTTCACTACATCCCTACGAATCTAATTTGGGAAATTCCATCGGCCCTTCTAGACTCGCTCATTTGAAAGTTACGCGGAAGACGACCCCCCCCCCCCCCCCATTTGCCTACCTTTTCTATCATAACATGAAAAGATATGATATGCAGTTATATAAATATTGATAAGTTGAATATAAAATACTAAAATCATATGATGGAAAGATGACTGATAAAAATCGATGAAACATAAAAAGAAATTAATTTTAAAATGTACAAATCTTTTCCTGCCTATCAACTATAATTGCTTTATAATTATGTTATCACACGTAGTCCCACTTGAGAAACTGATACTTTTGGATAATGACACCGATGACATCTTAAAGATATCTCTGAAAGTCATCAATGGGACTTATTGGACACTACGATGTCAAATTTATACATCGGTGAAACCTACCTTAAATCTTGAATGGATTATTCCTGAGGGACTGTGGATCGCTGAGAAGACTTACGACGAAGTCGAGGATGAGCACGATGGTCGTCTTGTTGTGCCATCGACGATTTTGTCATTCATCCCAACAAATAATGACCATGGAGACAATATAGCTTGTATATCTAAGACTGATAATGACGCTCACAGACATCAGTTTACATTATAATAGGAGGTTCATATATTTCTATAGGGCTATGTTTTGTTTTGTATTCTTGTGTTATCCATGGATTATGTTAATTTTCATGTGTGTTTGTAAGGAGGTCCAATATGTGCATCTGTGTTGGATTATTGAATTGGATATCCTAGGTAAAAAGGCAAATATTAGATGAAAAATGAAATGTATAAATAAAAAGATTGATTTATTAATTACTAAATATAAAGTTAGAATGATAGATTCCTTATGTACAATAGTTAACAAGAGTAAAAACTATAAACCTAAAAAGATCACCAATTCAAAACTTCCGCTTGCTTTACACATCAATCTTGAAAATTTCACCTAATCTCCATATATTTTCAAATGCAACTTTAAAGAGTATGGAATGTACCGATAATGCCTTGAATAATGTTTTGACCAAATTATTTTTTTCATTTCAATCATTCATATTTTAATATTACATTCCAAATATTAAGGTAATTTATCTCCTACGTCAACCACGTCTAAAATAGTGGCTCAACAGAACAACATCACAACCCCACGGAACCCCTGAGCTCATCACCCTTAGCGGAAGACAGATAGGAAGGTTTGCAGAAATTAATATATTTAAAAAAACTAATCGTCATCATTTTAAAACTGGAGCCATCAGCCGCCGCGTAATACAAAAGGAAATACTAGGTCTTTACAGTAGAGCAAAGTGTAGATAAAGGACGAAGATGTAATTTTGGTGGGTGCTTTTTTTCATATCTTTTGCTGCAGCGATTAGACGTGTTTGTAATGTTCGCTTTATTATTGTTTTCATTATTATTGATTAATTATTATTATATTATTGTTATTATTATTATTATTATTATCATTATTATTATTATTGTCATAACTCTAACTGCGACTTAAGACGAAACCTTTTATCTCATCCTATTGTTAGGATTCGCCCTAACCCACGTTCGTTTCGCCCTAACGTCGAATTTCTATTGTGACGGAATAAACCTATTGCTCGGTTTCGCCTTAAGTCGCAGATAGGTAAATTATTATTATCATTAGTATTATTATTATTATTATTATTATTAATTTTATTATAATCATCATTATCATCATTACAACTTGCATTTATCAATCTTGTATGAATATGTTGAAACCTTAATCGATTTAGATTAATCAAAATGAATGAACAAATAAATAGGAGGCTCTCATATATTTTCTTTAACCTATGGCGGGATAATTTTGACAATTATAATCCATCAAAATGACTTCGAAATCATCGAACGAACATAAAGACCCCACAGAGAGTATATTTTGTTTAATGAAACTATGTACATTTCTACTGTAGTAGTTGATTATATCCTTTGTTTGCACCTTGAGGAGCGGTGAAACATGTAGGCCCGAATTCACAAAGGAGGTTTAAACCATGGGTAAGGTTTAAACCTCCGTAAGCGTACTCAAATAAGCGTAAATAAGCGCACATATGCCATGCGCGCGCTAAAAGAATATATATGATTGGATCGGATCCAGTGCGCACGTACGCTTAAAACACCGAGGAGTGGGTTTAAACCAAACCTCCTTTGTGAATTTGGGCCATAAAGCATGCAAGCTATTTATCTATGATCATGTGCACTAGTTGCTGTTCTATGTTAAGATAGGATTCAAATGATAGATTCTTCATTGTTCAATTTTGATCGTGTTTTACTCTCCGATGCAATAATAGAATCAGGCGTAACATACCTGCTGCATTACTGCTATTAGAACCATTTTCATTATTATGATTATGATTATGATAATTATTGTCATTATCAATATCGTTATTACTATTATTATGATTAATTATCATTATTATAATTTCTTTTTAATCATTATTTCTGTCATTCATTATTATCAATATAATATTTTGAATTATTATTATACCTTTATTTTTTTTCTTTTTTTTTCTATATTTTTAAAATTTATTTATCTATTTGTATTTTTTTTTTTTTGGGGGGGGGGGGTAGGGGTGGAGGGTAGGTTATGATAACGTTAACCTTTCAACAATGTTAACAATTTGCTTTTAGTTGACAGTCATCTTTAGTACCTTATTGGAGGTGTACTCTCAGTACCCATTATGGTTCTCATAACATTGATTATTCGTGGAATCAGAGTCCATCTGAATAACGGTATGTTATATTCAAATAAAATTTATAACCCTGGGTAAAAATACAATGCCGCAGATATTTTCCAACTTCTTCATGAATATTTGCCTTCATAATGATAATATATTTATGCCAAAATCATGGCCTAGTGTGCCGCTTTAAAATTTTTAGGAAAAATTCGATGATTAAGATCAAATTAGCTTACACTTCTTCTACCTCACCATTAAGTGCTTTACTATTGCCCTTACAAAAAAAATGAAAAGCACAGCTGCTACTTTTGTTGCAGTGAACTAGCCATGTAGTCATTGTTTTAATGAAGAAGCTAAATATTAAAAATGTAGTTATTTCCAATTAAACCTTTGAAAAAGGAATTGTTATTCAAAATATATCCACTTTCTATCTATGTCCCATAGCTTGGAGGCCGTTGGGTCAACAATGTGACGGATCTTGAGACAGAGGTTCTCTAAAATTTTCTTTCTTCAGCTGTTCTAGCTAGCTGTTCAAAATACATTCCTGTCCACTGTTTTATGTTGTCAATTCAGGTCTTAGTCGGTCTGCCCCTTTTTCTTCTGCCATCGGTTCCTCCTTGCAAGATGGTGTTTGCCAAGTTATTCTGCGATCTAGTTACATGACCAAACCACTGCAGCTGTCCTTTTTCACAGTTGCGATAAGGTGATCCCCTATTATCTCTCTCACTTCCTTGTTGGACGTATCCGAAGTGTAGTAGATATGCAGTAGCCTTCTCATACAATTCATCTCAAAAGCATTGATTTGTTTTTTGATCTCTGCATTCAATGTCCACTTTTCACATCTGTACAAAAGGTTTCCTGTTTCAAGTTTCAAGTTCTTTGTTTAACACTTTCAGAAAAACATCAGAATTATAAAAGCACATTTCCATATATGTATTACCATAACCGAGAGAAAAACCAAACAACAACTTATATGAAGTGTGTGGAGATTAACTGGAAGACAAGAGTCTTATTTAATGTTAATCCCCTAAACATAAAATACAAAATAATCTAGAATTCACAACTAACAAAAGAAATGAAGAGGAAAAAAGGGGGAATGCACTCTGAAAACACGCATGACATAATGTCATGCGTGTTTTCAGAGTGCATTCCCCCTTTTTTTGTATATTATACACCCTACACATTTTCACTCACACGCACTGATGAGATCATAAAATTCATAGTATTGCACATATTTTGTTGTAAATGTCTTTTTAAGAGCTCTTTTAAATGCTTTTAAAGAAGGCATCATCTTGAGGTTGTTTAGAATGCTACTCCATATATTTGGGCCATTAAAGAATAATGAGTTCCTGAAGGCTGAGGTTCTGATTTGCAGAAAATGAAAGTCTGAAGCATGTTTGGTGTTATATACTGGCATTAAATTCAAAAAGGTTTCCCAAAGATATGGGTATCAGACCATGACAACATTCATACATAAAAACAGGAATCTGAAACTGAGACATATCAAAAATATTTAGCAAATTAAGGCAATAAAAAAGTGGCATAGTATGAGCATTATAATCTGAGTGTGTAATAATTCTGACAGCTCTTATTTGTAGTTTGAGCAATCTATTCATATTAAAATTGCGAGTACATCATCATGCCCATGCATGTCTACAGTAAATCAAGTGAGCGTAAATCAATGCATAGTAAAACATAACAATATTTCAGAAGAAAATTATTTCAGTTCGTTCATAAATCTAATATTTTTTAGCAAACTTATTACAGAGTACATCAGTGTGTTCTTCCCGTCTCATTTTTTCGTCAATTGTTACACCTAACAATTTCAAGTGAGGAACACGTTGTGTGTTATAATACCATTATCTAAATTTATAAATCTTTTTGTGAATAACATATAATTCGTTTTTTTTTTTTTTTTAGATTCAAGACCAGCTTGTTCCTATTTAACCACATGGCAATCTTACAAGGTTAAATATTGAAATCAGGTTGTAAATTATGAGGATCTTTGTGTGACATGGATAAACTGGTATCATCTGCAAATAATTTCGAAAGATTTTTCGAAAGATTACACATATGATTCACATATATAATAAAAAGTAGCGGGCTGAGGATTGAACCCTGGGGCACTCCACATCTAATGGATATCCGCATTGTTCAAGTTTATGGAGTAATATAGAATGGTTTAATGAATCAAAAGCCTTACTAAGGTCTAAGAATAGACCAATCAAGACTTCCTATTTTTTTCAAATACATTAAGAATTTTGTATTGTAGTTCCAAAAGAGCAGAAGATGTGGAGTGTCCCTATCTCAATAATAGTGCAATTCATAAGGAATTTATATGAACGGTTATACACACATTTTTCTAGAATCTTGGAAAAACTAGGAAGTACTGATATTGGACGATAGTTCGAAAATCTTTCGTTACATCCATTTTGTAAATTGGTACAACTTTAGAAACTTTATCAGGGAAAATGCCATTTGTTAAAGATAGATTGAATATAACACACAATGGGAAACAAATAATATGAATGACCCTTTTGACCACCGAGATGTCAGTCTCATCAAAACCTGAACTTTTACCATTCTTAAAGTTGCATATACAATTCCTAGAATTTCTCCAGGAGTGATAGGTTTTAAATATACTAACGCAATGGATACCATAAAAAGCAGTCCTGTGCTATAGGAACATACTGTGTGGGTCTGGACATATTATGATGGTGTTTTTTTGTGCACATTAAATTTTTCCTTGGCAGCCCCCCCCCCCCCCCCCCCCCCCCCCCCCCCGTAGATCCGCCAATGACATAAATATGTCCACCTAATGACCATAAACACCTTTGGGCAACCTTGGGCATCGTTCAAAAGTCTGAAGTAAGAGGCTGTCTTCAGATGCAGAGATGTGCGATCCCTAAAGTTTCTTTCTGTTGCCGATGATTTGTTGTTGATTTAATAGTGCTCTCAACAGGCCCGACCTAATACTAATAATAATAATATGTTCTTATCATTCCTGATCGGCTTCAGACCTTCAAGTTGCTGCTGCAATTCTGATCTTGATTTCCTCAGCAGATTTTGCATCCTCTGTGATAGTCGACCCTCAGCCAGGTGCGGTTGAGCACGCCAAGCGTGCGAAATTGCTGCCCAGGGGGGTGGGTGCAGGGAGGGGGAGTTTCCCCCTTCCTGCGCGAAGCGCGAAAGCTTTGAGATTTGAGCAAATTCGAGCGAAAGATAACGGCTCGTAGCACCTTTTTTTATGCGGAAAGTTAGTTCGACGCTCTGACTGCTTTTCAATTATTTTGATGCAATACTGCATTATATGTAACAACGGGGGGGGGGGGGGGTGCAGGGAGGGGGAGTTTCCCCCTTCCCGTGCGATCAGCGAGAAAGCTTTGACGTTCTGGCAAATATGAAAGAAAGATGACGGCTCGTGTTGCACCTTTTTCAGGCGAAAATGTAATGTTCATCTTGCAAACGATAACCAAAGTGTACCCATTCGTGTAATTTACATCGGATTATTGTGTTCTCTGTCGTGACAATTTGAGGATAGAATGATCCTAAGTGCTAATGTAGTAGATTAGTTCACTGCTCTTATTGCTTTTAAAGTGTGCCCTTGCCGTTTACCATGGCATTCCGCTTATGTAAAATAAGAGGATTTAACATGTTTATTTCAAAGTATAGTCATTGTAAACTACCCATTACGGAGATATTATTCTTGTCTAGAGCGTGAAGATCATTGCTACATTACCCAGCTGAAGAATATTTTCTATAATATTTGTTACATAATTATGTTGATATTGTCCAGAAAGTGATATTGTTTTTAGGAAATGTCAGCTAACTGTAGTTCAAGTACACAGTTAGTATCAAACTATGCTCATTATATTAGTTTCGTATCGATGGTTTATCATTGAATTTTCACGCGAGGCTAAAGAGTATCACTTTCTATTTCTCATCCACAGTGGCATAAATCCATTTCGAGGAGTGTGCTGATGTGTGCGTGTGTGTGCGTGGGGGTGATCAAAACCAGGCACAACAATAATTTCAAGGGAGGATATCTTTTAATGATGAACACAACTTCGCAGAACAAGCAAAACTACTCAATTTTCCTCTCACAAGCCATCAAATAGCTGGCTCAGACAGGTGCATGGGGATACTTTTACAATTCACACAGGATGGTTACATGAGGGTCAACTCATTATTGTTAAAGAAATGGGTCAAACTTTCCTGAACACAAATTCAGTGTCATTTTCCTAAAAACAAATATTACATTCATTTGCAAATGCAGGATTTATTTCAAACTGAAGAGTTAGCGCTTGCTAGGTGGCTACATGGTGCTATTGTATTTTTTTTCCTGCGCTAAAATTCTCAGACTTGAGCAAATTACTTCTTTTTTCTTTCACCCTAAACAGGTGTGTCTATTGCAACAAAGGATCTCACATTCATTTTTCGTTTAACAGAAAGTTACTAAGCAATATAACATCCTACAGATACATTTTCAACATATTAGGTAAATTATACATTTACGTTTCCTTTTTTACAAGGGCAGTATTGTTATCGATTAGTATTTTAACTTCCTTCGACCCCCCCCCCCCCTCAAAAAAAAAAAAAAAAAAAAATCTTTCCCTCCTTTCATCTTTTCCTTTTCAGTTTTTCAAAATCAACATTTTGTATGGTTATGCTCCAAAAGGCAATAGTCAAAATATCGTCAGTACTTCTTTCTGGGTAATTTTCCAACAAAGTATTACTGTTAAAATCAAGGTCTACGTTATAAACATTTTTAACCATGTCGAATAAGTTATTCAAAAAGGGAATGTTCATTTCACATTTCAAAAAAGCATGAAATAAATCTTCTCTACAGTTAAATGTTTCACATATATCGGAATTACTAAGTTTTTTTTTTTTTTCATTTTGAATATGTGACCAGGCACCACAAAACCACCAAAAAGTCGCCAGATATGAATTTTTAGTTAAGGTCTGATTCTGAAAGAGGAGATTCTTTAATACGATATATAACCCATTAGCACTGGATGTTCCTAACTGATGGAAAAAGAATAGGATAGTCCATCAGAATGTTACTTCTGAGAAATAAGGGTTTAAAGTTTGCAGTCTATTGAAGCACTCTGAATTGAAAGATGTTTTGCTAAGGTGACAAAAGAATAATTAGAACTCAATGGAAATATCTATGAAATGATTACCAAATTGTCCTAAAACTTGGCATACTAATTAGGCATATCCTGTTCATCTTAGTGCACAAGTATCAATGCAAGAACTTACTCTGTTTAAAAGTTATGGGAGATCCAAATGAGACAAGTATTCAGGGTCGTGTGTGTGTGTGTGTGTGTGTGTGTGTAATTGGATTTTTACAGACGTGCATCAATCAGATATGATTATTTACGTCTGGGACCGACCTTTAACGTCACCATTCGAAAGACGTGACTCAGTCTCGAACCTGGGTCCGCTGAATCAGTTTATAACTTTCACTGGTAGCTGGATTACAGGCGCACGCCACAACGTAAAAAAGAAAAGTAATACAACAAAATGCGGAGAAGACACACATAAGTGTAATAAAAAACTGTCAAAAATACCACATTTAGATTTGTTTGGTGCCTCCAAATTTTTAGATAACTTAGAAAAATGTATACTCTTTCAGGAAATACCCAGAACTAAAATTTGACCATGCCAACCCAAAACACATTAATTGAGCTCTAACTGAAAATCACACGCTGCGACCTTTTGGGGGTTATGTGGTGCCTGGTCACATATTTTCTATCAATTTTGACATAGATTTCTTTCAAGAAAATTATATTACTTAAGTACCACTCTGTAGAAAAGTGGCTTTCATGAACAATATATTTGTTGAAGACGAAATGTTGATCAGTTGTCTCACGATGTGCAAACGAGGAAAGCTACGACGTTTCGACCTCTACTACTGCTAGTCTTCGTCAGGCAATGAGCATAGACTTCGCTGCGCGCGTGTTATATATATAGCAGCGGCGGGGGTCCGGGGAGCCCGGGTGCGTGCTATTGTTGTCTCTACTCGCGCGCCGTGATTGGTCTGTGCCGCTGACCAATCACCAGAGACGATGTCATTGTTCGGCCCCGCCGGTGCCGGGGGGGGGGGGGGGGGGGGGGGGGGTTGCTGTCTCTAATATATATATATTTATAATCAATACATTTGTTGTACCATAAAATCTGAGTATCTGAATGAATATCATCACTTTTGATAATTTCTCTAGATATGACCACGCTTTCATCATTTCTAATTAAAACCTTGGCAATCTGGTCCACAATTTTTTTTTCTATCATATATTGATCAATAGTACAGTTTAGAAGGAGTTTGAGACCTCCAAATGGTTCTGTGTCATCAACCATTCTAGCCAACCACTTCAATCTAAAACTCTGTATTAATTTCTCAATATTATACCACCGTCCGATTATCTTTGGCAATCGTTTTTTTTCTCTTTACTTTGTTAACTTTTGAATTCCATGCAAGTTGATAAATTATCTTTTCTAATTTGTGCACAACATAATTTGGTATTGACCAAAACATAATCTTCTGAACCTTGTGAAGCTTGTGTTGTTTAGTCGGCAGGGCAGCTTTCACTACATATCGCCAACTTGGTGTGGTGTCGTGTGTGCTACTGCCGACACCATAGGGCAACGATAGGGCAACGACGTGCCTGAATATTGCAATAACATCTCATTTCTAAGATTTGCGAGCGAGCAAATTGTTGCTTATTTCAATATAGAAAGTAAGGTAACCCTAATTTCTGGGCGCGGTAGCGATAAGGCAGTGACGTGCCCGAAAATTGTCATAACATTGAATATTCATGGACATATTACAATAACATATACTATGGAAATATTCTCGCTGCCTGAAACTATCTCGTTTCAGAGTTTTGTGAATGAGCGAAGCGAGCGACGAAAACGCACTTTACTATCTCCCAAATGTTTCCAAAACACCCCAAGTGTTATATTGGGGCATCTTGTTATTTCTGATTATATAGTTTCCAAGAAGTCGATGTTTTATAAAATACTCTCATGGCACTCCGGTTGAACAGGCTGTATTAGAGGGCCATAATTTAAGGGCCTGAATGACTAGAACGGGTCCGCCAGGAGTACTCCATGCAATTTGAGAGCGGGAAAATTTTTCATTTTAAAGTGAACAGACACATTAAATACCCCTCTCTCTTTTCCATATTTCATTCATTTTCATCAGATTTTATTCGAATTCGTCCGACCTGGCAATCCGCTGCAAAATTTTATCATCAAATCCATCTTTGGGAAGTCGATTTCAAGAAATTGTCATTTAAATTCGTCACATAGAAAAGACAACGAGCGGGTGACGATTTGAATAACTCTTTATACTCTTTCAGTCTTTGACAAAATCGATAGCTAAATGAACAATAAATTCCGAAAATGAATGGCCAAAGACGTATATTGTCTAGGCCTTATTATTAAGATGCAGGACAATAGCAAGTGTTCAAATTGAAGGAAACCCGGCTGGAAACGTTATTATCTCACATTATTTTCCACTTTCCTTCCTCTCTCCCCTTTCACGTGATCCTCTTGTGCGCCTCTCCCCTATCGAAGCCAGTTGGTATGGAAATGTTTTTAATAATTTAACCTAAAAATCACTATTCTGATGTCACTTTGGATATTTTTGTCGCCTAATGATTCTTTTTGTTGTTTTTCTTAAGCAAATTTCTGCTCGCCAGTTTGGGGGTGATACTACAAACGAATTTGAATAAGTCTTTGAATGACGCTTTGAAAGAAAATCGATCGCAACATGGCATAATGTACAAAATTCGAAAATGAATGGTGAAAGACGACATTGATTAATTATAGAATTGCCAGATTAGGAAGTTACGGGACAAAATCAAATAAAATGTATTAAGTAGACGGAAAGACCGATATTTGATCACTTTATTTTTCCCCCCCCCCCCCCCCCCCCCCCCCCCCTCCTAGTTACGGGCCTGCCTTCTCATGGTCCATCTCTTTCCATGCTTTCGTGAGTTCTATCTCTGCACCGACAAAGTTTGTCCCCCTGTCTGACATCAGCTGACGAATAGGACCTCGAACAGTAATGAAACGTCGTAATCCATTAATGAAGGCATCAGTAGTCATCGAATTAAAGGAGTACTCCGGCCTGAAAATAAGATTAATCGAATGAATAGAGTAAAATTAAACAAGCAAAACACTGAAAATTTCATCGAAATCCGATAAAAAATTACTTGAATTTATTGAATTTTTAAGTTTTGCATTATTTTGGGAAACAGTTCTATGCATGTCATCATGAATATGTAATGAGTGAGCTGATGATGTCACGTCCCCACTTTCCTTTTTTAACTATATTATATGAAATCTTCATTATTTCATTTTTTCATACATGTCTATAAAAAATATCTCCCTTGTTACAAAATAAGTTACAGCAATGATGAACTTACACATTAAATAAGGAGTCAGTCCTTTTAGTTATAGGCTTGGAGCAGAAAATTTGAATAATTGCAATTTCATATAATAAAATACAAAAGAAAAAGTGGGGATATGACATCATCAGCTCACTCACTGCATATTCATGATGATGTGCACATAACTGTTTTACCAAAATAATGCAAAACTTAAAATTCCATAACTTCATTATTTTTCATCCGATTTCGATGAAATTTTCAGTGATTTGTTTGTTTAATTTTACTCTATTTATTCAATTCATATTAATTTCAGGCCGGAGTACCCCTTTAACGTTTGTAGATGAATTGCTCTTGACGCCATGCATGTGAAGAAAAGGCCATATCTTTTCATCTCTTTTCTGCCTTCCTTGATAGTCCATGGGCCGCAACAATCTACTCCACAGTAAGTAAACGGCGGACTAGGCGTAAGACGATCTATGGGTAGATCTGCCATCTTTTGTGTTTGGGCTGGTTGACGAAGTTTATGGCAGGTCACACATCTGGAAATAAGCTTGGAGGCAAAGTGGCTGCAACCAAGAATCCAGTATCCCTTAGCTCGGATGCAGTTGATTGTCATTCCTCTTCCATGGTGAACTATTTCTGCATGGCAATGGGCAACTAGGAGCTCTGTAAGATGAGACTGAGGAATAATGGCAGGATGCTTAAGCTCAAACGGTCCCTTAGCTCTTGATAGTCTTCCTCCAACTCTAAGGATTCCTTCTGTGTCTACGAAGGGATCTAACTGATGCACGACGACTTACACCTATTGGGTCATTATCTTTGTAGTCATTCTCTACCATGCCGATGACACTCCACCCTAGGTCAGTCTGCATTGCGAAAGGTCCTCCATATACCGGTGGGGGAATGACAGCTCGAGGAGTAAGGGCGCTTGGACAATCAAAGCCTATAACTAAAGCTATTTCACAATCCATCATTGGCGATAAGTGGCCTGTCATGGACTCCAGATACGTTAGATTCTTAACGACTTGTGTTGTTTAGTCGGCAGGGTATCTAGCGTCTGGCCACAGACAGGGGGAACCCTTTTGTTTGAGATAACCATTACAGAGCATTTTGATGGATTAAAACTCATGTGCCACTTCTTCTGCCATGATTCCAGACATTTAAGATCTTGAAGAGTGTTCATATTTTCCTCATTGGTGACTGATGTATATACGAGGCAGTCATCTGCAAAAAGCCTTGTTTTGCATTTCAAATGTTGTGGTAAGTCATTAATGTATGTCAGGAAAAGGAGGGGCCGTCTAAAGAGAAGTTATTTTCACAGACCACCCTCCGCGTAAGATTTGTCAGGAAATCTCTGATCCAATAATGAATATGATTTTGATCCCATAGTGCTCCAGTTTGACCAATAAGCGTTCATGCGGTACCCTATCAAAGGCTTTACAAAAATATGGACCGACTTGCCTTTGTCGCTCTCCTTAGAGATGTCATCAATGGTAACTATAAGTTGAGTTTCCGTACAACGTTTTGCCCTGAACCCGTGTTGAGAATCTACTAGGATTCCATTTTCTAGGTGGTCCATGATATGGGAATGGACTATGTGCTCTAGTATTTTGCACGCAACACTTTGGTCTGTAACCGTCAACGGTAGACCTGTTGCCCTTTTTTAAAGACTGCACATATGTTTGCTTTCTTCCACTGATGTGGGAACGACCCATGTTCAATTGATGACTGGAATATGTCTGTAAGCATACGTGCAAGTCTACTTCCAAGTCTCTTCAGGAACCATGGAGGTAGTTCATCAGGTCCTGTAGATTTATTAGGCTGGAGTTTGTCGAGTTGCTTCAGCACTCCGGCTTCGTGGATCATCAGGTCGGGGATATCCGGTATCTCACTAGGTCCCATTGATGGAATATCTGACTTGTCCTCCCCTGTGAAGACGCTGGTGAAGTAACCATTCAGCGCTTCCTCTTTATCCTGACCATCGCTTATATCATCATTATTAACAATGAGAGCCACTAGTCCACTTTCTACCGGCCCTAATCTTTTTATATATGACCAAAATTGCTTGACATTCTCTTAAAACGCTGTTGTAAGATTGGTGGAAGTAAATTTATGCTCCGCTTTGTTTAATGATTTCCTTAGCTCCCTTTGAATTTCCACAAATGATCTCTAATATTTCTCATCCTGTGTTTTCTTTGCTTTGTTATAAGCCTTTTTCTTCTTGCGTCTTAACCTGTGATGATGTCTATTGAACCACAGTCTTGCTGCGGTTTTCTTTGGTATGCCTTTCCATGATTTGCTTGATTCCTGATTCACATATGTGACCCGACGCCTCAAAACCTACAATAAGTCGCCAAAATTATTTTTTTTTTGTTTTATACATTTTCTGAAAGTAGAGATTCTCAGCTTTTCAATGGTATATCACTTGCCGAGTTTACTCAATGAAAACACCTTTAAATAGCACATTTAGAATCAGTATGTAACCAGCAATCAATAACTCCTATTCAGAGAAAATGGCCATTTAAGTTCGGAACAAAAGAGTGCTAAACCTTCGCTCTCTGTGTGCGCCCAAGTAAAACTGGGTATTCAAAATTAATGGCCATACCAACCAGTATGAAGGGATTATCAGATTAGTCTGAATTTTGGCAGGCTGCTCCAGGAGGACCTATTCCTTACTCACTCCAAAAATCAATTTAATACCTTTAGATGTAAAGTAGTATTTTGGCATTGAATGAAAGTATTACAAAAGCTCTCCAAACACTCATTAGCTCGACAGACGAAAGAAGAAGTCATTTTAAAATGCCCCCAAAACATATTTGTAAGTCGAATTACGACTCACAAACTTGAGACATGATAGAATGATAATGAAACTACCCATTTCTATCAAAAACAGAAAATCGACTGATCAAAGCAAATTTACTATTTTGAGCTGTTTGCTACGTTGTGGTCCGTGCGACTTATTGTAGGTTTTGAGGCGGCGGGTCACATATGTCCCACTTCTCTTCCACAGGTACATCCCCTACAGAAAAATATTGCTCCTGTAAAGTATCCAATTCGATGTTAATTAGTTCTTCGTTTGCTTTACACTGTACAAAAAAAATTCTTCTGGGTTGTGTTTTCCGTTTAGCTGTTAAGTCCACGTCGATAATGACCATGTCGTGATCGCTTACACCAGGCTCAACCTTGATCTTTTCCACAAACCTCGCGTTATTTCGTGAACATCAGGTCCAGCAGGTTTTCACGTCTTGTCGGATCCCGAAGCCTATTACAGCCCTCAAGAGATGTTCTGCTGTATCTCTCGATGCACTACTGTCCTGATCTATTGATGAAGTAGCCCAGTTGATATTAGGCTGGTTAAAGTCACCACTTAGGATAATATTGTAAGCCTTTCTCTTATTGCATATAATTTCAAATGATTTTTCCAGTTCAGAGACAAAATATTTATCATTTTGACTTGGTTTGTAAGCAGTTCCTATAAGAAGAGAACGCCTTCCTTGAAGTTCGATTTGAGTTCTGTGTGTGTCATCAACCATTCTAGCCAACTACTTCAATCTAAAACTCTGTATTAATCTCTCAACATCAATCATTCTTATACCACTGTCCGATTATCTTTGGCAATCGTTTTTCTCTTCACTTTGTCAACTTTTGAATTCCATGCAAGTTGATAAAATCTTTTCTAATTTGTGCACAACATAATTTGGTATTGACCAAAACATAATCTTCTGAACCTTGTGAAGCTTGTGTTGTTTAGTCGGCAGGGCAGCTTTCACTACATATCGCCAACTTGGTGTGGTGTCGTGTGTGCTACTGCCGACTTGCTGCCAGCGCATTCTTAAAGCTTTCTACTCTAGCTGCCCTCGCTACATCTTCCTGCAGCCCATTCCAATCCCTAGGAGTTCTTACCAAAAAAAAAGAGTTTTATAGGCATCTTTTTTTGGCGAATGGGATGGTGATTGGGGTTTGGTTACATTTCCTTCTTCTGCTTTCTGTAGAGTATTTGATGAGATCCTCTGCATATATGCCCACTATTCCCGTGTGTATTTTATACAGCATAACTAGCCCGTTTTTCCTTCTTCTTGACTCCAGTTGTTCCCACTTTAGGTCAGTCAGCATCTGTGTGACACGACTTCCCCTACGATGATCCCCAGTACAAAAGCGTGCTGCTTTTCTCTGTATTCCCTCCAATTTATTGATCTGCCCAGATTTGCAAGGGTCCCATGCACATGTTGCATACTCAAGTTGTGGTCTAACAAGAGCGGTGTATGTTGTAGATTTTACCTCCCTGGAGCAGAACCACAGATTTCTCCTCAGTAACTTCTCTTTAGACGGAGATGTTCTCTCAGGCGTACCTCAGGAAACCAAGTGTTCGGTTTGCTTTATTCGCAGTGTTGTTAATGTGTTCTGCCCATGACAGTTTACTATCCAGGGTAACGTCAAGGTATGGTTGTGAGCTTTTCCTATCTAGCGTCTGGCCACAGGCAGGGGGACCCTTTTGTTTGAGATAACCATTACAGAGCATTTTGATGGATTAAAACTCATGTGCCACCTTCTTCTGCCATGATTCCAGACATTTAAGATCTTGAAGAGTGTTCATATTTTCCACATTGGTGACTGATGTATATACGAGGCAGTCATCTGCAAAAAGCCTTGTCTTGCATTTCAAATGTTGTGGTAAGTCATTAATGTGTGTCAGGAAAAGGAGGGGCCCAAGAACTGTACCCTGGGGTACGCCTGAGAGAACATCTCCGTCTAAAGAGAAGTTACTTTCACAGACCACTATGACAGCATTTGAGGCCGAAGAAAAATATGCATTTGACAAAGGTCTCTACGGGATCTTCTTTTATGTTTTATTTTGGTGAAGTCGATCTCGATTTGCTCCGTGAAAACTCTTTGCCTCCTTTGTGTACCAGTAAGAAAATCCAGGTTTGCAGTATACCCTGGAACTTAGGTGATCCCAACCTCAAATCTGTCAGATTTTCTTATTAAAAAAATCAAAGTAAAACACTGTCTTGAGTTGGACACAAGTTGGCGCTATGTCAGTAAAAAGCCTTGTAAACCCTGAGTGATAAGTAATGCTTATCACATATATATACAATGTACATGCATGTATACAATGAATTGGTTAAAAGTGCTAAATTATTTATGTGTTATAACTAGTAATAACATCTTGATCACATCATGAAGGAAATATAAAAATTGATATTATCAATATCAAAGTAGAAAAAATATATTTTTCAATCAACCTTTCACTACATGGCTCCTTTAAATTTCATAAATTTACCCAACAATCTGACTTGAAAAATTAACTAGATTTACACTACCTTCAGATTTACATACTAAACATATGTAGCATCCCAGTAACGTCAATCTGTTTAAATACCACAAGGTTTCTACAAATTGGATGAATGCATTTAAAGAAAATAACAATTTACTGTTACAGTAGGTAAACATTAATTGAATAACCTTGAACCTTTATCAATTTCCTTGGTAATCAAACAACAAACATAAAACCATTATCAAATACGTTGACAATACACATAGCCATAGAAATTTATGCAAATAAATCAATGTTCAATAAAAAATGACATTTGTTTTATCCTTTATCCACATTTCAAAAATGCATCGATCTATGTTTTGTCATTTTTGATGGTATAACAATCTTTGAGTTTAGGGTGAAAAAGTTTGGCACAAGTATTCTGCTTCACTTGCACAAAATCATTGTTCGTTACCCACATTTCGCTAAAATTGGAATCAAATACATGGTCTGATAACATTTTAGATAAACTATGCTAGCATCAAACCTGTGAATTCTGTCTTGCAAACTCACGTTACATACTGAATGAGCCAGGTCATAAAAAGCACAATACAAAAGAAATGTTGGTAAAGTAATCTGCAATGTAAATTACAATTTCTAAATACTATTCAACGTAACAGACATTCAAACGTCCTTTCCTTTGACAAATGTTTCGATGAAATTTCTGTTGAAACCTATTTATTTTTATTTAATACGCTAGATTTAAAGACACCGTAAGATGGCTAATAATTTGACATGTAACTTTCGATTTTACAACTACCATAGCAGTAGCAATGATTGTAGACTGACGAGTACAATGATTTTGGTTTTGGACGTAACTGAGAAATCCTGTTTAATCTTCTAAGTAATAACAGTTATTGACACCTCAAAGAGCAAGTTTGAATGAGAAAGCTATAAACTTTAAACAGTTTGGATATTTATTTGACATTTGTAGTAGGACAACAAAAAATAAGTGCAAACATTATGTATAATGCAGTGATGAATCGCGCAGTACAAGTGTGTACACCAAAGGAATGTACCGCTGTATCTTATGTATGGGATTATCGATGAATGATTTGGGCCATTGAGATTTGGTTGACCTTTGAATGAAAGTTTTTGAAGCAGATTATACATGTATGTAAGTGCAAGGTATATTATGAATGATAACTAGTGAGTAGATTTAAGAAGTTATAAAAGGCAAGAAATTATTCACAAATCGTCGCTCATTTCACGAAGTGGCACAAGTGCGCGCGGATCACGAAAAGTGCGTTCTGAGAAAATCGCGATTAAAGATTTGTAATCTTTAAAGCTATTAATATGGAGGGTTTTCTGGAATTAGATATAATAAATTGTACCTGAAACGAAAGAGCAGAATTTCCACTCACTAATCACATACAATACTTTAAAAAAGAAGACAAAATATGAATACTGGAAGGACTCAAACATTCGTGTCATTTCGTGAACGAAATCATACGCGTAATCCGCTGCGCGATTTAGTTCACGAAATGGCACAAGTGGACGCGCGCATGGTATGCGCTGTTTATTCGCGAGTTAAAACGCAATTTATGAGATATTATTTGGGAAACCATTAATTTGATGTGGTTTTCGGAATTAGATATAATAAATTGTACATGGAACGAAGGAGGGGAATTTCAACTAACTGTTCACATACAATTTTTAAAAAAAGAAGACAAAACATGAATACTGGAAGGACTCAAACATTCGTGTCATTTCGTGAACGAAATCATACGCGTAATCCGCTGCGCGATTTAGTTCACGAAATGGCACAAGTGGACGCGCGCATGGTATGCGCTGTTTATTCGCGAGTTAAAACGCAATTTATGAGATATTATTTGGGAAACCATTAATTTGATGTGGTTTTCGGAATTAGATATAATAAATTGTACATGGAACGAAGGAGGGGAATTTCAACTAACTGTTCACATACAATTTTTTAAAAAAGAAGACAAAACATGAATACTGGAAGGACTCAAACATTCGTGTCATTTCGTGAACGAAATCATACGCGTAATCCGCTGCGCGATTTAGTTCACGAAATGGCACAATTGGACGCGCGCATGGTGTGCGCTGTTTATTCGCGAGTTAAAAGGCAATTGATGAGATATTATATGGGAAACCATTAATTTGATGTGGTTTTCGGAATTAGATATAATAAATTGTACATGGAACGAAGGAGGGGAATTTCAACTAACTGTTCACATACAATTTTTTAAAAAAGAAGACAAAACATGAATACTGGAAGGATTCAAACGTTCGTGTCATTTCGTGAACGAAATCATACGCGTAATCCGCTGCGCGATTTAGTTCACGAAATGGCACAATTGGACGCGCGCATGGTGTGCGCTGTTTATTCGCGAGTAAAAACAGCAATTATAAGATGGGAGGTTTAGAAATACTTGTTTGGTTGGTGCTTTTGAATAATATATAACAAATTGTACAAAAAACGAAAGAAGAGAATTTCCTTTCTCCAATTTGAGCAAATCACTCCCCACCTTTTGGTATTAGTATTGCTTTGCACAATGAAGCACACTGCATTTAGCCTTTCTCTAACTTCTCATTTTATCATGCTTCATCATTAATTTTCAATCCCAGTATTACTCTCTCTCTCTCTCTCCCTCTCTCTTTTAATTTTTCACCGAGCCTCATCTCGTGTGCTTACATTTCGAACACAAGTGCATGCATTTCTAAATACATAAATATTTTGACTTCAACTATTATTCTAGGTTTTATTGAATAATTTAAAATTCGACAAAAAAAAATCATTTTGAAAGTACAAAAGTCAGTGAAGAGTAATAATTGAAAAGGGTAATTAAATAATTCAACACATTATCATTATTTTTACACATGCTAATATTTCGTACACAGAATAGCAGTTACCACTACTCTGCATCTGCACTCAATTGATTACAGATTTTTACTAATATTATATTGATATTATGAATTTAAAGTTGATTCACGGTTTTTACTTAATAGTTTTAACTTGGAAAGTTAATTTTTAAAGCACAACGTCAAGAAAATCAATAATTTACCACAGTATTTTAACAAATTAAGCATTGTCTTACAAATGTGCTTACAGTTTAAACACATAAGATTTGGACTGCATGTGCCGTCCTTTTTAGTAGACATTTGTGAATATGTTTTGAACTACTATCATGAAGGTTTTTACTGAAACACTTGCTTTCTATTTGATTTCATTAAACTTCATACGAATTATGTCAGTGAATAAAATATTTAAAGCCGTTATATACTTTTTGGAAGATCCAACTTGTTTTCATCATTGTCAAACGTACTTATAACATTTCCGAATGACACATTGTAGGTCAGCAAGAGAATGCTACTAGCGAACAAATTACAATTAGCAATTACCTCATATACCTCTGCAAGGACAAAATATGAGGAAAATTTACTCTCAGACTTGCATTACTATTCACTATATACCACTACTATAAACTGGTAATGGTGAATATTATACATTATGACAGTGGAAAATGATTGACCACAGCAACTGTATGAAAACAGATAAGAGATAATTTCTGAGAGTTTTCTATATCAATTTATAAAGAGAATGTAAAAAAAAAATGTTACACAATTATTCTGTACTCAAGGTTATCAACCATTTTAAAATCAGAAAAAAAAAATACAAAATCATGTTAATTGATAAAGTTAAATTTATTGAAAAAAATCTATATACCTAAAACAGGCTTCCTTCATAAATTAAAAATAATGCAGTCATCGTGAAGATTTGCTTAACAAAATATAATTATGAGTTCGTCGTTAATACTTACATCTATCATATCTCTACTATAAGCTAAGCTTCAACTTAAAGAAAAAATGGAAGTGTTAGTGCGGACAAATACGCCAGCATCTTAGTAAATGTCTGTGAATACATACATTAGTCACCCCACCCCTTTCAATGTTGGCACAAGTTCTCAGAGATGTGAGTTGATTTTAGTCAATCTTTCTTGTAATCAACAATTACTATTATACAAATATCTTTGTGACTTATATTACCACAAAAGATCTGAAAATCATCATCACCTCAACGCTCTAGTTGGAAATATCTACATCACAAATACAATTTCTTACGCAAGTTAATTATAAGGTAATACAACATATACAGCATATACAACATACAAGATATCTCTCAACATACAATATATAATACAACATATACAACATACAACATACCTCTCAACATACTATATATCTCTAAAAGTTACAATATATCTCTAAATGCTTCCGAGCAAACAAATTATAATTCTTAATCTCCCCAAAAAAATGTTCTTTCATAATAATCCTGAATATTCGCGATCGCGAAAGAGCTCTATTTACAAATACTGCACTGGCCCCGCGGCCAGCACAAGCGAAAAGAAAGTAGATCACTGTTGTCTAATGTTGATAAAATAAGAGTCAAATCTGCTGTTTGCCAGATAAAGAAAATAGATGAGTAAATGAAGATGTGATGTCCAAATGTTGGTAGTCCTGGGTTGTGAATGTGTGACTCAGTTTAAAAAGAACGTGTTCTCTAGATGAAAACTTCCTACTAAGTGAAAAACTAAAAGTCCATGTGCTCAGTAAACTCATGTCATTGGAAGGTTTGTATCCAGGCAACAAAACAAGTTCTATTATAAGGGAGTGAAGCAATGAAGAATGTAGAACATGTGTAGAGTGCCTTGCCTGGTGTAGTGGAGAACAAAAGATGAATGCTGAGTGCAGGAGTTGAATAAGAAGAAGGTCTTTGGTATTGTCCAGTGAGGAAGTGAGCAGTTGAATGAACTTTAACCAGCTGATCCACATAAACAAACTATGATCAAGCTTTGATCAGTCCTGTCTGTCTAATATAAACAAATGAGTGAAGTTGCTACAATACCACCTGTTTAGTGCGGAAGCTGGCGGTAAAATGCTTGGTTATCTGGATGATTGATGACGGGGATGCGTCCAGAACAGAGAGTTAGCAAATCTTCATATTTGCTTTGAGAGAGTTTTGGAGGGCCAGCCTGATACAAACACCGTGGTTCTGGGTCATTGGGATTTTTTTTATGAACAAGCCGAAAATGAAAGTATAAGATTAGCTCGAGGAAGCACGCACGTCTTCATAATACATACAAAGAACGAGGCGCGCGCACGAAAACACACGGTTCGCAGTGCGCGCGCCGTCTTGTGCCGGTTCGTGAAATTATGAATCTGCATTTTCATGGCTCGTGTCACTTTCAGCACGACGTGTTTTTGCATAAATAAACATAATTATTACTCGAAATTTAGTGAAATGGTAGAACATGGCTAGTAGATCGTAAAAATGAAGAAAACTCAAAATTGACTATGTACGCGATTTTGGGCCTTTGTGCCACTTCGTGAAATGAGCGACGAAATGTGAGGCAGCATACACATTCTTTAATCATGATATATTTCGGTCAGGCCGTGTAAAATGTATATTGTTAAATTTGGAGTCATACATGTTGATTTGCTCCACAAACTCTGAGAAATTGTTTAGAACTTATAGATTTGAGACATAAAAGTGTCTTATAGGAATGAATGGAGTTATTTTAGTGACCAATGATTCGATTGGCCTGTTTATACAAGATAGCTTTTTGGTATTTGAGATGTGTTATATCATCATTTCACCTTTTTAAGCAAATGGTGACATGGTCCACAACATTGACTGAACAATTATTGACTGAACAAGATCGTTATAATTAATTTGCAGGAAACTGTTAATATTATGAGATGTACATGTATTTGCCTCCAGTGGAAATTCATGCAGAATTACTGCATACAAAGTGTGTTGTGCAATCTAAATCATAGGGCTGAAATTTAGCTTTGATGTGAATTAAGATTTCGTCTACAAATAATTGGAAGGTGCCAGTATAGTGTCAATATATTATATAGTAAAAAAACATAAGATTTCTTATAAAAGCTAGTACATGTAATACCTGAAAGCCAATAGAGAATGTGAAATGTCAGGAGTTTTGTTTTCATAAAAGTGGACCAAAGGTTTTACATGTACCTGCTGATTGTAATTTAAGCAAGAACTTTGTGTTTTGAAAGTTTAAATTATAACACAAAGGATTTGGACTCCATTTAATTTGGTTTGATACATATTTAAGGAAACATGAGGTTTGAAGACATACAAAATAGTACGAAATATAAGACACAGACAAATATATTTGGAAAGATTACTTATATGCATTCATATTGTATGAGCATAGATAATACATGAAGACTTATGATGGTATTTTTCTGTCTTTGAAGATTGAATAAATACATCCAGTTCGGGGTGTATCCATTAAAAATAATGGTCGTCAGGCTCAATGATTCAACAAATATTTTCGATAATTTGCTTTCTTTGATAAATTACAAAAGAAAACACCAATATACATGTATTCTTAAATCTTGGAAATATTAGTCTTGATTTAGACTCCCAGTGAGATAAAGATAAATACATATAGCTTTGAAAGTTTCAAAGTTGAACAACAGTCTTCTCATTCAGACCCTGTAACAAGGTGAGACAAAATATATAGTCTGAGATTCAGACATATATAAAAAAATACAACAGTTACCAGTTACCAGTCAGGTATTAGTCTATAGTTCAGACTCGACTCTTCGATTTAGTAATTCGCGTGTTCATGGAGCCTTGTCTGGGAATCCTACTTGGTCTTCACATGGAAGTAACAGGACTAGTTTGTGAATGGGGCGATCCAAGTATCTTAAAGTAGATATTCAAAGAAAATCACAAATATGGCAATTAATGTATCACTAGAAACTGGGAAGCTTACAGATGGCAATCGTATAAGTTTTATGTCAACTGCGTATCTGGTGATTATAAAAACAACACAAATAAAAGCTCTTCTCAGCATCTGGAATATCCGAGGATTCGCCAGAAATATAGCGATGTTTTGATGTCGTCACACTCGGGATCGATCCTGCTTAAGCAGACGACGTCCTATAGTGAATTAACGTAATTGCAATGCAATTATTTATCAAATTATAAAGAGTTTGGTGTATTTAAACATGACTTTATTTCACACCATTATAAAGGGAAAGTGAAACTGATTCTGATAGCTAAAACCGTTTGATTGTAAATACATAGGAGAAGGGTCAATGATCAATGAAATAAACCCCACTTTCAAATTGAAAAGCCCTCCGAATAATAGCAGGATGGTTTCGTTCCCTCTTGAAACGCCGAACATGCCCCGGTGCAAGCAGCTGAAAATACAATGGCGTCTTATTTTGTTTACAAGTGACTGATTCCTTTATTTTTTTAACGCTGCATTTTTCATCAAAATAATACCATACACGAAGTTAAGAGTGAGGCAACAGACTAACATTAAGACTGACGCTAGTGAAGGAAGAGAAATAAGTGAAGAGGAGATGACAAAATAGGCTCTGAAAAATGTGTAAGATGTTATGGGACATCGTCTGCTTAGACAGGACTGGTCCAGGGTGTGTCGTCACATATCTCAGCAGCGTTCGAGGAGCTCTTCAGCTGCTATATCGGGGGCTGTATTTTACCGTTTTATAATTGATAATAATCATTACTTCAAATGTTTCCAAGCGTTGAATTTGGATAACCTTGTTTAATTTATGCCATCTATGTAATAATAAGTATTAAGCCAATATTTAAAATCATTAACGTTCTACTTTAATGAAGTAGTTTGCTTTCCTGATGCTGTTAATTTTCCATCACCCACTGCTACCTTGACCTTGCGAACCCGATTATCTTCGGAATCATACGCTTAGACGATTAATCCCAGAGGTCATGTGTTTCGGGAAATGATCATCTTTGATGGTCACGACGTCACCAACTTTCATATCGCGCTGAGCGCGAGTCCATTTCTTTCGTGATTGCAGTTGGTTCAGGATTCCTTTCTCCATCGGCAATATAACTCATTGGCCAGATGCTGAACCCTCCTCCAGCGCTTCTTTAGATATACGTCTTCACGAAGAAACCTCCCAGGTGGCTGTAGAATAACCTTCGAATTCAGGGTCAATAAGTGGTTTGGAGTGAGTGGTTCTGGGTGGTTTGGCTCGTTAAGGAATTCTACCGCTAACGGACGACTGTTGACGATAGTTGCTGCCTCACAGAGCAAGGTACGAAGAGAATCGTTATCAAGTTCCTAATCGTTTTTATACAACAGTGCATCGAGTATGGTGCGTACTGAACGAATTTGACGTTCCCAAACTCTTCCCATATGGCTTGAGGCTGGGAAATTGAAATTAAAATCATCGTAGGCACATTTCTCTCTAAGCAAACAGGATTTCACCTTCTCATGGTCCATCTCTTTCCATGCTTTCGTGAGCTCAGTTTCTGCACCGACAAAGTGTGTCCCCCCCCCCCCCCCCCCCCTGTATGACCTAGTCAGCTGACAAATAGGACCTCGAACAGAAATGAAACGTCGTAATCCATTAATGAAGGCATCAGTAGTCATCGAATTTAACGTTTCTAGATAAATTGCTCTTGACGCCATGCATGTGAAGAAAAGGCCATATCTTTTCATCTCTGTTCTGCCTTCTTTGATAGTCCATGGGCCGCAACAATCTACTCCACTAAGTAAACGGCGGACTAGGCGTAAGACGATCTATGGGTAGATCTTTTGTGTTTGGGCTGGTTGACGAAGTTTATGGCAGGTCACACATCTGGAAATAAGCTTGGAGACAAAGTGACTGCAACCAAGGATCCAGTATCCCTTAGCTCGGATGCAGTTGATTGTCATTCGTC
Source organism: Heliocidaris erythrogramma (assembly GCA_025617745.1). Lineage (NCBI taxonomy): Eukaryota > Metazoa > Echinodermata > Echinoidea > Camarodonta > Echinometridae > Heliocidaris > Heliocidaris erythrogramma. The sequence continues at coordinate 6,006,165 of CM046854.1, forward strand.
TTCCCTGGTGAACTATTTCTGGATGGCAATGGGTAACTAGGAGCTCTGTAAGATGAGACTGAGGAATAATGGCAGGATGCTTAAGCTCAAACGGTCCCTTAGCTCTTGATAGTCTTCCTCCAACTCTAAGGATTCCTTGTGTCTACGAAGGGATCTAACTGATGTAGACGGCTCTTAGCTTTGCAGAGACGTGTCCCGTCACGAGCAGCGGCTCCTCATATGCCTCCCAATATCTGTAGCTCCTCTTTGAAAGCATCTTTCTGAATATGCCGGATGATATCTTTCTCAGCGTGGACAAGTAGTTCAGTAGACAGATGTTGAATGATGACTTCATCCTTCTTTGAATTCTCTCGCCTCTTTTGGCAACATCTATGGAGGTAGGACTTGAGGCGGAGACAATTGGCTACTGCCCCCAGCCTGCTGCCAAGTAGAGAATCGTTTGAGTCTCTCAAGATCAAATTCCTCTGCATTCTTGATTTTGGGATGAGACTGCTTCACCTCAGGATCGTTCGGAAGGATTATGATCGACATCGTCCTTCCATAAGAACTCTGGGCCAGTCAGCCACTTCGTCACCTCTATCTGGTCGACTCTAATCCCTCTGGATGCCCCGTCAGCTGGGTTATCTTTGGTTTCGACATACTTCCACTGAGATGCTGCTGACGCGTCTCTGATTTGTTTCACCATGTTGGCAACAAATACGTGGAAACGCCTCGTCTCGTTCTTTACATAACACAGCACTACCTTACTGTCGGTCCAAAAGACTTCTTTGTCAACTGTGAGACCCAGTTCCGTCTGAAGAAACAGGCTTACTTTAACCGAAAGCAAGGCTGCAGTTAGTTCACGTCTTGGAATGGTAACTGTTCTGACGGGAGCAACTCTGGACTTTCCCGTAACTAGAGCGCAGTGTACCTCACCCACCTGATTTGTCAGTCTCAAGTAAGTGCACTGACCATAACCCACACTGCTAGCGGCTGAGAAATGGTGTAGTTCTACGCTCTGAATCTCACCAAATTTCTTGGGCTTGAAACATCGGTCGATTGACAGACTCTGCACCTTTACAATGTCATCCTTCCATTTCTCCCATCTTTCTTGGAGGTCGTCACTCATGAGATCATCAGCTCCACTTCTGCATAATTCTTGGAGAATCAATTTGCCGGAAGAATGACTGGAGCTAGTAGGCCTAGAGGGTCGTATACCGACATCACCGTTGCCAAGATTCCTCGTCTAGTCAAAGGTTTCTGGTGAAAGGTTAACCGAAACTGAAATGTGTCTGATTCCACATACTACTGTACTCCCAATGCTTTCTGGATAGGTAGGTCGCTATGGAACAATTCCTTGGTAGTGAGACCCTTTGCTCTTTCTACTTCAGGTACATCTTCTATCACCTTTCGAGAGTTTGAAACGAATTTGTGTAAGTGTAGCCCACCTCTCTCACACAACTTCCTAGTTCTCAGGATTAGATCAGTAGTAGGGACCGACTTCAACCCATCATCGACGAAAAAGTCATAATGCACAATGTCCTTCACGTCCTCTCCATATTGCTGCTCATGATCTGTTGCTATCTGTTTGAGGCAGAAATTTGAGCACCCTGGCGATGACGAAGCTCCAAACAGGTGCACTCTCATACGCAGATCGCATACAGGCTGCCGGTAGTCTCCACCATAAGAATCGAAAATAGTCTCGGTGATCTGTTCTGACTTGGAATTGGTAGAACATCTCCTGAATTGTCGCAACTGAAAGCAACATAATCAGTTCTGAATCTGCATAATACACCAACTAAGTTGTTGGTCAGATCTGGGCCAGTCAACAGATGATGATTCAGCGCTTCACCATTGCACTGTGCGCTACAATCAAACACCACACGAAGCTTGTTAGGCTGCTGCACTCCGTGATGAGGGATATACCAAGCTGCGTCAGCTTCCTTACACGAATTTGGAATATATTCAGCATAGCCCTTCTCTATCAGTGCTTGAATCTTCTGAGAATATAGCCTGTGATACTCAGAGTCCTTTTCGAATTTCCTCTTCAAGCTGCTTAACCTCTTCTTAGCCATGTATCTGTTGTTTGGCAGCTTAGGATTTGTTTCCTTGAAAGGAAGGGGTGTTTCGTAGCGTCCATCATCTGTGACATGAATCTGCTCCTCTATCAGTCTCAGAAACTTCATCATTCTGCGAGTAAGGGCGTTGTGCCCTTTCAGGGGCGAAGTCTGCTTCTAGAAGCTTGATGACCTGATGAGGTGCTATCTCCTCTCTAACTGTGGATTGACATGAGTACACTGCTTCTGTAGGATGACTGTGTATCATGCCGATGACACTCCACCCTAGGTCAGTCTGCATTGCGAAAGGTCCTCCATATACCGGTGGGGGAATGACAGCTCGAGGAGTAAGGGTGCTTGGACAAACATAGCCTATAACTAAAGCTATTTCACAATCCATCATTGGCGATAAGTGGCCTGTCATGGACTCCAGATACGTTAGATTCTTAACGACTTGTGTTGTTTCGTCGGCAGGGTATCTAGCGTATGGCCACAAACAGGGGGAACCCTTTTGTTTGAGATAACCATTACAGATCATTTTGATGAATTAAAACTCATTTGCCACTTCTTCTGCCATGATTCCAGACATTTAAGATCTTGGAGAGTGTTCATATTTTCCTCATTGGTGACTGATGTATATACGAGGCAGTCATCTGCAAAAAGCCTTGTCTTGCATTTCAAATGTTGTGGTAAGTCAATGTATGTCAGGAAAAGGAGGGACCGTCTAAAGAGAAGTTACTTTCACAGACCACCCTCCGCGTAAGATTTGTCAGGAAATCTCTGATCCAATAATGAATATGATTTTTGATCCCATAGTGCTCCAGTTTGACCAATAAGTGTTCATGCGGTACCCTATCAAAGGCTTTACAAAAATATGGACCGACTTGCCTTTGTCAATCTCCTTAGAGATGTCATCAATGGTAACTATGAGTTGAGTTTCCGTATAACGTTTTGCCCTGAAGCCGTGTTGAGAATCTACTACAATTCCATTATCTTCCAGGTGGTCCATGATATGGGAATGGACTATGTGCTCTAGTATTTTGCACGCAACACTTTGGTCTGTAACCGTCAACGGTAGACCTGTTGCCCTTTTTTAAAGACTGCACATATGTTTGCTTTCTTCCACTGATGTGGGAACGACCCATGTTCAATTGATGACTGGAATATGTCTGTAAGCATACGTGCAAGTCTACTTCCAAGTCTCTTCAGGAACCATGGAGATAGTTCATCAGGTCCTGTAGATTTATTAGGCTGGAGTGGATCATCAGGTCGGGGATATCCGGTATCTCACTAGGTCCCATTGATGGAATATCTGACTTGTCCTCCCCTGTGAAGACGCTGCTGAAGTAACCATTCAGCGCTTCCTCTTTATCCTGACCATCGCTTATATCATCATTATTCACAATGAGATCCACTGGTCCACTTTCTACAGGCCCTAATCTTTTCATATATGACCAAAATTGCTTGACATTCTCTTTAAACGCTGTTGTAAGATTGGTGGAAGTAAATTTATGCTCCGCTTTGTTTAATGATTTCCTTAGCTCCCTTTGAATTTCCACAAACCTCTCTAATCTTTCTCATCATGTGTTTTCTTTGCTTTGTTATAAGCCCTTTTCTTCTTGCGTCTTAACCTGTGATGATGTCTATTGAACCACGGAAGACCATCCGGTCTTGCTGCGGTTTTCTTTGGTATATGCCTTTCCATGATTTGCTTGATTCCTGATTCAAATAATGCCCCACTTCTCTTGCACAGGTACATCCCCTACAGAAAAATATTGTTCCTGTAAAGTATCCAATTCGGTGTTAATTAGTTCTTCGTTTGCTTTTTACTGTACAAAAAATTTTCTTCTGGGTTGTGTTTTCCATTTAACTGTTAAGTCGACGTCGATAATGCCAATGTCGGGATTGCTTACACCAGACTCAACCTTGATCTTATCCACACGCCTCGCGTTATTTATTCTGCTGTATCTCTCGATGCACTACTGTCCTGATCTATTGATGAAGTAGCCCAGTTGATATTAGGCTGGTTAAAGTCACCACTTAGGATAATATTGTAAGCCTTTCTCTTATTGCATATAATTTCAAATGATTTTTCCAGTTCAGAGACAAAATATTTATCATTTTGACTTGGTTTGTAAGCAGTTCCTATAAGAAGAGAACGCCTTCCTTGAAGTTCATTTGCTGTTTCATATTCATGAACTATTTGACTAATAAGTAATGTCTTAATTATGAGAACTCTTCCTATAATGGTAAGATTTCTCCTCCAATTGTCTACACTCCTCTGTATCTTTTGTAGTTCGTTTCCAAATTTAATTTCACAACTAAGTCGACCTTAGTAGCTAAGGAACCAAAGTCGGTGACGACGAGGTATCCCGGCCAGTCAGGAAGCTGACGAAGGTAGGCATAGACGGTAGAATACGAGTAGATGAGGTGATACTCGCCAGCAACCATAGAGGGCTCACTATATGAAAGCCAGCTATCTTCTTAAAGACAGGCAGTGAAGATTTCTCGTCTGCATCTTGTACCAATCCTCAACTCTGTACATGGGATCAGTAGGAAGATGTAGACAGGCAGTGGCACTGGCAGCACTGAAGTTACCATTGGTTAGGTCCACGTGATGCATCAACGCCAGCAACATTCAAGTTGTTGGCTCCAAGCTCTTCTCCATAATAAGAGATAGGGGTATCAGGTATGGTGAGAAGGATGAAGTTGAGTGCGCGAGTAAACTTCTCTCCAGTGCAGCTAGCAATACGAGACATATCTTCGTCACCAATTAAGTGTCCAAGTGTTCCATCTCATGTCGAAACCACCAGCAATGACAGCTAACCAAATGGCTATGGCATTCTGGATAGAATCAACGGTTTGAGCGCCACCTATAGACTTTCGCAAAGCCAAGGTTGATGACCAAGTCTGCCTCACGGGTTCCGTTGCCACAGATGTAATCAACATCTCTGAAGATGAATCCATCTATCTGACGCTCAAACCATAACCTGATGGCACCTGAATGGCCATCTGAACATTGATGTTGTCACAGTTCAGGTCTGGCTGTTCTGGGGACAGGTAGTGATGGTAACACTGCCCTCTAACAGCATCGAAAGTCCATGCAGAGTCGCCATTCTTGTTGGGCTAGGTGTTTTGGCGGGTTAGTTCCATCGCCACAGTTCTACCATACATAGTAGTCACTGAGATTACCAGTCTTGTTGCGACTGCCAAAGAACCAGAGAAGACCCTTGTTAGAATGGTTAGGTACAAATTCCAAGATCGCTTTCAGACCTTTGTCTTCAGCAGCGGTCATAAAGTTATCGAGGTCTCCCAGAGTTCCAAAGAGACTGTCCACATTCTTGAAGTCTACGATCTCCTGGCGCCTTTAAAAACATACACAAATAACAAGATCACAACGTGATATTTTGGAAAATATATAAAGCCTGACAACTTTCCTTTATTATGCTATGTTGTGTAACATGAATTGCTTTCGTGTAACTGAAATAAGATACTCAATGATGAGGGATTGTCAACCTTTTAATGAACTATTAATTCTACTAACAATGAATGTTAGAAGGCTACCCTGTCTTAATTCCACTGATAAACAATGGACCTGTTGCGAAATAATTTTTACTAATACATACAGAGAATGATAAAGAAAGTCCGGGATGGTTGCAGACGCGATTTGGTTCAAAGGATTGCATGTAGGTTGGAAGCTCGTTTAGCGTGCGGTGTGAACTAGGCCGAATGTCCCTGCTGTGACCTCCATCGGTGTTTGCCCAATGGTCAGTTTAACCGTGTGACCTTGGCTCGTCCTTGAAAACGTCCGTATCCACTTCGCCTTGGTATGACCTTAAACTGCAGCCGTAGTTTGCCAGCCCTCCTAGTGGAAATGAAGTCAGTCACGTGCTGCGGCCTTGGTCAAGGGTTACGCCCTACGATGCGACTGCATGTAGAAAGGGACTTCATTTCTTGACCAGACATAGTCTTATAAGTGCTTCCCCACACTTCTGTTCCGTAAGTAATGTGTGGTTGTGTAAAGGCTTTATATAACAGTATGAAAGTTCGCCTGGGTGCAAAATGTCGCAACGTAAATAACACTCCAACTTTCTTTCTTATGCACTGATTTACAAAACGAATGTGATTATTCCAAGACAAATGTTTATCATTGGTGATTCCAACAAAAGTGGCAACATCAAATTCTTTGATTGCCTCACCAGCTATTTTCAATTTACCATTCATACCTATTTTTTCCTCCTGCTACTTATTAGCATGAAATTAGTTTTCATTGAGTTTATTGTAAGTTTATTGGCCATGCAGCAGTTTCGTATCTTCTGTACGTTGTCATTCACTTCATCTGCATCAATTCCTACCTGGTCAGCTGGAAAAGTGTATGGAAAAGGTTCGAATCGTCGGCAAACAACCGAAAATTGAAATACTCAGTTACCGAAGGAAAATCATTTATGTTGATAAAAAATAAAGTAGGCCCTAGTACTGATCCTTGTGGAACACCACATTTTATCTCCTTCTTTTTGGATATTTTTTGTCCACATTGAACAAACTGAAATCTGTTACTAAGATATTTTTTTTAAACAATTCAAGTGGTAATCCTCGAATGCCGTAATTGGAGAGTTTACCTACAAGTATATCATGATTAATGGTATCGAAAGCTTTCTTAAAATCAATGAAAACACCAAGGGTAACTTTCCCCTCATCTATAGACTTCAAAGTTGCATTTATCAAATTGATTAATGACAGTTTGGTACTATATTTCTTCGAAACCCATACTGATGGTAATAGAAAGCATCATTTGATTCTAAAAATTGTATTAATCTGATATTTATTAATTTTTCAAATATTTTACCTACGACAGGTAGAACCGATATGGGTCTATAGTTTCCTAGATCCTCTCTCGAGCCTTTTTTATGAAGGGGAGTAACCTCTGCAATTTCCATTTCATCTGGAACCTTGCCAGTCTCTAATGATAAGTTAAATATATATGCCAGTGGATGTGATATATAAGGAGCACTATCTTTAATTAATTTTGATGGAATATTATCGTGAACACAAGCTTTTTTTTTTGTATCTAGTAGCAATAATCGACTTCTAACTTCGACAGCAGTTATTGGTTTCCAAAATAGAGAATGCTCATCGGGGTGAGATCCTCATTTACGATCGAAGACTCCCTGACATCCATCTTTTCCATTCAGCTTCAAGCGAGAGTCATAGAAACGATCTCTCTGTCTTCTGTTGGTAAGACGAACAAAAGCCTGCCGAGGTTTGCCGGCAGACTTCTTCCCAGGGCGATTACACGATGAAATGTCCACCCCCTTCAGATCCACACCAGCCTGTTCTGCCACTTTGCAAATTTTGCTGGCAAGTAGCTCCTCCGATTCTTCCTCAGATTCCTCCTCTGTAATGCCAGTGATTCGGAGGTTATCTCTCCTGCTTAGTTGCTCGATGTGGTCAGTTTTGTATTGCAAGCGGAGGAGATGGGGATTGACTTACTCCTTCACTCCAGCTAGGCACACATCTTTCAAAGCTTTAATGATCGCTGGGATTGCTGCCTCCACTGTAGCCTCCAGAACCATCTCAACTAGATCTCCCATGCGCTCCTGCTCTCCTCCCTGCAAATCTTGCAGATGTTCATGGATGTCAAAGATGTTGAACATTCCCTTTCTGATGAAAGGGCCTCCGCCTTTTTTCTGCCTTTTTTTCTTTTTTCGGCAGCGACCTTGCGGTTAGTGTCGTTATCAGCCACAAATGGGCGTCGAGGGGTTGGTAACTGCTTTTTGCGACCTTCTGGGCTAGCTCCTCCTGATGGTGGGAGAAATTTCTCTGCCTTGCTCTCTTTCGACCTCTTGTAACGTGTAGTCATAATTACAGCCACAATCAACTTGCAAAAGAAAAATCAGTTATTTTATCCAAACGGCTCACCCAGAATGATCTATGATGAATATCTCATCACTAAGTATCAACTCATATACAAAAGTGACTCCCTTTAAATGTGAAAAGTGACCGACCATCAGAGCACATTAGGAGAGCTGGTTACAAGTTTGCTTCTTACATGTTACAATTCGAGAGCGAATCTACAGAGCGCGAAAGTCTCTTCGAAATGTCAAGGGAACCCCTATCTACATTCATGAGAGTATCACCAAGCAACGGAGTGATATATAGGATCGTACTCACAAGGGAACGAGATCTCCAGAAGCTTGATAATAAGCTGAAGGTACATGTAACTTAATTGCCTTCAACAAAAGAAGCTTGCCAACTTCTATTATGCATTCATCATACCCGGAATAGAATTTATACTGAGGACAATAATTTAAAATTCGACTTTTATACTTTCAACCAATGGCTTGTATTGTAGCTACCAGGAGTTGTAATCCTTTTTCTTTATACGAATAATATACTAGCAGTATTCGCTGGGCAGACCCTGCATGGATAATTGATTGCCCCCCCCCCCCCCCCCTCTTTCTAATTTCCGATGCGCTTAAATACAGTACTTTATAATTTCCTTCAAATAAGCTTTTTTGTGTGAAAAATCTGAGCAGGTTAGATGTAGGTTTATACATGATTTATGTAATAATGTCAACATGTTCGCCACTTTTGCTGGTCACTGTGTGATATTGATACACTTCTATATTTTCGCTAACGATATAAATATAAATCTTAAGATCCATCTATAAGGCGAATTCTCTTTGTATAGGCCTATTGTTCCGCCTCGCCTTAACGCAGGCTCCGACTCGCCTTAAAATCGAATTTCTTTTGAATAAACCGCATTGTTACGATTCGCCCTTTCGTAAAATATGAGGGTATATATATATATATTATGCATATGTATTTATATGTGTATGTATATTTGACTAACGGGTACATTAGGTCGACAGTTGACAATACAGTTTATTTCGTCATAATAGAGACCCCTACATTAGGTCGACAGTTGGTACATTAAGTCGACAGTTGGACAAAGAAAAAGAACAAAAACTGTCCTCCTAATGTACCCGCTAGGTGTTTATATATATATATATATATATATATATATATGTATGATTTTGCATAATTACCATTTTGATTTATAGAACAACATTGATGTATATATTTTTCATTATGATGACAGCATCTACTCCTACAAAGATTGTCAATGAGATCGTATTTAGTTTTCCACGTTTTTATCAAAGTATATCGGATACATGTCTTATAGTATATTTTCATACAGCGGCAAATGTATTTGCTTGATATTCTTTTCATATTGATATGCTCTATCGGTATCTTTAACTTTGTTGTTGTTATTAATGTTATTTTTTTCCTTTTCTGTATGTCTAGGATTCTGTAATGAATAAGCGTTTTCCTTGTGTTTTATGCAACAATAGTGTAAAAACCAACAGAAAGGACTACATTATTGGACCATGATTCTTGTTCCTCTATAGAAGCAATACCTATCATTATCCGTATAAAAATACTCACCCCATTATTTTCATTAAGTGGTATAGATCCCCTAATTCTAATGTCGAGGTTCTTGATCATTATGAACAACTTTTTATCATTTGTTAGTGGATTTAACTGTTCATTGATAATAATTGGCAATTTAAATTGTGATCTTTTAAAACAACCTAATAATTCTCAGACTAATAATTACAATCAAATGAACAGCATTTATTCTTTGGAACAAGTTGATACCTCTGAATGCACAAGAGTTGTGAACGGACCCTCAACATTAATCGATCATATGCTAACCAATTCTATAAATAAAGTAAAGTCTTTGGTATAATCACTAATGACTTTAGTGACCATGCTATGAGTTTTCTGATATGGAAATCCCATCCCGTAAATACAAATGAAAAATATGTGACATTTAGAAAATGTAGGAATATTGATATCAATCGTTTTAAGTCCGACATTAAAAATCAAAATTGGTATTAAATAGAATCTGTTGATGATATAAACGAAGCTGTAAATAAATGGGGAGAACTTTTATTGAAGTTGTAGATAAGCATATGTCATTTAAAACAAAGCATGTAAAAAGCAAACATTCCCCTCGGCTAAACGAATATCTTTATACGTTAATGAAAGAGAGAGATAAATTAAAGAAAAATCTAAAGTTAAGAAAGACGAAAGGTTATGGGCAGAGTATAGACGTCTGAGAAATAAAGTCACTTCCGAAAATACAAAAGAAAAAAAATATTATTCTGAAAAATTATGTCAAAACCAAAATAAAAGTGATATTGGAAGGTCTTAAAATCCATTATTTCAAATGACAATGTTCTATCTACTATCCCTATATCCTCTGGTGACACTTTTACTACAGCGAACGAGTTTAACTTACATTTTGCAAATGTTGCGAATGATACATTTAGTGATGATTTAACAGATTCTTTCAGATATGTGATATTGATGATATGTTTATTTTAAGTAAAAATGTAAAAGAATGATATTTTGAAGGAAATTAACATGCTTAAAAATAAAAAGTCTGTTGGTGTTGACGGTATTTCAACATATATTTTAAAAACCTGCATGGGGTGGTATTCTGAGCGTCATTTTATCTCTAAATTTTTTTATTTTATCTTTTTGTATTCCGAGACCACATTTTATTTCGGATTTTATCTCATATTTTATCTCAATCTCCTACCTCTTGCGTGCCTATCCATGTTGTACGCATGATACGCACAGCTTTAAACGCTCACGCCAATCATATTTGTGGGAAAGATAAAATAAAACTTAAAATAGGGTAGGGGCTATTTTATCTCTAGGATACACGGTGAGTGCGATATATTTGGACAAATATAATGCTAGTCGTGCGATCAAAATAAACAAAAAGATACTGAGTACTGACTATATTTCTCAACCAACATTCTCATATGATTATCGAATTCTATTACAAGATTTTTGCCAACTAATATCACACTTGCAATAATGCTTGTGATTGTATTTTAAACCTCGGAAAGTACCCTAGTCGTTTTCATGAAATCCTAGCAAAAAGCGCGATTGCGCTTTGATGCACGCGTATTGAAAATTGTAAAAATAGTGCATTCGCGCTCTCTTGCCCAAGAGACTGACAGAGAGCAATTCTCTTAGATCAGATAAAATCTCGCTGAAATGGGTCTCAGAATACCGATTTAAAAATATTTTAAGGGTATTTTATTTCACTGACTAAAAATCTCAGATTTTATCCGAGATAAAATGAACCTCAGAATACCGCCCCAGGGGTGGTATTCTGAGCCTCATTTTATCTCTAAATTTGTTATCTTATCTTTTTGTATTCCGAGACTACATTTTATCTTGGATTTTATCTCATATTTTATCTCTATCTCCTACCTCTTGCGTGCCTATTCATGTTGTACGCATGATACGCACAGCTTTAAACGCTTACGCCAATCATATTTGTGGGAAAGATGAAATATAACTTAAAATAGGGTAGGGGCTATTTTATCTCTAGGATACACGGTGAGTGCGATATATTTGGACAAATATAATGCTAGTCGTGCGATCAAAATAAACAAAAAGATACTGAGTACTGACTATATTTCTCAACCAACATTCTCATATGATTATCGAATTCCACTACAAGATATTTGCCAACTAATATCACACTTGCAATAATGCTTGTGATTGTATTTTAAACCTCGGAAAGTACCCTAGTCGTTTTCATGAAATCCTAGCAAAAAGCGCGATTGCGCTTTGATGCACGCGTATTGAAAATTGTAAAAATAGTGCATTCGCGCTCTCTTGCCCAAGAGACTGGCAGAGAGCAATTCTATTGGCTGAGCACGATGAAAGTGAAATATAAAGACATTTATTATTGGTTAAGGCATCATAAATGAGCGTGTCTTAGATGAGATAAAATGTCGCTGAAATGGTTCTCAGAATACCGATTTAAAAATATTTTAAGGGTATTTTATTTCACTTAAAATCTCAGATTTTATCTGAGATAAAATGAATCTCAGAATACCGCTCCTGTGCTAAAGAATTAGTTCCCTCAATAACGTATTTAATAAATAAATCTATTGTGGATGGAAGAGTACCAGTCAAATGGAAAGTAGCTAAGATAATACCATTGCATAAAAAGGGGGATAATTCGAATCCTGACAATTACAGACCCATTTCACTTACAAAAGCAATTGTTATATTATCTCAATAAAAACCAAGTCTTAATAGCAGAACAATCCGGATTTAGACCAAAAGACTCAACTACAACAGCTCTGGCCAGGGTAACGGATGACTTGCTTCTTGCCATTGACAATGGAAAATACACTGGTGCAGTTTTTTCAAATTTACAAAAGGCTTTTGACATGGTTAATTACCAAATATTTTTATCTAAGCTCTCACAACTTGGTATTACTGGTAAATCACTTGGTTTTTAGGTTCTTTATCTGGTCGGAAAATAAAAAAAACGTATTTGAATAATGTCTTTTCTGATGAATGTGTAATTTCAAATGGAGTACCCCAGGGGTCTATTTTGGGCCCGCTTTTATTTGTTATATTTATCATTTTCTTTAAAAAAATGTTCATTTCATTTATATGCTGATGATACTGTCCTATATTTTTCTGACAAAGACCTAAATGTTGTTGAAAGAATTCTAAATGATGAATTACAAAGAGTAGATAGGTGGATGAGTATAAATATATTGAAATTGAATTGTAATACAACGGTTGGTATGTTATTTGGTACACGACACATGTTGTCAAGGTATAATAATCTAGATTTACGCATTCGTGAAACAAAAATTCAAAATGTAGATAGTGGTAGATATTTAGGGATTTTTATTGATAAGGAACTCAAGTGGAATACTCATTTTGAGCATATGTCTTCAAAAATTGGCAAAATGATAGGCTTTCTTGGGAGACTAAGGTATTTTGTCAATGAATCTAGTTTGAAAATAATATATTCTTCTGTCATTCTCCCCCACTTTGATTATGCGGATGTAGTATGGCAATCTGCATCTAAGAAATATTTGAATTTACTACTCTCATACTTCAACTTCCTATACACATGACATTTTAAAATGGAAGAAATTGAATATACGTCAAAAGGAACATATTTACATTATGATGTTTAAAGTTTTGAATAATTTTACCCCAGATTATATGAAAATGTCAATACCTCAAAAGTCCTTTCCCTATTTACTACGCACAAGAGGTCAACTTAGTCTCCCAAGACCGAAAACAAAATAGTTCTAAACGAACATTTTTTTTTATCGGGGGGTCTAACTGTATAATCAACTACCATCCCATTTAGCAGCTATTGCCACAATCCAGTCCTTTAAATCGAATATACAAGACTATTTCGATGATTCGTAATTTTTTGTTGCAATTGTTTTGTTTTTTTGTTTTTTTTTTATTTATTTTTTTTTGTTGGGGGGGGGGGGGTTTACTGGCTTGTAAGGTTTTGGTTTTGGGGTTGTTTTTTGGGGGGTTGTTAATTTTTGGGTATCATTTTGTATTTGATTTTTTTTTTTTATTATGTTTATGTACTATAACTGCTATGCATGTGTTTCTTTATTATGTCAAAGGACCACATGGAAGAACAGTGGCACTATGTAAGTGCCACTGAAATGGGCTATCCGCCATACATATATATGTAAATATTCTGATTTACCATGTATATTTTAACTTTTAATGTTATTATGGAAATAAAAACAAACAAATATTTAATGAATTAAATGTATCTGTTTACTGATTTATAAAGAAGTTTTCGAATCTAATTATTATTTTTATTATCTTAAGTAGCAAAATCAAACTTCAGCTTGCGTCTATCTCCTCTACAATAGACTTGGTAAGAAACCTGAGAAAGGTTGCACCCTGATAGCAGAATGACATCTTCAAGACGTCGTAAACTGGTCAACTCGTCATACGTCGTGTATGCAACGTTATTACGACGTCTTTATAACGTCGAGTGAAGACGTCATATTTCTACAGTAAGGGCGACGTAATTATGACGTCTTTATGGCCTCTTTCATAGACAATACTTTGCCATTTTTGTAATCAAAATTATCAACGATAGTACGACGTCTTTATATCGTCTTTCAAAGACCATTTTTAAGCCATTTTGTATGTCCAATTAAACGACATTTTTAAGACATCTTTTTGACGTCTTTTAAAGACAAGATTTGACATCCTGTATTCCGACACAGGAAATGTACTACTTTTGGGGAGCAATTTTTGTCATAGCCATTTATAAAAGCTGGGAAGCTCTGGCGGTGATCAGTTGGCCTACGTGATACTGAAAATTATATCAAATCAAATAAATAAAATTATATAAACAAAATTGCCGTACTCTGATGTGTTTTATTGTGAAAGGAAGGATGGGGGTATTGGGGATAAATAACCTAATTTTTTATCGGAATTTGTTAACACTTTCACTGACCTAGCTGTTCCTCCTATTTCTCTGCTTCTATATTAAAACCCATTTTCCGTGTGGACTTCCCCTTCAACAGGTCATAGACTGACATGAAAATGACATCTATCAGAAATGAAGAAATATTTTGGCCTAATGTGTAGGGCAATGTTATGACATTTACGTCAGTATAATTTACAAGACCTTTTGCCAGTTTTGTAGGACAATATTATTACGTGACATTCAATCAATTACGAGATATTTTCAGTATGTGTATGATCATTAGATGATGATATGCAATATTCAGACATGTAAATATTCTATATTGTCAGTTAGGGGATATTTTGTGACTGATGCTACCTTGATACCCTGATAAATGAGATATTACAGTTTTCGAAAATAAATTATTATTTCATTGTCATTATCATTATTATCACTATCATTAATATTACTACACACATGTAATATCATTATTATTATTATCATCATTATTATTATTATTATCATTAATATTATTAATACCATTACGATTTTACTGTTCGATTTAAAATGCCTCCTCATAATATAAAAATACCTCCTCACTATTTTCGTTTTTAATGAATTCAAAAGACGTCAAAAATACGTCATATTTACGTCGTGATTCGAGTATAATAATCGATCGTGAATACTCATGAATGACCAGAAACGACCAAAAATTGTGGAAATAGAATAATAGGACTTTTAGTTGTGATGAAAAATGTACTTCTATTAATTATGTTGTACATAATTCAATCAATGTCACGAGGAGTTTTTCAGAAATACACTGTTGGTCATAAAGGTGGAATATTTTTTTTCACCAAATTTTCACAGCGTAATTATTACAACATGATTTGAATATGGCATTTATGGTGCATGATAACCACTTTACTTTATTATTCTGGGTTTTACACACGTTTGACAGTGATATTTTACAAGTTTATGTCCTAAGCGATGGATGTCATGAGCATAGAACAACAATGACGACAATATACAGTAAATTAAAGGATCATGAGATACAGTATTTATTTTCAATCTCTCTCTCAGTTTTCCAGATGACTTCTTTTTTGTGATTTCATGGACAAATTTGCATCAAACTTGAGTCATTGTTCTTACTCAGTCACTAGTATCGGGTATGTCCACCCGTGGCACGAACCAGCGCATGCAGACGTCGTGGCATGCTGTCCACTAGCTTGTTGATGACGTCAACAGGCATAGCGTCCCATTCTTCCCTCAGAGCATCTGCCAACTCCTGCAGATTTTGAGGAATGACCTCTCTGTCGTTGATGGCTCGGCCTAGGGCATCCCATGCATGCTCTATGGGGTTCATATCCGGCGAACAAGCTGGCCATGGCAACTGTACGACGCCCTCTGCCTCCAGGAATTCCCTTACTGCAGCGGCCCTGTGCGGTCTAGCGTTGTCATCCTGCAGTCGGAAATTGTGCCCATACACTCGTCTTGCATATGGAAGACAGTGGAACTCCAAGATATCCCTGTAGGCGGCGGCGTTGACGTTTCCGTCCGGAACCACCAGTGGCGTTTTCCCTCCATAATGGATGCCGGCCCATATCATCACTGAGCCGCCTCCGCCTTGAGTCGTCTCGTGGATACATTCATCGCGAAGGTTTTCCCCGGCTAATCGACGAACTCGTTGTCTCCCATCCTTTCGGTCAAGGATGAACCGGCTCTCGTCCGTGAAGACCACATGTTGCCAATGTCCTGGATGAAGCCTTCTGTGCTCCCTAGCCCAAAGAAGACGAGCTACTCTGTGGCGAACAGACAGGCGTGGACATTTGGTCAACCGTCGTGCTCGGTAACCATGTTGGAGCAATCTGCAATTAACGGTTGACCGGGAAACGTTGATCCCATGATATCTCCTCCACAAGCGACGAAGACGGCCCGTGAGCAATTTCCGGTTTCTACGGCTGAAATTCAACAGTTGGCGATCATCTGTTCTAGTGGTCAATCTGGGACGTCCTGGAGATTTCCGTGGCCGCACATTCCCCGCCTCACGTTGACGTTTCAGGATCTTAGAGACTGCACTCCCTAGATATCCCTAGGACTTCTGCAATATCAGTCTGCTTGTAGCCCTCCTGTCGCAGTGCTACCACTCTCTCGCATGTTGCTGTTGCCGTTGGGCCAGGCATAGTCCAGGGAACGTCTCTACCGATTTTTATTTCAAACGGTACAAGGAACTCGAAAAAATGCAACCTTCTTATACACAGTGCTAAATTAGGGAAAGGGACAGAATATCATATGCATAGGCTTTTATAGTCTACAACAAAAGAATTTATTACGTAATCCAAATTTCTCATGTTATATTGCCACTTGTGTAATGGGGAAACATTATGTAATCACTCAATTACCATTTTGTCTACGCGTAGCCTTTCAAATACCAACAAAACTGTCGATTTTTATTCAAAAATATTTTATTCCACCTTTATGACCAACAATGTACATTAGAAAATTGTAATCTTCAAAAGTTTTTTACAAGTTCTACACTATAGTCCCTACACATAGTAAAGTAGATACAAAGGTAAAGTAACTAGGTATACGATATCGGATATAGGATTTTAGGATTATAGGGTTGTTGTAGGATATGATTATATATAAGATACTAGCAGAAGCAGCCCGTGGACATCCACGGGCGCTAGCTGTGTTTATGATTAATCACCGTACCGTATATTTGTTACAATAATCAAGTGAATAAATAAAAAAGTCGGGTAAAGTTATTTTTATCAAGAAGTATTTACAACATGTGCATTGGCGGATCCGGGGGGGGGGGTACTTCCGGCCCGTGCCCTCCCCACCCCCCCCCCCCCCCCCCTTGGAAGGAAAGTGTGCATTTTGACCATAGACGATCCGCCCTTTTGTCGATTGTGCCCCCGCCCCCTTTTAGAATGAAACCTTCTTTTTTTTTCGCTTGTCAGAGAATTATGGAGGGACCCCCATAACCACCCCCTCCCGAGCGAATTTTGTAGGTCTGACGAAAACAAATTCTCGCCACCGCCCCCCCCCCCCCCCCCAGGTCTGCCTTTTCCAAAAGTTGACAAACCTGCACTTGTGTTCCCCGCCTTATACTAAATTCTGGATCCGCCCCTGATCATGTATGTCTTATTTATTCAAAGCTTGCTTGAGTTCTGAAGAAAATGCATTTTCATCTTGATGAAAATTGATCATGGATATAATAATGCTTGAGTAGAATATCCATGCATAGACCTAGAAGGAGCGATTTGATCTTGCCATGTTTCTGTGGTTTAATACTCAGAAATATTAAGGCCATGAAAACATAACATCCATAATTAGCGGTACGTCCCCTGTAAAGGATGCAAAAATGAGAAAAAATGAATGTTTCATTCTATTTTCAGGGGATTATGGCCCCCTATGATGGGTCTTAATTGGGAGGAACGACGGATTGACTTCCCCCTACTAGGAATAGCACACAACGTATTAAGGGACCTCTTTATGACGTTTTCCATTGGTAATAAACATGTCTTCAGGACGTCATAAAGACGTCTTCTTAGACCAGAAAGACGTCAAAATTACGTCAATATAAGACGTCCTCAAGACGTCAAACGCTGGTGAAAATGTACGTCTTATTGACGTCATTATCTGACACCTTTACGACGTGAGACGCGACGTCATTCAGACGTCATTTTGACCAGTTTCTGCTATCAGGGCTGGGCTAAGGGCGTGATCTGGTGGTTGCCTTGCTGAAGGTGTCCTGAAAATACATGCATTTGAGAGCCTTTCCTGCTCAAAAAATACATAAAAATCCCAAGCCTGTTAGGTCTTCATAACACACAAACACGCCCTGGACCGCTCCTCTCACACAGTCCTCTCGCAGCGAAAGATTTTAGCGTTCCACTTTAACCCGTCAGTGAGCCTTGTTGTTTCCTAACGTTTCCTAGCGCTTGAATGCATTGTATGCATTAAATTCCGCTTCTCACCGACTGCAATGGTGTGCACGTTTGATAGACCTGTAGTGTATTCAAATTGATGCATATTTCTTCTCTGAGCACCTACTGACGAGCTATCCATTAACTAGGTTTTTTTTTAATATATATAAATGAGCTTCAATGCTTGGAATCCGGTTTGCATACATTACATGTTGCTATGTCGGGCAAACTTTCTGGTTGTCAAGAGCAACCTTTGTTTGAACCGGTCTATTGGATATGTCTAGAAGAAGAATAAAAGGAAGAAAAGAAGAAGAAGAAGAAGAAGAAGAAGAAGAAGAGGAGGAGGAGGAAAAGGGGGAAAAGGGAAGAATATTTCATAATTTGGGAATACTAACTTAATGTTTTCCAGCATATTCGACACCAAAATGCTTTCTACAGTATTGAGCAAGCAAACAACAGGGCTTCTTGACTTTGTGACTGGCGTGACAGTGGGCGTGTGCGATGTACGTGTGTGTGCACGCGCGCG
The DNA here is from genome assembly GCA_025617745.1 of Heliocidaris erythrogramma. NCBI lineage: Eukaryota > Metazoa > Echinodermata > Echinoidea > Camarodonta > Echinometridae > Heliocidaris > Heliocidaris erythrogramma. Next base: position 6,024,957 of record CM046854.1, read on the forward strand.
CGTGTGTGGGTTAACATAAATTCATTTGTGGGATACAGAGAACAATACAGCACAATGATGGCCTTTATTCCGTCATGCTTGTGGGGTACAAAATACAATAGAAGTGCTTGCGGGGTCCAAAATACAATAGGAGAAAACAAGTTCCCCACAAATCAATGTGTGTGTGTGTGTGTGTGTGTGTGTATCAGTGGCGTAGATACGAACACACTTTCTATTCAGTTTTTTTTTGGGGGGATGAATAGATCTCCCCCAACAATAGATAATTACGCGTCGTGTGTGTGTGGGGCGGGGGGGGGGGGGTCTTACTGAACTAGGCGATAATGCAATTATGATTTACGCTCTTATTACTGAGGTGAAGACAGTTATCAAAGAATGAAACGGTGAGGAATTATAAGAAAAAGGAGGAGGTGGAGGAGGAGGAGAAGGAGGAGAAGAAGAAGAAGAAGAAGAGGAGGAGGAGGAAGAAAAGGGGGAAAGGGAAGAATATTTGATAATTTGGGAATACTAACTGGATGGTTTATTCTACACCAGAGGCGTAGATAGCAGGGGGGGGGGGGGGGGGGGGGGCGGGGATAGGGGTATGCATCCCCCAACTTTTCGGGTGGGGATGGGTTTGTACAAACATCCCCCCCCCCCCCCCCAGGTTTCACCCCTCAAAAAAAAAGTGGCGGGAAATATACATTTCTATATTATGTTGAAGATACATATAATGTTGTATATTATATATCTATTAATTTTATTTTTATATATTCTTTATTTCAATATAAATGTTATATATTTGTGTACAATAGCCTTCTCCAATTGCATTGGCTACCGGCACAGAAGAGAGTCATGTTCAAAATTTGTCTGACCAGCTTCAATATTCTACATGGATATGCCCCAAGTACCTTTCTGAGATGGTGTCAGTAACTCAGTCAGTTTGGTCACTGAGGCCTTCGGAAGCCACGAGACTAGTTGTGCCGAGGACAAGAATGGTAACCTACGGAGAGAGGTCCTTCGCCAAGGCCGCACCCATTCTCTGGGACTCTCTTCCTCCGTATTTGAGGCAATTAGATTCCATGGAACAATTCAGACACTACTGAAAACTTATCTGTTTGTCTAAAGATCCTAGTTTTCATAATTACATGTAGTTTATCTGTTGAGCTATTTCTATGTTCTGCATAATATTATATTTGTTGTTGCGCCTTGATCGAAACATTGTTATTATCATTATTAGTATACAATATTGTAGATTTATATGAATTGATATGTATCTACAATGCTGTCGTGGCTTCTGATTTTTCCCGATATAAAATTATTTTTACACCACTAGAAAGTGAAAACCATCTACTTCAAATTATGCAACATGGGTGTTGATCTGGGAGTGACATGGAGGTATATTTGTTTTAAATGAAGGGGGGGGGGGGGGGGGGGGTTGGCCTGCATGTGTTACCATCCCCAAATATATTTAGAGGGTTGGTATATTTAGATTAAAAGTATACATGTAATTATTCTGGATTTAGAGGGTTCAGTCGGTAATTTTCCTTTATAATGCAATACTGGAAAACTGAAATGAAATGTGGTGGTGGAAATGTGGTGGAATCGAACGTGGTGGAGAAAGAAGGAATACATCACACCCAAAATTTATTGAGGATGATGATGACCTGTGTCAAGTCATCATCACCCAACTATACCTAGAAGAATTATGAAATAACAATCATAACATGTAGGCCGGGTAAGAAGCACCGCTCTGGGCGTTGCATGTGGGCACAGTGCCCCTTCTTTTCCCATTAACTTCAGATAAGTACCCCCATTTTTCTTTCGAGTAAGTGCAGGTTCCATATTCTTTTAAGTGCCCACTTTGATAATTACACCTCATCCCTCACCTTACCTTTTATAAATGCTCCTATTTCAACGAGAGCATTTCCCCTTTTATTCCTTTTAATGTAACAAGTGACAAAGTCATTTTTTTCTTTGTAATATATAGACCCTGATTTAATTTTTCTACCTTATATAAGAACATTTTCCCGTTCTTATAAATGCTCCTTTTCAGGTGTTATAAGTGCCCCTTTTCACCTGTGATGAGCTGCCTTTTCTACATTTTCTACACATTCATTTATTTTTCTAATAATTGAAGTGTCCTTTTCCCCCATGATAAGTACCACATTTACCTTTTCCATAACATGAGCCGCTAATCCAAAGTGAGAGCCAGTATTCCCAAATGCTCGCTCGCTACGCTCGCTCGTATAAAAAGTATAGCTTATTAAAAAAAAATTCATTGTGAAATTTTGCAATCACAATGTAATTGCTATTGTTTGCTCGCTAGCTTCGCCCGCTCGCTCAATATTCAAATCTTACTACAAAATTGCAAAGCATGATGCTAAAGTTATATCTTGGATATGTAAAGATAAAAACCATATACATGTTTACACACCGACGCAGAACTTTCATATTATATATATATATATATATATATATATATACATATCTTGTAAGACGTGCAAAAGCGAATGATGACACGAGACGTAGCTCTATGTCCGTTGCTAGTGCCAAGCTTTCGGCGTGAGCGCCTTTATCACGGCTGTGTTGATGCTGTGTTGTTGCTTGAGATAGCCTTTATCACGGATGTGTTGATGCTGTGTTGTTGCTTGAGATAGACACTATCTCAAGCAACAACACAGCATCAACACAGCCGTGATAAAGGCGCTCACGCCGAAAGCTTGGCACTAGCAACGGACACAGAGCTACGTCTCGTGTCATCATTCGCTTTTGCACGTCTTACAAGATATAATATTTCTACGATGACACAGTCAATGAGTACGAAGATTGTCAAACCTCTCTCACATTTATATATATATATATATATATATACACACTGTAAAAAATTGCTGTAGGAATTTACAGTAAATTACTGGCAACCCGCTGCACAGTAAATTAATGTATTTTTCACGGTATTGTACTGTTTATTCTAAACTGTAAAAAGCAGTATATAACTGTAAAAAAAATGTATTTAACTGTAAATGATACAGTATTTTACTGTGCAGCCGGGTTGCCAGTAATTTATTGTACTTCCTACAGTATTTTTTTACAGTGTACCCCCCATGTATGAGGACCTGTCAACGTCAATGTTCTAAACCATTATGACTTTCTACACTATTGGGCAAGCAAGTAGGTGTTAATGCCATTATGCATAACGCTCTTAGTATTGAGGTGAAGGCAGAACTATCAAAGAATGCGTCGTAATAGAACAGTATTATTGTATAACGTTCACTGTAAAAAGCAGAAGAAGTCGAAGATCAAGAAGAAGAAGGAGGATGAGGAGCAAAAGAATAAAAAAGAAGAAGGAGAAGGAAAAGGAGAAGGAGAAGGAAAAGGAAAAGCAGAAGAAGAAGGAGAAGTAGATGAAGGAGGAGGAGGAAAAGAAGAAAAAGAACACTGTTAGAACGTTGATTAAAATTTTAACCAACAAGATTAAAAATTTTAATCAACCGAGGGTTACCAGGTGAACCACACATTTGTAGGTTAAAACTTTAATCAACGGCCTGTTGATTAAAGTTTAACCTGTGGTCGATTAAAAGTTTTAATCATTTGTTGGTTAATCGTATTTTGCTCAACGTTGGTTAAATTGGTGTTGATTAAACTAAAACAAAATGGTGGTTAAATGTTTAACCATTTGTTGGTTAGGTTTATTTTGTTGGTTAAATGTTTAACCATTTGTTGGTTAATCATATTTTGCTCAACATTGGTTAAAATGGTGTTGATTAAACTTAAACAAATTGTTGGTTAGATTTATTTGATGAGAAACTCCCCGGAGAAACTCTTTTCATATCTGTAATTGTTGTCTAGCTAGCCTTATACGAAATAGATCTACTCAGTGATCTACTTTCAGCGGTTTGGTAAGTTCGACCTTCTCAGACCTGGACTAGACTTGACTAAGGCAGGCCCACCGGTAGACTACGCCTACGCCTACATTGGTGCTTATATCTTTTTCTCAAAAATCTGTTCTGGTTTCAGTGTTTGTCATATTGCCCTGTCCGCGAAATATGGACATGCGCGAAGTTGAACACACCGCCATACCGCCGGCGTCGCCTCCTCGCTGCCATAGGCGCAGTCAGTAAATCTACCGGTGGGCCTGGCTTAGCCAGGTCTAGTCCAGATCGAGCAGGTCGAACTTGCTCCCAAGCCGTTTAAATTAGAAAGAAAGAGCACACTGTAGATCTATGTCTTCCCAAGATTAAGCTGGACAACAATCACATATATGAATAATAGTTTCTCACCTTCAAACACGCCGACAAACTCTTTGAAAGTCCCACTCATTCAGCGACTTGAATGACAATGCCTTCCATTTTTATCGCAAACAATTTCTGTGATAGATTTGTGCGCAGCGAATTTGTTCCAAATCCATATGCGCCTGCGCTGTTCGGTCACGCGATTGGTATTTTAATCAACTTTGATCAAACTTTTAACCAACAAAAAGATAAAGTGTCTTGACAGTTAGCACTATCAGTTTGGCGGGAAAGCAGAGAACACTGTTTTTAATCAATGTTGGTTACAAAGTAACCAACAAGAATAAAAACAATAATTTTAATCAACAATATTTTTAACCCACGCAAGATTAAAAGTCATTTTTAACCAACATTCATTTTATAACAAATGTTGAGCGATTTTTAATCAACATTTTTTTAATCCGTAGTTTTTTAATACATGTTTTAACAGTGAAGAAGAAGAAGGAGAAGTAGAAAAAGAAGGGGAAAAAAGAAGGAGAAGGAGAAGAAAAAGAAAAGGAAAAAAAGAAAAAAAAGAAGAAGAAGAAGGAAAAGAAGACAAATATGGGACAGATTACTACATACTCTCTAAATGTAATGGAGTGAATTTGCCATTCGACAATAAGAGCGAAGGAACTTTTAGTCCAAACTGAGTGGTAAACCACTCCCTTTTGAGTGAGCGTGCCGATATTCATCGGCCGTCTCACTCACTGACAGATCGAGCATGTGTTACGCTCAATTTCGTGTGCAGACTGAAGTATTTTCACACGTGAGCAACAAGTGACGCAAGGCAACCAATGACAAGCCGCTTAAAATTCAATGTCAGTATCATTCTTTGCTGTAAACAAAACTACAGGGACCACTCTTGAAAAAGAGTGGATAAAACTCTAAAGAACCGAGCTAAATATTTTATAAGTGACATCACATCGGTTACAACGTGCAAACCAATAGAGATTAAAACGTAACGGTACTGGTTAAGCTTCAGGCAGGAAAATTAGCACAATTCGCATAATTATTTAAATTTGAGTTTGAGTTTGAGTTTATTTATTCATTTGTCTTTCTTCCAACAATAAGTAACAAAAACAATAACATTAACACTTTCTTTCAAACAATGATATAAATAACAACAGTAACGCTAGGCTTTACAAGTATACTAAAAAACATAAATATATGACCGAGTAAATGTACATGTGTAATGATAACAAAGATAACAATATTTTGAGAAAGGCAAACGAGGAGACCTTAATGAAGCATAGCTTGTAAGACAAGGTCCCTCATGAATAAAAAGTAATATATACATGTATATATATATATTGAAAGAAAATATATAAACTCCTCAAAAAAAGTTAGGAAATCTGACTTTGATCGATCATTTCTCCCGAGTCGTAGTGAATATTGATGTTTGATTGATACCACTGAAAAGATCATTTAATTTTCTTTAAAATGATACCCTACATGATATGATTATCGTTCACATGGAGGTGCAGTGCCTTGAAATGTGGGGCAAGGTCAAAATTCAAAAGTTGCAAAATGACACACTATTGAAAGTCACAGTGTTCTTTTCTACCGTGGTGATGAGTGAGTTTCCCAGTTGTTTCTTTTGTTTTCATGCATCTTAACATCAACATTAACATGGAATCAAACAAACCTCTGCACAAGCAAACACATAACAAACAAACATGCATGCATGGGTATTTCAAAACACGACTCAAACCATGTTATCTCACAGAACCATCACTACATAAACCACAACAAAACATCAAAAATGAAGAGGCAGGGGCTTGATTTAATGGATTTTCATCTTTATTGTCACATACAGAGATCTTTGATTTCATCAATTAACATGATCAAGGCTCACTACGGGTGGAAGACCCAAGTGCTTGCACCACCGCCTGGCACCGCCTCCTCATGCTGCTGATGAGCTTCGTGATTCGTTGCTGTGGAACGGCATTCCATTCTTCAATCAGAATCTGACGCAGTCCTGCCAGTGTCGTTTCATTGGTGACTCTCTTCCGTACAGACTGGCCGAGTTGATCCCAGAGATGCTCGATGGGGTTTTTAGGTCTGGGCTGCATGCAGGCCACTCCATTCTCGTGATATCCTCTCTCTCGAGAAAATTGCGGACCAGTCTCGCTCTGTGGGGTCTCGCGTTGTCGTCTTGCAGGATTGCGTCGTTCCCCATATTCCTTAAATACGGGACAGATGTTGGTTGGAGGATCTCGTCTCTATACCTCTGAGCAGTGAGGTTTCCGTCAATGACAACAAGTTCTGTTTTTCCTGCAGTCGAGATGCCTCCCCACACCATCACCACGGTAAAAAAGAACAGTGACTTTCAATATTGTGTCAATTTGCATCTTTTGAATTTTGACCTTGCCCCACATTTCAAGGCACTGCACCTCCATGTGAACAATAATCATATGTAGGGTATCATTTTAAAGAGAATTTTCAGTGGTATCGGAGAAATGATCGATCAAAGTCAGATTTCCAAACTTTTTTTGAGGAGTTTATATATATTGAAGAAAACACAAGGAATACACAATACGAAAAAAAGGATAAACAAGGGTGACTATATACAATGGGGGCAGGGGAGATTTTTTTACATCACAAGACTAGGATAGGAATGAAAGGGAGGGAAGAGAAGATAAAGATATAACAAAGGGTTACATTAGACGAAAAGACTTACACAGACACAAGACAGGAAAAAAAAAACAAAAAAAAAAAACCGTGACAACAAGATAGCTGGCTTTCAAGAATAAAATACATTAATACATTTTCTTAAAATGAAGGTATATGCATTTGTAATGTATCATACAGGACTTACTACCAGTTACTAACATCAACAATCAACACAATTTAAAGACATCACGAATCAACACAATAATTCGTCAAAAGATGTAACTTAAGACTTCGTTTAAAAGCTGATTTACTCAAAGCATGTTTAATGCTTGGATCAAGCGAGTTCCAATACCTGGGTCCAGTATATACGAGCGTATTAAGAGTAAATTGTGTCCTTGCACGGGGTAGGTGCAATCCTGAAGCCTGTCTCGTGGCATATCTATGAATTTCACTATTTTTCTTAAAACGTTTGGCTAGTGCTAGTGGGAGGTCACCTGCATTAAAATCATACATTAGAGACCCTAACTGCATAAAATAGATATCTTCCACTTTTAGAATTTTATGTTGATGAAAGAGAGCATCAGTGTGAGCACGAAAATGTGCGTTACAAATTATTCTTATAACTCTCTTTTGGATCAAAAATAGTTTTTCATTTTGCGATTTTGAAGAATTACCCCAAGCTAACATCCCATAATTAATATATGGAAGAATTAAAGTCGAATACAGGATAAACAATATTTCTTTTGGAATAACTGCTTTTAGTTTGCATATAACACCAGTATTTCGTGATAAGAGCTTAGAAAGGTTATCCACATGAATTTTCCAATTCAGTTTGTCATCAATATAAAGACCAAGAAATTTGGTAGAATTTACTCTATTTATGGAAACTCCCCCAAACAAAACATTTCCAGGTAACATTTTAGCAGAATTACTAAAAAGTATATAATTGGTCTTCTGAAAATTTAATGATAGTTTGTTTGCATGAATCCAAGTTATAATATTACTTAGCTCAATATTAACTGTTTGTAAAAGGACCCGAGGATTCTAGTGTGATAAAATATGATATAGGGGTTTTGTAATAACTGATATAACTGATAACAAATATAATAACAGGGTGCAGATAGAGAAGGTGCAGGTAATTGTGAAAAGACAGACTGCAGGGGTACGTGTATGGAACAGGACGTTAGGCATGCTTATATGATTTCAGTTAAAATAAAATGTTATACGAACGTATAATATAGGTATGGATAAGTTATAGTTAATTATGTATTGACTTGACCTGTTGGTGTGAGTATTGACAGATTTTTTACATTTTTTTAAGCATACGTTTAAAAGCATTAATACTAGGGGATTCTTTAAAGTCATGAGGCAGAGAATTCCAGTATGCAGATCCAGAGTAAACAAATGAGTTCTTTGCAAATGAAGTTCTTGTTAATGGTAGATGATAGCAGTTTCGTTGTCTAGTTGGGTAATAATGTATAGAAGTATTCTTGCGGAACATATTAGAAAAAAATTGCGGGGAGATTGTCTTTACTTAATTTGTACATGAATTGGCCGAGTTGGAAAAGATATATGTCATTTACTTTGAGAATATTGTTTTCAAAGAATAAAATATCGGTATGTGATCTAAATTGCGTCTGAAATATTATTCTTAGAGCCTTTTTCTGCAAAAGTAATGTCGGGTTTAATTGTGTTTTTATTGCACATCCCCAAGCTATAATTCCATAATTAATATATGGAAAGATCAATGTGTAATAAAGTGTCAGCAATGTTCGAGAAGGAAGAAAATGTTTGAGTTTATCAACGATTCCGATATTTCTAGAAATTGTTTGGCATGTGCTATCGATATGAGGTTTCCATGATAATTTGTTGTCAATAAGGACTCCTAAAAATCTTGTTATAGAAACATTATCAAGAACATGGTTATCAAAATGGATACTGCCTGGTAAACTATTGATATTATTACTAAATAACATGTAATTAATTTTGTTTTCTGCAGATTAATTGAAAGTTTGTTTGACTTGATCCATTCGGTCACATATGTCAGTTCAGAATTAACAGTTGTAATGAGTTGATTAACATCAGCATGAGAAAAGAAAATATTTGAGTCATCAGCGAAGAGTATGAATGACAATAAATTAGAAGATTTTTGTATATCATTAATGTAGGCCTACGTAATGAAAAGTAGAGGGCCAAGTAGGCTACCCTGCAGCACGCCACAAGTAATCTGAAGAGTAGAAGAATTGCAATTGTTAACCGATACAAATTGAGTCCTATTAGTGAGGTAACTCCTGAACCACTCCAAGGCCTTCCCTCTAACTCCATAATGACAAAGTTTATGTAGAAGAATATCATGGTTTATGGTATCGAAGGCCTTGGAGAAGTCCAGGAAGATACCAACAGTGTGACAACCTTTATCGATAGAAGTGGTGACTTTATCAATAAATGACAATTGCATGAGAGGTACTATGGTTTTCCCGAAACCCAAATTGGAAGTTTGAGAAAATGTTGTGTTGTTTGAAAAAATGTGACAGTGTTGTTCTTGTATGGACAATTTTTTCTAGAATCTTAGATAGCGAGGTTAGTAGGGATATTGGACGATAGTTAAAAACAAGTTGACTGTCACCTTTTTTGAAAAGAGGAATAACTTTTGCAATTTTCATTTTATTAGGGACCCGTCCTGTGTTAAGAGAAATATTAAAGATGTGCACTAAGGGATCAACGATAGCTATGATAATTTTCCTTAAAAGGAAATTAGGAATGCCGTCAAACCCAGGACTTTTCTTATTCTGCAGATTGCTAACAAAATTGAAGATTTCACCCGATAGATCTCACCGAGGTTTCATCCGGCAGTTACTCTATTCTATTGCTGATCGATTGCCATCGCCGGGGAGGGGTACTCTCAGTCAAATGTGCTACCCAAACGCGTCCACACACTTCGAAATTGGACCCTAAATGGCGTATTGCATGAAGTCTAATTTGCACCCTATACGGCGTCACAGAAAAAAAAAATTACCCTAAATGGCGTCAACAGGGTCATCACGCCACCCCAAAATACCCTAAGTGGCGTATAAATCAGTATGGGCAATCCTAGGTTTTAGCGGTCTAAATTATTTTAGGTTGCTAACTAGGGTTAGGGTTAGGGTTAGGGTTAGGGCATAGACGAGCTGAACTTAGCAACCTAAAATAAGTTTAGACCGCTAAAACCCAGGATCGCCTCAGTATGGTACCTAGTACCATACCCAGTGGCGTATCTATGGCGCCCGGGGCGCGTCTTTTTTTTTTGTAACCAAGCCTAGGCAGATTTCGCATTTTATCATGAATATTCATGACGCAGGGTCGGGAAACGGTTCCGATTGGTCTTCATGAAAGCACGGTCGGTGGGGGGGGGGGGGGGGGGGGGGGGGGAGTCCCTGGCCTGCACGTACGTACGCATATATGCGCATATTACGTCCAGCGCTATATTTCGATCGTGTGTGTTCAACGTGTAGGCGCCTAGCCTACGTTCATGTATGTATTGTTTAATTCTCAACATATTCACCCCACCTATGCAATGTGGCACGTAAAAAATTGGATTGAGCAGTCAATTTCAAAATCAAGTTTTGCATTAATTTATTGCATGTGCGTAGATCTAATTTAGTAATTAGCTCTTTTGAGGACACCCTCCTTTTCCGACCAAAATTGACACTGCCACTGGCATTACTCTGAAAATAGGTCTAGGCCTAGGCTATGCGTATATTGACAATTGCCCATCGTAATGTTCTCCACAAATGAACTTTACAACAATATGCAGAATCAAGACACAGACTCTAGGCTAGGTCTAACAACGTTAGAGTCTTACTGCTCACGTTAGAATTTAAATTCACATGCAAATTAAATGCACACTGTAATTAGCACTTGCACCCTGCTCCTGTAACGCACATTGCCCTGAGTTAGAAGAACTGCAAGAGTCTTCAGGACTGAAAGAAGCAGACTAACTAGTTACTACTAACGTTCCAATAGTAGTACTAACGTTAGTACCAAGAAAACAAATTATTTTGGTGACCTTTTAGCTGATGAAAACAAAGTGCGTAACTAGTTATTGTAGGTAGGCTAGATCTAAAATCATCTAGATGTAGATCTACCCCCATCATCAATCATTTACTAGTACTGATTAGATCTAGGTCTAACTCATTGACCTTAAAATAACATTCACTTAGGCCTAGGCCTAATCTAAACTTAACTGAAATTGAAAATTGTAACAAAATTGGTCTAGTTAGAGTAGGCCCTAGATCTAGAGTAGTCTTGGCTAACGTTAGACATACCTGCAAATTTGATGATATCACACCATCACATTCCGATTCCATTTTGAAGTTGGGTCTACCACACGTCTATTATTAGGCCAGCATTTTGAGGGATACGTGGAGGCAATTCTAACTCTTATATTAAATTTAGATCGATAATAGATTCAGTGCAAAAACGTAGGCTAGGCGCCTACACGTTGAACACATACGATCATAATATGCGTACGTGCGTGCAGGCCAGGGACTTTTTTCCCCCACCGGCGACCGTGCTTTCATGAAGACCAATCGGAACCGTTTCCCGACCCTGCGTCATGAATATTCATGAAAAAATGCGAAATCTGCCAAGGCTTGGTTCCCCAAAAAAGACGCGCCCGGGGCAAATAAGGAGGTTGCGCCCCCCCCCCCCCCCCCCCCCCAAGCGAACGAGCGGCAATTTTTTTGCATTTTTAACCCTAAAAAGCACAATCCTTGCGCATTTTACCCAGGAAATTTTTCAACTGACCACTATACCGTAGAGAAGTTCGAATTTTGTACATTGATAAACAGTTTTCTATTCACTCCCTTCTAAAATTGACAGCGAAATTATCGAAAACCCTTGAGAAATAGTCGAGGAATTTAGCAAATCGATTGAAAGTCGGGATTTCTTGTAAATGTTGCCCTCTGCAAATTATGCCGTTTAATGCATTTTATCCTATATTGGGCGCGCAATACTTAGCAAGAGGCAGATGATACTTACATGATAGCGAGCAAAGCAACGACAATTATTACATCTTTATTTTTGAAATGTTGAACCCTTTAAAGAAAAATCTATATGGTATTAATCAATATAATGTGTAAATTCCCTTCAACCAACAATGGAAACAAAGATCAAACTTACACAATGGCTTTATCTTTGCATGAGAGACTTGGCTGAAACTGCATGCTTGAGCTTTCGCACTCTCTTTCTTTCCAGCAAAAAAAAAAAAAAAGAAGAAGAAAGAAGCTTCTGTCCAAATTTAAATGGGATCTGGAGTAGCCACAAGGGTGATTTTAAAAATGTCCAAAATTTGCGTGTGAAATTTGGTGATGACTCAGCACGCGAAACGTGCTCCACATGGCTGTGGGTGCAGGGAGGAGGGAATTCCGCCATCCCCCCCCCCCCCCCCCCCCCCCCCCCCCCCCGCGAGAAGCGCCAAAGCTCTGACGTTTCATAGCAAATTTGAGATAACGGCTGGTAGCACATTTTTTTAGGCGGAAAGTTAGTTCGACGCCCGGATTATTTGGACGCAATACTTCACTGTATATAACATAAGTGGGTATAGATAGGGAGAGTTTCCCCCTTCCCGCGCAAAGCGCGAAAGTTCTGACGTTTGAGCAAATTTGAGAGAAAGATTACGGCTCGTAGCATCTTTTTTCAGGCGGAAAGTTAGTTTCGACCACCGTACTGCTTTTCAATTATTTGGACCCAGTACTGCACTGTATGTAACAGGGGTGGGTGCAGAGAGGGGGAGTTTCCCGCTACCCGCGCGAAGCGCGAAAGCTCTGACGTTTTTAGCAAATTTGAGAGAAAGGTAACGGCTCGTTGCACCTTTTTTTAGGCGGAATGTTAGACGCCCGGACTGCCTTTCAATAATTTTGACGCAGTACTGCACTGTATGTAACAGGGGTGGGCGCGAAGAGCGAAAGCTCTGACGTTTTAGAAAATTTGAGAGAAAGATTACGGCTCGTACAGACAATTTTTTAGGTGGAAAGTTATAGTTCGACGCCCTGACAACTGCAACACAGTGCAATATAGTAATAGCTGCTGCGGTGGGTGCAGGGAGGGAGGGTTATTCCCCCCCCCCCCCCCCTTCCGCGCGAAGCGCAAAAACTTTGACGTTTTAGCAAATTTTGAGAGAAAGATAACGGTTCGTAGCGCCTCTTTAGGCTTTTTTTCTCTCACTTCCCCCGATTTTTCGCTCTCACTTTTTTAGGGGCTCAATAGGGGGGGGGGGGGGCATGGCCCTCTTGTGCCCCCTGTCTACGCAAGTGAACATGTGACATAATAATACGTAGAGATTTCATTGTGTGTACTTACAGTAATATAGAAGCTAGAGAAAATAGGGCCTCAGATAGGTTGGTGATGCAAGGGGAACGTGGCATGCTCTTCCTGGAAAATCTGTAAACAGGTCTTCTCCCTCCCCTTCAAAATTTAGAAATCGTGTCTTAATTAATGACTCAAAGCTGTCTACTCCATTGAGAGAACGGAGAGAGAGATTTAAATTTAATTTAATTTATCATATGCGTGTCCCTGGTCATGACAAAAAAAAAAGCCCTTGCCCTGAGTGCAGTTGTGATTGTTCCAAAGTCAAAGAACTGTACATTATTTGTATAGCTGTTTGTTTGTTTGTTCTGCTTTGTGTTTGTTATTATTATTACTTTTGCACGTATCTCGTTGTGCTGTCGAAAAAACAATAACAAAATGAATAACATTTTTACAAATATTGATGGATTTATTTAGTTATTTACTTACATATCAGGGCTTGCCCTTAACTTTTTTTTAAGGTGGCCAGCAGGGCCACTTGAGCATGAAATCGAGGTGGCCAAATCAGGTGGCCCAGATGCATTGCTGCATTTTATTCAATTGAAAAATAATGCATCCTACGCTATACGAGTTAATAAAACAATTTTGTTACGTAATGTGTTTTGGGATCAGTTCATAAATTAAAGTTTTATAACTAAACTATTTTTTGACTTTGTAATGGTTACTTACTCCAGTTTGCATCAAGACAAATCATATCATATTCACACTAGTTAAGATTTTTATTTCGTGTTTCATCGGCAGACTTATTACAGAGTTATAAAAGTAAACAAACAATATCAAGTACATAAAAGATACACACAGAAGTACTATTTTCACAACATTCAAAACACATTACTTGCTTATTTTTTCGGTGGCCAGCCGTTTCAGGTGGCCACTGGCACGCGGGCCACCTCTATTAAAGTCGAGCCCTGCTTATTTGTTCATTTATTTACTCATTTATCTATTTATTTATTCATCTATTCATTGTTCATATTTACATAATTATTCATTCATTTATTGTTGTCTTATCATTGTTTTTATATCATGATTACTTTTGTCATCATTATCATTATTCTAACTTTATTTTTTATCTTTATTTTTTATTACTATGTAAATTTGTTGTTGTAGTTGTATAATGAATTGTAGGCCTATTTGTATTTTTTTCTCTTTTCCTTGTTTTATATCAGAGAATTTCCAAGTGTGCCGACCCGGCTGTAGAATCCTAAATCTGCAAGTGGGGCAAGTGTTCAGGTGTTTGTATTGTTCTGTTCAATGTAATATAATCATCCCCCCTTTTTCGTTTTGTTTTTCTTCTTATTCTTTTTACATTAATTTTTTCTTTTTCTTCGAATTCTTAGCTTCACAGCTGTCTGCCGCTTGACTGTAGATGGCGGTACACTTTGTTATGATTTTCGGCAATTTCGTCAACTGGCGCTGGTAGAGTTACGGCTGTAATATTGAGGCTTTCAATTATTTAGAAATTGTCACCTTTTCTTTGGTAAGCTAGTTATTATGACATTTATCTTGGCCTTCATTACATGCTCCATGTGATATTTAAGTAAATTGTTGGAACAGTGTGTAAATGAAATGAACGGGATGGAGATCTCCTCTTGTCTGTTGTTCTGTATGCACGGAGTCAGATTGGTAGTGTCTCAATGCACTACACTGCGCACTTTGCACCGGCCTTGCGAATTCGAATGACCCTCGGCTCAAGCTGCAAGTTCAGCACCCCGACACCGCTCGCAGGCGGCTCTGCGTGCGAGCGGCTGCTGGCCGCTGAGATACTGTAATCTCGACTGGTAATGGTATAGGCCTAGGCTAGTACTTTATAATTATAGGGAGCCTCAGGGGCCCGGGGGGGGGGGGGGGGGGGGGGGGGGCACTCAGTATATAGTGTGCGGTGGGTGTGTGCCGCCCAGAAGAACCCCATTTTTACACTCTACATTTTTGTTCCAAAGCAAACCATTTTTTTCTTGTTCAACTTCAAGTTGTTGAGAAAAAGAAGAGAGAAAACCGTTCGAAAGGCAAGCACCGCTTTTTTTTTTCATTTCGTCGTTCTGCCCGTTCTGGCCTGTTTCGAAGACGCCATACATACATGTAGACTTGCCATGACACACAGCGTATTTTTGCTAGCGAATGGGAGCGTGTGTGTGGGAACTAGGGTAGCGTTTCATCAAACGGTCATGACAAGTTTGCTGACATCTCATTGAAACGCGTGTATCAAAATGAAAAGATGCCCAGTTCCATAGCATCATATTTATATTGTAATCCAGTTAAAAAAAGAGCACCGTTTTCAAAAATGTTAGTAGTTTCGAAGACGACCATCCTTTTCATGATATGCTCGTTCCGAAGCCCCCTTTTTTTGTCTTTCCGGCGGCACATACCCACCACTTTTTTTGGGGAGTACCCCCCCCTCAGGGGAGCCCTATGTCTGACCGTGCACCTAAGATTTGACTTGAAATTACACAAGAATTTCCTTTATATTCCTCTAATACTAAATTTTATAGTATTCCTGATATTTCAGTGAGTGATTGTGTGAAAAAATCTCATAAAAATTGGGGCGAGACAATAGACATGATATTTGATAGCAGTGTTGGGTCCAAGACCAGAGGGTCCGAGATAAAGATCAGACAGTCGGAGATCCAGATCAAGATCAAGATCCGCAGCTCAAGATCGAGATTAGAACATCTGAGATCAGGATCAGTATATGTCTGAGGTCAAGATCAAGATCGAGGTTACTGATGCTGATCTCGAGATCAAGATCGATCTCGAGGTACCCAACACTGGGTTGTGTTTTCGCCGATTGGTGAACGATTTTCAAAGCTTTTTCGAGTGAAAATTTACGTAATAACAATGTTGATCTCGAGCGATCTCGAGCGAAAATTCCAAGAACAGAAGCTCCGAGATCAAGATCAAGATCAAGACCAACACCTTCGAGATCCAGAACAAGATCGAGGTTACTGATGCCGATCTCGAGGTACCCAACACTGTTTGATAGAATTAATTATTAGAAACAACACCAACATTTGGCAACAACAATAAGCATAATAAGCAAAATTGTTGTCTTGCTGAGGTCAGAAGCCTGTACAATGTATATTTTGTCTGTGGATGAAAAAAAAAATATTACACTACATTCATTCATCAGGTACCGTCCCGAGGTCGGGGTTTAGTTGGGCGGCTACATGTAATGCACGTCCATCTTCTTTGATCATGTAAGATCTTGATCTGACCTCTCCATAGCAAAGTTCAGTCCACTGCATGATAAACATTTCTGCATTTCTTTTATTTGGGTCAATCCACATCCAATCAACGGATTTTCAGACAAGTTTTCACCCGACCCCCTTTGATTTTCTTTAAACTCGCACCAAATGTTCCCCAAGTGTCTGACGAAAAACCCCGAAATATTTTACCCCAAGGTCAAACGGTTGCTAAGATATGGCCTCGCCTAGCAACCAACCAAAACTTACAGTACAATATATTCTTTTAGTACCTATAACATATTACCATCACTGTTAATATCACTATGCTTGGCCTTTTTATCTTGAAGAAATTAACATTTGAAATACATGATCTTAAGCCCATATATGTCAATTTTCGTTGATTTTGATGTGTTTATAACCATTTGACAGTGTACATTAGCCATTGAACATTCCGGACGCAAAATTTCTTTGGTAACTTGTTAAAATATAGCCTAGGTAAATGCCTATCCATACACAAGAATTGGTGGTGTTCACAGATTGGACTTGAAAAGGGTGATCCATGACCTTGAACTTGGCTTATTTTGAAAATATCCCAAATTTGAGGGCGCTCTTTAGCAAAACCTCTTGGACAAATGTGCTGATTTTTTTAAAGGTTTGTTCAATTACTAAAAGTGTCCAAATACAAAATACTGGGTCCTAAGCTTATTTGATTTTGAAGCTATGAGCCTCTAAACAAAACACTTGAAATCACAGATTTCACAGTTCACGCCATTTTCGGTGACCTTGTACACGAAAACAGAAAATCGAATTTGTGTCATGATTACTTTTTTTTGTAAAGGGAATAAAGTTTCACAATATCCAGACAATGAGCTCTCTGTGTGAAGAATTTTGGCTAGTTGTCAATCAAAAATGCATAAATTTAATTAGCCCTATTGGTTTGTCCGTGCATTGGTTGCTAGGTGAGGCCATCCGTTGATTTGACGTGGATTGACCCACTTAGTCACATACATGTAACAAATCTACACTGTACATGTAGTCTTGTAGATCTACATGTAGGCCCGTATTCATAAAGGTCAACAAAGCTAAGCCTGGTTCAATGTTTTATCGAGTTCCAAGAGTCAATACGAATGACTACTTCTCTCACAAAAAGACTGGACAAATTTAATTGAATCATGAAAATGAAAATAGGATTCTGATATTATACTGTAAAAGTTTTACATGATATTTGTTCATTTAGTTACAGAATCATGGGCTCTAATTCACTAAAGAGGTTTGATTTAACCCATGGTTTAAATCATGGTTTCAACTTGCACTGTGGACCAAAATAAGCGTAGATAAATGTATACATGTAGGTCTATAACCATATTACTGCCGTCTATTGGACGTGAGGACATGCATGTACTATGCTTGTGGAGGTTTAAACCATTGGTTGAGATAAACCTCCCTCTTGAATTCAGGTCATTGTATTTTCCAAGGAATGAAGAGGTTGACATTTGGCACTCCATAAAGCCTTTGACTAAATGTACCCACTTTGAGATTTCAATCAAGAATAGTTAATACTGATACCATAGAGTGTAAGATTTATCACTGACTTCATTGCACATTATAGTGACGATGAAAGCTTACCAACCATGACTGACATATTACGTGTGACACTTCTGGATGTGTGCCATGGCATGCGGGATGCTGTGGTCGGATCTCTCTTCGTCTTCCGGGTCGACGCCGAGATGGAAAGGATCCAAGAGGAGATGAGGAAGAAGAGGGAGGAGAAAATGATGGAAGCTCGGCGAAGACCGCTGCCTCAGAAGGAGAAGAAACAAGAGTAAGGACCCATAATATCCTCAAAAAGTCTACCCCTGCTCATTTTGTCTCCCGAGATCGAGAAGGGCATACCTCATATGCTTTACAAAGGATTTTTTAGATGAAGGGGTACAAAAGTCTGATAGTTTATGACAAGCAAAAAAAAACGTCAAAGGGGGGGGGGGGCATGAACTTGGAGTTGTGTACTTGAGGTACATGTATGCCATTTTTTTGGGGGGAGGGGGTGACACGTGTACATCCCTCCTGACCCCCTGACCCACACAAACATGTGATGATTTATTTTATCCATGCAATCTTTTCTTAGACATCTATATGTATGTAAATGTATGTTGATATATTATCAATTCGGTCCCGATATGTAATTCCCTCACTTTAATTTCAATCAAGAGATTGCGGGTTCGAGTCCCAACCCTAAACTAACATCCTTTGGCAAGACAAATTGCCACTGTCCACCCTGCTGCAAATGGGTACCTGATAATCTAGAGCGCTATCTGTTTTTGGCTGCTTCGCTATTACCAGGGTAACGATTTGTTTCTGAGGCTTCTTAGGCTTCTTTTAGGCCAAAATGAGTCTTTTGTTACGTGTTTAGTTCAAAACACGGTTCCGTCCACAGTCAATTTTGTATAATCGCTGATTTAAACTCACAAAAGGTGCGTTTTGAATTGGTGTTTCTCAAAAAACGGTTTCTGGGGAAGCATGATCTCACAATCGTGTTTAAATGCGTTTATATTATGCGCAGTGAGGACTGTGAGGTTTGCGAAACCAGCTGCAAAGCCAGAATTCACCTGGAGAAAAGAAGTCTAAACATCATGTGCAACTGCGTTTTAGACGAGCGTTTCAAAACACGTATTTTACCTTAGCAAAGAAATTATAAACACACCCTTAGAGTGCCTGGAGTATCAGTGCTTGATTGACAGGAGCACTATGCAAGAAACCATCATTATTAACTCTTTGTTTGCCACATAATACTCTTCTATGGGATTTGTGTGTAGAGTGTGTACCAAATGGCACGATAAGTGTTAATTTATTTTTGTCTTTATTCCTCAGAGAGCCCAAAGTAATGCAGAGAATTCTTCAGTGCTGTGCTCTAAATGTGGGTGTGTTCTGGCTCAGTCTGATAGTCTTCAACAGTGTGCTGCTTCCTGTGCTACAGTATGTC
Organism: Heliocidaris erythrogramma; assembly: GCA_025617745.1. Classification (NCBI taxonomy): domain Eukaryota; kingdom Metazoa; phylum Echinodermata; class Echinoidea; order Camarodonta; family Echinometridae; genus Heliocidaris; species Heliocidaris erythrogramma. The sequence continues at coordinate 6,044,321 of CM046854.1, forward strand.
ACGACTTTCATCGCAGGTAAGAACCTCAAAAATATTTGAAAATATTGCAAGGTTATCTTTGGACCATTGAAACCAGAGGCGTATCAGGGTTCCGAGCTGTCCTGGAAATCAGCGAAAACCCGAAAAATGAGTTTGCCCTTTTCCAGTCAGGGAAAACTCAGTGAATTTGAGAAAAATCATGAAAATGAGGGGAAAAAAATCATGTCAAGAATTTCATTTGCCTAGACAGAAGTTAACAAGTCTCTTATATTTTGTCTCGTGTCCATAATTTGATAAACCCATTCTCTCGTGAACAGGATGTTAAGTGCATTCTGGGTACTTTGGATGCCACTTCCCCTAACCATTTAGGACCTTTGACCTTATACAGGTAAGGCTGGGTCAGAAAACCTTGTCTGGTTGTGGATGAAACCCATGCTCTCGTTTATGTTCAGTGCATTCTGGGTACTTCCCCTAACTATTAATGACCTTTGACCTTATACAAGTGAGGCTGGGTCAGAGAATCGTGTCTGGTCATGGATGAAACCCAATGCTCTTGTACACATTCAGTGCATTTTGGTGACTTCTAACCCTTTATGACCTTTGACCTTATACAGATGCTGCTGGGTCAGAGAACCTAGTGTGGTCGTGGATGAAACCCATGCTCTCATACACGTTCAGTGCATTCTGGGTACTTCCACTGTTTCTACTCAGCAAGGCAGTCAGTGCATTATGGTTTCAGGTAAATATACATGTAGATGTGATTTCATTTACGGTAGACCTAGAAACTTTTGTGAATTGTTGATGGTGACTGTTATGTGACAAGGAAGGTTCACAAAAGAATAACGTTTGATGTTTGCATTCTATTTAGTTCTTAAATACATTAAGTTCAACATCTGCTGTACCTTACTACGCAATAGCATTCGGGGCTTGGCTTGCGTTTTGGTTTTTAATTAGTGAAATCTTGTTCACATATATTTGCACGGTAAACCTCGGCGAGGAAAAAAATGGGGCAGTTTCTGTGTATTGAATGAATGGCAAGTGGGGATGCATGATGCAACAAAGGTCCTAGGCGTACTCACTTACCTGTGTGTTATAACTTACAGAAATGTGAAGCGCAATACGCTTAATGACCCCCTTTTTTTTAATTTCTAAGATGGTTTACTGTGGCATATTTGAACGGGTTTTTATGGTTAAGGTTTTGGTTTAAGTCATGTTAAGTGTTTGGTCCAGGGCACTTATGGGAACAAGCCTATGTTGAACTGTGTCGCAAATTTACTGCTGCACTAGGCTGTAGTGTAGAAACAAACACCCAAATTGCTCTAAGCTAGATTTAATTTACTTAAATTTTCTAGATTACATGTACCTACTTCAGGGATTCCTCAACTCTTACTTTGCTACAAATTCAGGGTTTCAAACATGAAAGTGAAATTTTAAATAATTATTTTCCTCATGTATGATCTAGACTAGACCAATCCCTGCTAATACACACAAAATGGTGCTGTAGCTCACAACCCTGGTCTAGCCTGTTAACTTCTAAAAATCCTTTCCGGGTTGTGGACCAGTGAGGTTACTCATATTAAGGAACACATTTAAATTTATCATCAAAACTTTGAGACAAATAAATGTCTGTTCTTATCTTTACAGGACTTTGTAACATGTGTGACCCTCCACCACAAAACGACCAATAAGTCGCAATGGGAGTTTTAGAGTAAACAGCTGAAAAGTGTTGTTTGGGGTGGAAATTTCTATTTTAAGTTTTTTGTATTTTCTGAAAGTTAATTTATTAATCTACCATCTGACAAAATTTCAGGGTAAAATACCATGCTAAAATATGTTTTTACTCTCATTCAAGATGACCATTTTTTCCTGGATATTCAAACTTTGTGAGTCAGCTTGCTGGGATCATACTTCACATCGCTTTTCTGGTATAGCTCAAAAACTATGCACTGTATGATATTCAAAATCTACAGAAAGAAAGAAATATATCTATCCTAAAGATATGGAAAGTTTCAACCCAATCCAATGAGTACTTCACAGTGTAGGCTTTGGAGTTTTGACTCAACCTTTTGTGCGACAAACAATAGGACACAGATTAGGCGCTCTTAAATGGTCACTCTTCTTTAGAGCCCGTTTTCTCTATTGTTTCGGTCATTAGCCTGTCTGACACTCAGACATTCTCATTGTAATTTATAAGGGTTTGCTTAGTCTATACAAGACAAGTTATATATCATTTTAAAGCTAAGAATCTAAGCTTTCAAACTGTGCTGGAATTAAAAAACCCAAATTTCCGACTTATTGGTCGTTTTGTGGTGGAGGGTCACATATTACGTTACACTCTAGGCATACATGTACATAAACACACAAATATATTTAATAGAAAAGTACACTTTTTAAGGGATAAAAGATGACAAAAAGTGATATTTTTGACAACTCTTTTCTGCCGGACCTCTGTTACCGAGTTGACCTGATTTGAGTTTTAGTCCGGTTCGTGTCCAGCTGGGCTCAAAACCTTCAGTCTGGCGAGTCTGAGACCGGTTCTGGTTCCGAGCTTCAGCGCTAACTCAAAACCTTTTGAAGCCTATTCAACATGTGAAGCAGAGTACCAGCTTGTGTCAGATAAACTTGTACATGTATAAGTGGTCCAAGGCTAGCATGTGTCATACATCGACTTGTTCGTTCTTTATTCTTGTTGTTTCTCTATTTAGGATATATAGGCCTACATTAATAGCAGATTTTGCCTATAGACGGACGCATTATCATCCCCTTGACTGCTGAATTCCCCTGTCCTCTTAGGCTTAATACGTGAACCACCTGGGCCCGTATTGATTCAGTTTAAGTACGGAATATGTGTGGCTTACTTCATTTTTAGGGCTGAGATAAAATACTTCAGGCGATTCTGGTATTCCATTGAATCTCTTGGCTAAGTATTTTGCCGTAAGTTTAAGAAAGCTTGCTAGCAGACTTAACCCTAAAAGGACTATTTTCGTCGTAACATTCGAACCACTGCATTTTACGCCCTGCCACTTTCGGACTATTTTCTTTCAAGTCCTACACATTTTTTTGACACCAAGTTTACGAAAATCGGTCGTACCGTTACCAAGTCACATGACCTTTTGTGACCTCATGTCGGCCCAAAAACAGAATTTCAGAGAGTTTTGCATATGAATGGGAAATGACATGTCCTCATATTCCTCCATAATGACCTATAATTTCGTATTTAAGCTGTTATTATCATCTATTCTAACTGAATAGTGGTCCATATAACACCCTGAAACAGCAAACTTAAAAAAAAAATTAAAAAGTTAAAGTTGAAATCAATGAAATACATAAGAAATTTGTAATACAATTAAATACATAGGAATTGAAATTACTTTCAATTACTTTCATAATAATATTTTTAAAGGGCTCCGCCCACCGTTGGTGGTGCCGGAGGCATTATGTTTTCGGGTCGTCCGTCCGTCCGTCCCCTTTTCTTTCTCGCGATAACTTGAAAACCTGTTTTTTTATATCAGCTTCTAACTTAGCCCATGTATTCATATGGGAGCGATGATGAACTGATTAGATTTTGAGTCTTTGTCAAAGGTCACAGAGGTAATTATGTACATAAAAATGGTTAGTTCTCGCGATAACTTCAGAACTGTTTGACAGATCAGCTTCTAACCTGGCCCATGTTTGCATATGGGAGGGACGATGAACTGATTAGATATTAGGGTCTCAAGTTCAAAGGTCAGAGGCGTCATTATGTACATAAAATGGTTAGTTCTCACGATAACTTCAGAACTGTTTGACAGATCAAACTCTACCTTGGCCCATGTATGCATATGTGAGGGACGATGAACGGATTAGCTTTTAGGGTCTCAAGGTGAAAGTTCATAGGTCATTATATACATAACAAGATGAATGCGACTGCGTCTCCTATATGCCTCCGCCTAAATTCAGTTGATGGCTCAAACTCTTCTAGAAATATTTGATAACGAGGCTAAAAACCAGTAATTTCATGTAATTTTATGTAAATTGACCTCTGTGACCTCTGACCTTTGACCTACTTACCCCAAAATCTAATCAGTTCATCTTTCTATGGGTATGCATACTGGTACCAAGTTTGAAGTTCTCACCTCAGATAGTTCTTGAGATATCGCGGTAACGGTTAGCTAATACCAGTAATTCCATGTAATTTCATGTAAATTGACCTCTGTGACCTCTGACCTTTGACCTACTTACCCCAAAATCTAATCAGTTCATCTTCGTATGGGGATACATACTAGTACCAAGTTTGAGGTTCCTACCTCAAATGATTCTTCAGATATCGCGGTAACGAGAAGTGGGACGGACGCACGGACGGACGGACAGACGGACAGCCCGGGACCGCCCTTCTTATTACTCACTGAACTGCCCGGGACCGCCCTTCTTATTACTCACTGAACTGCCCGGGACCGCCCTTCTTATTACTCACTGAACTGCCCGGGACCGCCCTTCTTATTACTCACTGAACTGCCCGGGACCGCCCGTGGACTTTGACCCATGTAACACTGCTACAAATGTATTGTAGGGGATATTGGGCGCTGAAACTTTCTGTGTCCTATCTTTACCCATAAGCCATTTAGAATCCGCATTGAAGCGATGCGTTACTGTGGAAAGATTTTGTGGACAGCAGAGAGTCCATGCCGCAAGATGGTTTACTGAGACTAAGTTCAGTGAGTAAATGACTACAATGCGCGTAATCCTCAGTGAGATAAAGGGTTAATGTGCGTTTTCAATTGAATACCGGCCCTGCTTTCCATAGCCACTGGGTCAAATGTACTTTTTTTGGTCATTTTTCTTTCCTCTGTTTCCCTATAGCAGATTTTGCCTGTTGGAATGTGCAATATCAACCCGTTGACTGCTGAAGTCCCCTGTCCTCATTGGCTTAATACATTAACCACCTGGTTCCAATGGGGTCATCCCTATAGCTAGAAGGTCCGATAGTTAGCGGGTCCGATAGACCGACACCCAATAGATAGAAGATTCGATAGACCGAATGTACGAGAGGGTCCAGTAGACAGAAGATTCTATAGACCGAATCGGCAGGAGGGTCCGATAGTCCGAAGGTTCTATAGATCGAATGACCAACGGGTCCGATAGTCAGAAGGTCCGATAGATAGAAGGTTCGATAGTCCGAATGTACATGAGGGTCCAATAGACAGAAGGTTCTATAGACCGAATCGGTAAAAGGGTCCGATAGTCCGAAGGTTCAGTAGGGGTCGGATAGTTAGAAGGTCCGATAGACCGACAATAAATACGTAAAAAGGGTAAAATAGTGGATAAAATGATAAGTGGTTAAAATAAGTGGGGGCGTTATGTTTTCAGATGTTTTCAAATGTGGGGGCGGGAATACCGTCCCCCTCCCAATTTTCATGCCTGAAAAGGGGTTCCAACCAAATAAAAAGCAAAAATGGAAGAGGTTGAAAAGGAAAGTAGAAAAGAAAAGAAAGGAAAAGAAGAGAAAAAGAAAAGAAATCAGAAAGGAAAGAGAAGAAACAAAAAATTCAAAAACTTTGTTCACTAGCTAGGGTTATTTACCAATGCCCAATATATTTTCATTATTGATATTAGTTATTAATATAATCGCCATATTTATGTATATAAACCAATGCCATTTATATTAATAAGTCATATTCTTATGGAAGTCATTTGGTTTGCATCTTGAATCTCTAGCTAATGTTTCTACTCAAAGATAACTGAAAGGCATCGAGCGGCAAGTTGACCTAAAGGGGCTAATAAAGAGACGAATTTTCAGAAATAATGGCCTGTGACCAATAATCTCTTCCCAGTATAAGAACGGAAGTTGCCGATAACATGTTACCCAGATTATGAGAACGGAATAACAATACGCTATAGAACCTATTCTCAGGAGACAAATTTCTTCTTTATTTTCTCTCTCTCTCGTTCGCTCGCTTTGCTCGCTCATACAATCAAGAAACTAGGCCTAGATTGTTTCTTGCAAGAAACAAGAAGCCCTAATATCAAAATATTCGGGCAGTGAGGTATCCGACTATTCTCGAATTCCCCCACCCCCTCCAAAAAAAAAATGGTATAATTTATCCGACAGAGTCCACAGACTAAAATTTGCCACAAGTAGTATGGGTGTAGTCGGTGAACATTCAAAAAAGTATAAAAGCTGACATCATAGCTGGTAGGAAAATATCACCTGACAACCCTTAAAAAAATGCAAACGCCCCCCCTCCCAAGAAGGTGGTAGGGCCTAATTGAAACAATTTAATTTTTATCGGTCAGAATCTTGTTGTCAGAATCTTATCTTTTGTTACTTTTAATGAAAATTCAACTATAAAGTGTGCACCCCATAAGATTTCCTTGTTTAAAAAATAACACTTGTGTTAGAAGGGGACGCCCTTTCCTAAGCTTGCTCCACTAGAAAAAAAAAATGTAATGCTTCGGGCATGATGGGCCTCGGGGCTTTAGTGTGCACCATATAATTAGATTTCCGTGTTTCAAACAACGGTCAGCGTTCCCCATTGCCAATACATCGGTTTAGTGGCAAAATTAACCGGGGGGGGGGGGGGGGGGGGGGGGCTGAGCTGCATGGGTGGACCCCATTTTTTGGTGGGGGGGGGGGGGGAGAGAGGGTGGGCCTACAGACCTAGTGCATTGGTTTATTACAATACACATAGACGAAGATAAGGCATTACCCTTTTCCTTTTATGAGATAAAACTATTACAAACTTATTGTATCCACTTATTTTACCCTTTTTACGTTATTGTCGGTCTATCGGACCTTTTAACTGTCGGACCCCTACTGAACCTTCGGACTATCGGACCCTTTTGCCGATTCGGTCTATCGAATCTTCTATCTCTCGGACCTTCTGACTATCGGACCCCGTTGGACATTCGATCTATAGAACCTTCGGACTATCGGACCCTCTGCCGATTCGGTCTATAGAACCGTCTGTCTATTGGACCCTCTCGTACATTCGGTCTATCGAACCTTCTATCTATTGGGTGTCGGTCTATCGGACCCGCTAACTATCGGACCTTCTAGCTATAGGGGTGTAACCGGTTCCAATAGACATTCGGTTAAATTCACTGTTGTTTTTTTTCTTTTTGTTTCCCTATATAGGATATAGCTGATCTTGCCTATAGGAAGACCAGAGGCAGACCTCAGCTACCTAGTTTGAGCAGACTAATAGCAGACCTTCTATTCAGTGTTCTTATACAGATACTATTTCTTTTACAGGTAAGTTATACAAAGATCATGAATAATATTAGCTACTTATGTATTTACGTTTAGCTTGAGTAGATTGATAGAAGACCTTCTATTCAGTGTTCTTATACAGATACTATTTTTTATGACAGCAGGTAAGTTATACAAAGATTATAAAGACTATTAGCGACTTTAATATGTATCGACGTTTAGATTGAATAGATTGATAGAATACCTTCTATTCAGTTTTCTTATACAGATACTATTTATAGTTCAGAAAAGTTATCTTTTCATATTTAGGTACACATGCATTTACTTGTAGTTTGAGTAGACTGATAGCAGACCTTCTGTTTGGCATTTGTATACCAATACTATTTTTATTACAGGTTGTCTTTTCGTAGATTTATAGGGGTGTCTTGGTCTAGTGCAGGGGTTCTCAAACTTTTTCTTTGAAGGGCCAGATGGGACTCAAATGAAACTTAAAAGGGCCAGAGTGAACTGGAGAATTAAAAAATAACCAATGTGCACGAAGCGCACATCACGGGCACGGAGCGCGAAGTCCCTTGCGGCCGGGGTCCAGGAAGCTCAGGGGTTTTAGATGATCTCTGGTTCCATCTGAGCCTTATTTGGGGAGTATTTTATCCAACAAATTTATAACAGTTTTATATGAAAAACGGGCAATATTTGAGAAAAATTCAAAATGCAGCGGGAGTCAATAGTGATAATAAAAAAAATTTGTACTTTTTTGAAGGATATTAATCATTAATTTCATTATTATACCTATGTCAGTTTTATTGCATACCTGGAACTGAGGAGACAGATAAGTACATAATTATACGATTGTGTGCGCACATGTTATTATGCAGCCTGTTATCAACGTTTGATGTTAAACTACTGCTTTCAGTACAGCACTGGTACACGCCATGCGGGCCGCACCATACACAGCGCTAGCCTATGCCTATGGGATGCCATCTGTGCGATTCAGTTAGTTACGATCTTTCATAAAATCAAATACTGAAGTAGAACAGACAGACACGACACAAAACTCAATGAACTTTGTTTAAAAGTCAATTAATTTGAATGTCATTACTTTTATTACGGTTGCATGGACACACAATGTAATCGTATTGAGGCATGTTTCACATTGTGATATAAATTATTTAAAAGAGAAGAAAAAACAGCTGAGTCTCGCGGGCCTGATTGAGAAGCTCCGCGGGCCGTACTTTGAGAACCCCTGGTCTAGTGGATCCGTCACTATACGATTGATCACATGGTTTGGGGTTGAGTCCCAAACACCGCACCATTATCCTGTGAGAAACACTTTCTAGGGAAACAGGAATTGTGGTCTTTGTAGACAGGTGGTCTTTCTATACAGGTGTTCACTAAAGCAGGTTTAACTGTATTAATGTTTAGAATATTGACTTTGATAGAATATAAGATTGACAGAGATTTCCTGATATTATTTCCTTTGTAGAGCATGGTGGTTAGCCTGGTACCTATTAAAGGCGTGAGTCAGTTCCTGAGTATGTTTCATCTCTCCCTACTCAACGCACTCTATGCATTTGAGTACAAGTGGTTCAACATGGGTAAGTACCCAAGTCGAAATGAAATAGGGTAAAAATAGGAAAAAAATACAAAAAAATTACCAACGGAAATATATTTTTTTCCTATTTTTTTCCTATTTTGTATAGCGTAGAGATAGCTACTTGTAATAGGATAAAAATAGGATTGAAACACATTTTTCCTATTTTTTCCCTATTTTTCCCTATTTTTATTCCAAGAAAATAGGATAAAACCAGAAAGAAAATAGTCCTTCGAAATTATTCCGGAAATAGGAAAAAAACAAAAATAGGATGGAAATAGGATTAAATTAGGTGAAATAGGAATTGAATAATGGGAAACTACAGAAAAAATAGGACAAAAACAGGAATAAAATAGTGGAAAACTAAGCAGAAAATAGATTGAATCTAATTGAGAAAATGCAATGTAATAGGGAAAAACTAGGGAGAAAATAGGAAAAATCTACAAAACCAATAAGAAAATAATTAACTATAAGATTAATATAAGAAGAAATGCTGTGGGTGTCTACAGGAACAATCACATGACATTATTGATTATTATTTTATTAATCCTATCTTGTAATCATATCCTATCCTATCCTCTCCTAGCTACTCCTATAAATCCTATAGCCTACATCCTATGTCCTAGCAATTGTATCACATTCATTATATATAGGGACATAGTTGTAGTGCTATAAAAAAATGGTTACTGACTAGATTACACTTTTATTATTAAAATTGATTTACACTTTTATTAATGAAATATGAAAATGCCTTTTGAAATTGTGTACAACATTACAATAGTTTAATGTAAGTAAAATTTCTATCAAAGTTCAAATCTTAATCCCAAATCTAAATGTATTTATCTTTTTCCACTAGTTTTCATATTTTAGATTGTTATTCATGAATATTCATGATTGATTAGGACCTATAGAAACCAATAGTTGGGAAACTAGAATAAAACTAGTGCTGGAAAAGATAAAGTTTGGAAAATAGTATAAAACTAGTGCTGGAAAAGATAAAGTTTGGAAAATATGATAAAACTAGTGTTAACAAAAGTACAGAAGTCAGGAAACTAGAATAAAACTATAGTGCTGGAAAAAATAAAGTTTGGAAAATAGGATAAAACTAGTGCTGGATCATGGGGAAAGATAAAAGTTTGAAAAATAGTACAAAAACTAGTTTTAGAATAATGAGAAAACTAGGATGAAACTAGAGCTAGTCTGAAAAATAGGATAAAACTATTTTTTTGACAAAAATGAAAAGTGCAAAAACTAGGGAAAAAATAGTCCGGAGAGAAATGAGGTCTAAAAAATAGGGAAAAATCAGAAAATAGCCTCAAAATAGGCCTATTTCTATTATATTTTCCATGGGAAATAGGATAAAAATAGGCCTATTTTCCTGAAATAGGAATAAAATAGGTGAACAATTAAAAAATAGCCTAAAATTACTTCCATTTTCTTCCTATTTCCGAGGGAAATACAATAAAAATAGGCCTATTTTCCTGAAATAGGAAGAAAATAGGTGAAAAATAAAAAAATAGCCTAAAATTACTTCTATTTTCTTCCTATTTCCGAGGGAAATACAATAAAAATATGCCTATTTTCCTTAAAATAGGAAGAAAATAGGTGAAAAATAAAAAATAGCCCAAAAATAGATCTAATTTTTTCATATTTTCCAAAGAAAATAGGAAAAAAATAGGCCTATTTTTGTTTAAATAGGAATAAAATAGGGAAAAAATAGGGAAAAAATATATTTTCACACTTCCGAAAACTACTGGGTAAGTACACACAGCATTTAGCAGTAGAGTTCTGGCCATGCAATTACATTGTGAAAGAAACTGTCTCAAAGGAAATGGGAACAGTTTACCATGTCTACATAAGAACCGTTTTTTACATTTGTGTTGCGTTGGAATCATCAAAATAGACAAGAAATTGGCCCAATCCCGATGAAAAGCACATGTACTGCACACAGAAATGGGTATATGGGACTACACACACAAGTGGCATGAATGTTCGGCCCAAACATTTCAGCTATTTCTAGTCATATCTCAAATATAAGAGCATTTGAAGAGCAATCCTTTTCAGGGGATGTTTCTACAAGTATGTTCTTCCAAACTGACGTAAAAGGAGTGAGAATGTTCAAATTATTTTTCACTTTTCTCAGAAATCAAGATCGCTTTTGCAATGTTATTTTTAAACATGAAATTTTGCATGGATCAGCACCATACCATAAAAATAACGAATATGAAATCTCCAAATGGCTTTAAACAGTAACATATTAAAACATTAAAACGATAACAAATTAAAATGATAACGAAGCTTTTCGATCTGCAACTCATCAGGTTATCACGCAGATATGAACAAATAAGAAAATCAACTAGTTGTACTGAAAGCTAAACTGGGCACATCCTGCATAGTTAAAACAAACGCAACGCTTGGACGAACTCCTTTTGTCTACACAAAAGAGGGTCTCTAGATTGAATGTAGGCTGCTTCCAAGAACATGAGATGGGTTAAGCTCCTGGATCAACAGACAATAGAGAACTGATCGTCTGATAGCTTTGGGCACACAATGTGTTAGCAAGCAGGTGTTGGCCTATGGCTGAGTCACATTTTGTGTTAGATCTACTAGTAGTAGTGGAATCTGATTTGCAAGCGCTGGCTGGGCACGTTGATTGGCTGAATGTTTACGCACAGTCAGTGGGACATGTTGTTTGATGCGGTCCGCCAACCGCTGGGATGTACGACCCACGTACCTGGCATCACACCGGCACACATATTGGTATAAATAAAACATTACTTTTGTGGGGGGCGGGAAGTACATCCTTGACAGTTGAGGGTAGCATGCGATTGGTTGAGAACACAACTCGTGTAGAGACTGTAAAATAGCAGTGTGAAACTGCAATCTTCACCATACTGGCATATTTTAATTTAATTGTTATCGTTTTAATATGTTACTGTTTTAATATGTTACTGTTTAAAGCCAATATGTTACTGTTTAAAGCCATTTGGAAATTCTATAGTACCAATAAATTGTTTGTGAATATGAAATCCTTCAGTCCATATTGTCAGTAATCTTATTTGATCTGTTGTTTGGCTTTGTACCAGTCTCTGTGATGCGACTGAGGTGTTTAACTGAAAAATATTCCCTTTGGTCTGTGTTCTGAAAACTGTTCTAATATGTTGCTGGAAAATAATAATATTGGCTTCTCATATAGGGCTCATATCCATCACACTGACAGCGCTTGGATATTATTATCCTGGTCACTACCGAGTGGCCAATGAATAAGTTAATTTTCATAACATATTAAAATTGCACAAAACAGACACTTATCACAGCACGCAGAGGGTACGGAGCCAGCTCTGCGCTGATTTTAACCAGTGACATATTCTAAGTTTGATTTGTTATGACAACTTTTCCTAACCCAAGGTGACATAATTTTCAGAATACCACCCCTTTTCGTCTCATGTAAATCAGGGTGGGAGGTACACACGAGGATAGCGTACATTGAGACTAACTGGCCATACTTCTTAGGCTTTGGTCTCCCTCTAGCTGTCATCACATCACTGCCCAAGTCTTACTTTGTGAGCGGCTGCGTCTTCTCCACAGTCTTCCCTCTGTTCATCATCAGTGGCAATGAAGCGCAACCTCCGCCCAAACCATGGTGAGTTACCATACCGGTGATCTATGTCAAATCTTTGTACTGGAATTACAAGTCTGACGATAAATTAGGTTCTGATTAAATGATAAAGTATCACTGGAAAATAATCAAACAATAAACCATCATTTAAGTATACTAAAATTTAATTCAGCACAATCTTTTCCAATATAATACAAGTATTTGTTTTGGTCTACATCATTCACAAATAAATATTTGGAATCAGAATTCAATATGATAAGAAATATATGGTAATTGGAAATATTAATCAAATACTATTTTCGTATATCTTTTATAAGAAAATGACAGTAGTATAATTAATGGACTTGTACATATATTACCCCTAAACAACGCGAGAGTTCATCGTGGAATCAAGCCTCCCAATCGGGTTTCATAAAATGCATATCGTTGATGATGTCCATGAGGCTATCAGTGATCACTGTCGATATCGTCCGTGAACCGTAGAAATATCGAGAGGAGCTGAGCAACGTTCGAAGATCTGAGCCTCTAGGCTCTCAGTCCCTGATGAACGGCGATTAAGTGGATTCAGTCGTAGACTTTACTTATAGAAACATCTGAAGCATTTCACGTTCACAAGACGTTCATACCAGCATTAGGTTAGACCATCGGTCCCTAAAAATAAGTAATAAGAATTGTTTCTCCAAACACCTACCAAAAATATCAAGGTCCAGTAATAACAAATTACAAGGTTCTTTACTACATGTATCTCTCTTCACAGTATTAAAATCTTTCCTGGTATACGGAAATAATGGAAACAAACGACATACGTAGTGTATGGTATATTTTCTCAGAAAAATGAAAAGTAAAAATTTCTTCTTAAATTCTGCTTCTCATGTTGATACAAAATACTATCAAAATTATCCATACACTGTCATAATTATGATCCATCAATCTAATGAAATGTTTTCATAAAATTTTGTTTTAAAGATCTTTGACTAATCTTGACTAGTCCTCATTTGACATGAAACGATACAATAATTTGGCTCATAATGCATTAGAAAAACAACATCTTTATGCAATCATAATCTTTCATTGTCAGAACAAATAAATCAGCAAAATTTTCTTTTCTTCATTATATAAAATTTCATTTATATACATTGTTTTTTTGTTTTCTAATTCCACAAATAAAATATACAATTCAATTGATCAAATTCGTTATTCTTTTTTCTTATGCTTGTCTGAGCTTGAAATAAAATTGTTGAATTTCTGTTCTCTTCCTCATATAAATATATCTCTTTAGAGATTTAAAATTACCTTTTAGATATAAGAAACTAAACAGTGGATACATATAACTTACAGTTCTAAGAAAACAATGGTGCATGGGAGGTGAGGGCTATTGGCTTCTTCCGTGGCCTGTGCTGCCCGGAGATGCTTGCCTTGCTGTGCCTTGGAGGAAAAACTGCAGTGCCTGCTTAACCCGCCTGTAAACATTCACCCATGAATTGGCTATCGTGGCTTTCTTCCCCCACACTCCAGTTTCAGACTCTGTAAGGAAGGTCTGTCTCTCTCGAGATGCAGGAGCTATCTGACCAAACTTCTCTCACAACTCACCCAAGTAAACTCTCCAAATTACTCTCATTAAAATTCTCTGTATTCCTAAAATTGCCCTGATCCAAAAATATCCACCCAAGATTTCTTTCCTTCTTCCAACTGTCAGTCACCTATACAAAACTCTCAAAACACAAACTCCAAAACAATTTCTTTCATTCACACACAAAACCTAACATCTGTTAGGTGAGAGACCCCAGATTAACTATAAAGATTAACTTCTCTTGACCCTGGCTCATGTTTGCCACCAAATTCAGACTATTCAGTATAACTTTGGGCCTGCTAAACTTAATTCAACCTACATTGGCCTCTTTGTAATTCCACCTGTTGAATGCAATGCCCCTTTCTCCTAAACTTTTCTATTCATTACTAGTCTTGAGAGGTTGCTATGGGTTTGGAAATAAAAGAATTCTGGTTGCATAATGACAATCTAATACCCTTTTCACGCTGAGCAAATTTCAATCGGGTGCACCCGCGTGATCTTGCAGCGTGATCTCTCGGGTGAAATGCCGCTAGACTTTTCAGAAATTTCACCCTCGAATCGTCCCAGGTAAACTCTGGGTTGCACCCGGGTGCACACGCGTGAAGCTGCAGTGTGAAAGGTGTCGCGGGTGAACTCTCGGGTGAAGTCTCCATTTCAGTACATGTAATGCCGGAACCTGGCACTGAAAGAGCTACAATTAATTAAAAAAGAACTCTCCTCCGAAAATTAATACTAGAGATCTAGTAGACTCTAGTATGTGTCTACAGTTAGCCGGCCAAACTACTTGTCCATTACATGCATGCTGTATGTATAGCATGCGCTCTAGGTGACTGCATACGCAGTGTACTAGTGTATGCAGCTGCAGCTATGCAATTGTACATATGTAGCACTAGTGTTAGCATGCAGCAGATCCAGAGGGCTAGGGATCGGCAAAGGGTACGGTCAAGCCGGCGCGCGTAAAAGTAACATTTCGCACATGCGCCATTAATACATGCATACGTACTTCCGCTGCAGAAGAGCACCCGAGAGAAATTTACCGGGGAGCTCACTCGGCAGTGTGAAAGGACTTCTACCCGAGAGATCACCCGGGTGATCTCTCGGGTGACCAGCGTGAAAGGGGTATAACATATGCCCTGTCAAAATTTTTTTTTTTTAGGTGGGCTGTACTTCAAGTACAGACCACCTCATATATTTTTTAAACAAAATTTTCTTTATTATTAAATTATTAATATATTTTTTTTTTCTGCCCACTTTTTTGTCCGCACAATATCTCCTAAACGCCTTGTTTCAATGTACTAAAGTTTGGTACAATGGTAGATAGTAATTGTCTCAGCACAGAATCTTTTTCAACTTAGTACATTTTGACATTTTGACGTCATGTAGGCACCATTTTGTAATAGTCTGACATATGGTATATCTCTGCAATACAAAGTCACAACAGAACCATATTTGGTGCATGAATGCGTCATTGAAGCTGCGCATTCGAGATTTGAATATTCTTAACATGGTCTAGAATCAATTTTGGTGATGTTTCAGGCCATTTTAAAAATTTCACAATTTTCCGCACGTTTGCACATGCGTTCACGTCAATGACTTTAAGTTTGTTATACAGCTTGAAAATGACTTATCTTTGACTGTTTTAGCATTTTTATTAATCCTATGGAATTTCTAGAATATATTCTTGAACCCGCATGTACGTGCATGTGGGTGCAAACGGCAGAAATGCCTTAAAGACTGTGCATGTGTTATATGGCATTGTTGAACATTTGCATTTGGTGCGTGCAATTCTCGTACCCCAAATACGCAATTTCGCCAACAGATGGCGTTTGTCATGCAAACCACGCATGCGCAGTGCTGACAATATCCTGAATGGGTCGACAAGTGTTTGTCTTTTTGCATTGAAAATGTACACAGGTATTACAAAAATCCTCGAGTTTGAGTTTAACCGACATGTTTGAAAAGATGCCATCATGATTTATTGAGACAATTGGTTGCATTTTCAAAATTTGAGTGGTTTATGTCATGCGATCCAAAAATTGAGCAGTTTAGCACTCATTTTATTCTCGTCTTCTCGTCTTCTACTACTACTACAATTGGCCAGGGCCTCTATTCAATACTTAAATACAAAATACAAGTATTTTACTTGGGTTTTGGCTGAGATAAAATACTTAATCAACTTTGGTATTGAGGTGATTGAATGATTTTGCTAATCTTTAAATGCGATGCATATATTGCGCAGTATTTTGGACAGTATTCTGGACATGTGACGTCGCAATGGCTATCAGTGAGCCTTTTGCCCTAAAGTGGGCTGGCTAAAGTAAAATATTTAGATTTGATCTGAATACGAGTTAAGCCATTTTTCTTAGCCAGGCAAAATACTAAGTAAAATGCTTACATAATGCGCGTTTTGATTTGGATACCGGCCCAGGGATTTTATTTCATCAAAGATGTAAGCTTAGGGTTAGGGTTGTGATTAGGGGTTTTAGATCAGGGTAAGGGATAGGTATAGTGTTTGGTGTCAAAGGTTCGCCACAGAGATATTGTCACTGGAGCACGTGTCGTATAACTACCATGCCAACCATTTCCATCATGAATTTTTCTTTATGTCCACACTTAAAAAAGGGCGGGCATGGTCCCCAAGTTTGACTTGAATTTTTTGTGGGACTTTTTATGTTATCCTGTATATTTTCATACTTCTTAAATATTTATATTTATTTGACAAGTTCCTTTTTTTAGTTGATTTCTGGCACATTAGCTGCACACAAATTATTTATAGTTGATTTAGTCTCCTTTAAATGCGGAGTTAATAATCGCAGTAGTGGCAGACAAAATACAAAAATACTGGACAAATGAACGACAGATTTTTTGGACAATGAAGGATGAGCTTTGCGATGAACTTCAATTTTGTAAGTTGAGTAAAAAGTGAGACCAAAACATAAGCATAGATAAGCATGCTGAATTATAATAATTATACGCATGTACACTTATGTAGGTATGTTGAAGTCACACTCTGGGCATGGAAATGGAAAGAGCAGAATTCAGTTCAGAGTTCAGTTCCCGCAGTGCTCGCAACTAGTGAGCTCCTGAAGCATCATGTGCGACATTGTAGCACTGCGTATCTTGATATGTTCCTAGCGATATGTTCGCAATTTTTGTCAGTAGTACTTGTCACATGCAGATGTCAGCTCAAAGTCTTGGAACAGATACATGTAGGTGGAGACGAAGAATAAGATCATACCAAGATCAAGATCAAGACCAAGATCAGACCAAGATCAAGCCCAATATCAAGACCAGACCGAGATCAAGAGTTCAAGACCAAGATCAAGGGAATGACTTTGGCATCTTAGCAAAATGCACTGGCAACAAAAGCCGTGTCCGCAACTTGCAAAATGCATAATGGTCAAAAATAATCAATTGCATGAGGTAGAACCACATCATTAGAACATGGAGCTGGTAAATACCTTAATTAGGCTTAACAATACCTAAATTTCATTCAGATATAAATAAGATGTCAATGACTATTACACCTTTACCAGTGTTCTGGACGCATCTTTTCATGCCACTCCATTTCGCTAAGCTACTTTATTGAGGGATGTCAAAATATAGGGTTACAGGTTTATAGTGATGGTCAAAGTGTACACTCTGGTCTTGAGACTGGTCATGCAGATGAAGACAAGTCCTTGAGTCTAGTAGAACTTTAATAAAAAATATTATATTTTGCTTGTGAAAGGTCGTAAGAATGTTTGAATTTCAGGGAATTGAGGTGATTGGCGCAATAATGTGCTAAGTATCACGTTGGTCATTCCTAAGCCAGCCGAAAGTAGTTAAAGAAGTTCATCAGGATGGTTTAAATCTTATGAATTAGTTTTTGACCCTCCCAAAGGTATTTCAATTGTACCTTTTCATAACTTGTAAAATATTTTTTTTTCTCAAGACAATGGACAATTAAATGTGATCATGCTATCTGATCATAAATTTTGGTTAATTTGATTATTTTGTGATTATATTCCTAGTGACTTCCAAGTTCGTATATTCTCATTTGTTGTGGGCGTCGCCAACAAATTGTTCTACCGGACAGTGAAAGGGCCAATCAAATCGTCTCGGAGTCAATGAAAACGAGTACTGTGATCAGGAAATGATTTTTTTAATATTTATGTTTAATGGATACACCAACTTTTTTCGTTGTCCTTTGCTTGTTACTTATTGCAAACACTTACCAGAGGGCCACGTCATTGACAGTAATGGAGAGGAAGATTAATACTCTGTGTATATGAAAGAGGCAGAATGGCAAAGGAAATGGCTACACTTACACAGATAGGGAATGTGTAGGATACCTGATGTTTCCTTAGGGTTTTGGTCACTGAAGTGTGTTTGTAAGAGATTTAGAATACTGTATGAAAAATTCAGTGTGGTATATCTGCATGTGTCTTTACAGAGGAGTGTTCGTCACTTGTCATTTCACAAAAGGAACTTTTAGAACTTTATAATGGCTGTTGCAATTTAATTCTCTATTTGGAGGAAAGTCTTGGAAATTTCTTGCAGCCTTCTTATCCCGACGGGAGCTGAGGGTGGTGTAATCAGGGCCTATATCTGCATATATTTATTTTATCAGTGTCCTGGGGGTGTTTCATAAAGCTGTTAGTAAAGTTACGCACGACTTTACAAATGACTTATCTATAACAAGCCAAATGGGATGCTCAATCTTTTTTAAATGCATCAACTAAAGTTGAACTGTGCAGATGTAGATTAACATTCTTATCATAACAACCATTTTTTTAATGCAAAGTATAATTTTTGCCATAATTTAATCGAGGTTATTGGAAATAAAGTCACACTTTGTTAAAACATCAGGAAAAACTTTGGGGGTCCTATCTGGCACTTCATGTTCAAGTCGTTCGTAAAGTCGTGAGTAACTTTACAAACAGCTTTATGAAACTGGTATGTTAGCATTGACATTTTTTATACTTCAGAATGTGTGCATATTCACCCATAGAAGAAGTGTTACTGATGCTAACAATGTAGTTTCAGCTTCTACCAACCTTGACATTTAGTGGGTATACTTTCATCCACTCCTGTAGACTTTCTCCTATCCTATGTTAAATAAAGATTTAACGGGTAAACAGTCTGTCACCTAACTCAAGGCAGCAGGCCGCATGAAGCCTGGCTTGAGAAAATCCAAAGGAGTGGATAAAAGTTTGCCCACGGAATTTCAAGGTTGGTAGAAGCTCAAACCACATCTTATTATTACCACACCCAATGAGAGTTTTCAGTTTCTTATGCTGTGGAATTAGTCTTTCACTCTCAAGAATGTGTTTAATTGTTTACACAAACAGATTGATCATTGTGTTCTGTGATGAACTATGTGTGAAACGCATTTGTTGATATGTGCTACATGTAACCGGATTATACTACAGAAGTACTGAAATACTGGCAGAGGGTGTCATTTTCATGAGGGCAGGCTGCTTTCAATACTGAGGAGGAGATCTGATGACAAACAAGTTATGGAAGATTTTGAATTATCAGTTGAAATCATCCTGAACCATGTACTTAATGTAAAATCGAAATCACACGACACTGACCACTTTCTGAAGACAAGATCTGATGACAAAGTTATGGAAGATGATACAAATTATGAATTATTAGTTGTAATCTTCCTGAACTATGTCCTGGGGAGCGTTTCATCAAGCTTTTTTCAGTGATTTTTTTCACTGACAAATTTGCTCTCAGCCAATCAGATGCAAGGATTTCAGTAGCTTATAACAGTTGTCGGTAAAAATCACTGATAAAACGCTTGATGAAACACTCACCTGAATGTGACATCACCTTTCTCTGCCACCAGCTATACAAGCAGTTATACAAATTTAAGTTCCTGAGGAGCGTTTCATCAAGCATTTTGTAAGTGATTTTTACCAACAACTGTTATAAGCTACTGAAATCCTTGCATCTGGTTGGATGAGAGCAAATTTGTCAGTAAAAATCACTGACAAAACACTTGACGAAACGCTCCCCAGGAGTCAGAGTCCGGATTTAATTGCAAGATGTATATATATACGTGTATATAAAAGCATGTCAAAACTATCAATGGCTCATTCACCTGAAGAGATTAAATCGAAAGCGCTTGTGAATTTTTATAAAAACATGCTTCTTGTGTGTGGATTCTATATGATGTGAACTTTATTTTTCTACATATATATATATGTACGGTGGGACCTCCTTATAAAGAACACTGTTATAACCAACTCCTGTTATATTTTATTGTTTTCTAGCCCTGTTATAACAAGGTTTCGATATAAGGAGGTAATTTCCTTGGCCGGTCCCAAAGAGTTTGTTATGAAGAGGATCCACTGTACATGTTTCTGATGTGGAAGTAAAGAAATACCCGTTTTTATGCAATACATCTTAAGATGATCTTAATATTTGGTTGTAAAATCACAAGATGTGTGATCAACTATATACCATGTTATATCGGTATGACTATTCAGAACCTTGCCATTGATAAAAATAATTCTGATATGGATAATGAAAATTAAGAAGTAGTAACTTGCCACTGAATATCAGATTCAGTTGCAGAATGCTGCATGTGATACTTGTTTATAAAGATAAAGTTGAGATCTGGTCATGCGATTACATTGTGAAAGAAATCGTCTCAAAGAAATTGAGAAAGGTTGATCAAGTCAATATAAGAATGCGAGGTTTTGAAACCATCAGAATGATAAGAAATTGACCCAATTTCGTTGAAAATCACATGTACAGAAATGGGTATGGGTCTGTGTTCAGCCCGAATACTTCAGGAATTTCTTTTTGAATATGAGGGCATTTGAAAAGTAATCTTTTTCAGGGGACATTTCTAACTACGATGTTCTTCCAAACCGACATAAAAGGAATGAGAAAGCTCACAAATTATTTCTGACCTCTCTCACATGGGCGCCAATCCTCACTTGAATTCTATTCAAGTTGGGGGGGGGGGGGGACACCCCATTGTTGCATTCAGGTGTGGCACCCCCCCCCCCCCCCCTGTAATAAAATAAAATTCCTGTGAGGATTGGCGCACATGCTCTCTCAGAATTCAAATGGAGGGCTCAATTATTAATGTTATCCAAAACAAAATAGACATGTACATGTATTAATCATTGGTTGTATAGTGTATGTATCTGACTTCCTATGCTATTAAAGCCATGGAAAACAGTTTGACTCTAAGATTTTTGCATTTAGAGTGTAAAGGAGTGAAAGCAAAAACCTAATGAAGCCCCAAGAACAACCAGTGGCGTGTGACAGATGCACATTGGGCCGTATCTTTAAAACTATTAAATATCAACGTAGAAGTAATGGGCCGAATAACAAAAACAAGCATCTACGTGGGATACAAGTAAAATGTTATGAAGTAAATGGTATATCAAGATCTCTTGCTATGTTCATGTGGGGTTTCAGCTGGTGTTGTTTGATTTTGTCAATAGGGTTATGCACTCCAATATCAGCTCAAACTGCCTATAGCACAAAAGCGGTTTGTGCGCCGAGGCATAAGCTCTGTAGGCAATAGCCTTTTGACAAGGCCTCGTGACTTGGCTATTTTCCTCGTCATGCTGTGCCTGAGATGAGACTAGCCGGCGACGAAAAGAATCAACACGGCCCGGGTGAACGCGCGATCGAGCGACTTTAGTCGCGAGGCCTTTTGGAACCTGGGTTTCCATCGTCCGATATGAATTATTCACGAGTTGACATTCGTATGCTAACACGCCTACCGAGGATTATCGACCAATCACAACGGTATCTGCCGGGCTTGCTTTCCATGATTGATGTACTAGTAGCTTGCACGGGCCGCGCTAGCTCGAGATGAAGGAGAATTTGTATACCAAATGTATGCTGACGTCATGCGAAGATACGTTTGCTGATTGGCTCCTACCTATAAGGTAGCAGATCCTCGCTAGGAACAAAGGATAACATAAGAAATACAGGCCAGGTTCCAAAAGGCCCTCGGACTCACGTCGCTCGATCGCGCATTCACCGGGCTGGGCTGCTAGTCTTGTTATGCAGCCACTACTAACTTACTTGCCGCTCTCCCCGCTCACTTTCCAAAGTGGCGGCAGAGAGCAATTTGACTTACTGCTGATAAATCTGTCAAAGCAACTTTATACCTCATCAAAATCACGTTTCTTTATTTCTGTAATTGAAGAGAATTATCCGCTATCTATTAACTTTAAAAAAGATAGTAAAAAAAGATGTAAAAACCCCTTTTTAATACATGTATTCATCATGTCCATGTAAGTAAAAGCATAAGCTAGACTAGTAGGAGAGGAGCTTGCAAAATACCAAGTAAAAGTAAAAGCTTGATGAAAGGAAATTCCTCCATTTGGAATAGGAATTAACTAATCTGGCAAGCTTTTGAGTACAAGAACAAAACCTTTCCTTTTTATGCTTACTAAAATTTCAAAAGTAATGTAAGCTTTTGCTAGTCTAGGAAAATGCCAGCTGGCAAGAAAACAAGCTTCTGCTTCTTTTTGCTAGCAACTCCTTGGTTGGAATATCTAAAGTTGGAAGCAAAACGTTAGAAAAAGCATTTGCTAGGCCTTGACTAGATCTTATAGATACCTGCCAATGTGCCATTACCTTTGGCTCATACGATAGCTGAAACTCTGTAGTCAGCTAATGGTTCACTCTATGAACTGCAGTACCCACTACAAGCTGATACTGTAAGACGTGTATTTGTGCAGTGTGTATGGGAATATGATAAATATATACATGCATGTGTCTAGGGAGGCTGAACTTGTTTCTTTGGTATACATGTGTGTAAACCAGTTTGTGATTTATGTTTGTTATCTTGATATATACATGTAATGATAAAGGAGATAGATTCTTTAGCATTTTAAAACCAAGGGAAAAGGTAATAAAAGGACGTAATAAACCAGTGTTATCTATCCTACTGTACTAACAGCATTATGGGAAGATGACGTGATGATGATATGTTACATTTAATCGGACAGCATTCAAATATCATTTTGAATTGAAATTTAATGTCAATTAAAAATTAATTAAATTAATTCTAAAGCCCACTGACACGAATACTTGATATGGCTCATGAATGTCATGTAATAATTATTTATGCCTCGATGGTGCATCCCATGACATCCCGGTGGAAGTATTCTTTTTTAAAGAAGGAAACAACAGTTATTCATGAGGCACCTCTTTATCACTCCCAGGGTGAGTAGTTGACCATAAGGCTCTTTAAAATCAACTCCACCTTGCTTTAATTTGAGTAGTACACTTTGCAGAATACAGGTCATTTGTGTACATCATTTGTAGAGAACATCAGTTTGCTTAGGTCAGTTTTGTTCACCGGCTCATTACTGCCTCACATTCTCATATCCTATATATTGGCTTATTAAAAAAAAACCTTGTATTTATTTTACATTTGACAATTTTGTTGTGAAGATGTAAGTATTGTTTAAACAATTTTGATATCTTTTTAAGATGAATTATCGTTTATGTTTGCATGGACTTTTATTGTAATATAAACATGTATTTATGCAGAAACATAAAAGGTAATTTAAGTTCAGGTAATGTTGCAAAAATAAAATTCATAGTAATCAAATCAAACCTTATATGATTAAACATTTCAACTGACTCCAGGGAATAGGACAGATTAGGAAAAAGCAAGTGGAAAGCAAAAGTTCTGAGAAGTAAGGCATTCTTTCGTGAGGAGTTATTTTATTTTCTTTGTCTTTCAGACATTCGCATAATTATGTACTCCGTATTTCATTAGGAGTAAAATTTACTGCAGTATATTTCCCAAAAGAAATAGCTACGTATTAGAGGTGTTATCTGTGTTATCTGTGTATATAATAAAGGTTAAAAATACTTCATAGAAAATTCATTATTTTTTAATCAAGAGGAAAACGAAGACATGAAATATTAAAAGAATTAGCATACGGTGACTGTCAAGAGATATGAGGCATAGCGGAGGATAGATATTCAAAAGGAGAGAGAGAGGTTATATAGGGAAGATTTAGATTGAACTTGCAGGGGGGGGGGGGGGGGAATGAAATAAACAATGAGAGATTTATGAGAGAGATGGAGAGAGTGAAATGGATAAAACAAGAGCGATCTTACTTATGACTGCCAGCTAATCACAAATGACAAAATTATGGAAATATATTTATAGAGAGAGTGAAAAGGATTAGCATAGTTGTATCTTATTGTGCATGGAAAAGAAATAATTTTACATTAAACAGAGAAAGGTGAAGATAGGGGAAGTACATGTAGTAAGGAGATAGAAAGGGGCTGTATAATCTTCATGTTGAAACAAACGGGTATCAAGGGCCATTTGCGATTGCCAATGGAGATCAATAAGTTCTGTCTCATTCCTTGAAAGCGTCTCCCATCAACCTCCATACTGTGTAACGTTCCATCCTCATTTACCACCTCTCAAAGCATTGACGGTATTCTAACATTGGGAGACTTCTCAGGTCTGATTTTACCCATTTATCAAGATCTTCAGACCTGGCAAATGGCCTTTCAGCAAGCTTGGACCTGATTTTGGGAAGAGGCAGAGATCACCGGGGCCAAGTCAGGTGAATAGGGGGAAAGTCCCATCTAATGGATGCTATCGTCATCAAGATAGGCCTGTGTTATATGAGCTTTGTAAGAGCCTGTATTATCATGGTGCAGGTAGATTTTAGACCGTCCTCGGGTTGGTGCTGTTGACTGGATGTGCTCAAGGACCTTTGGTAATACTGCTATAGTCTTCGCCAGTGATCGTTGCTTTGTGTGGCATGGTCCACAGCAATAGGCCCATGAAAATCGAAAAAAAATGGTGAACATTCTATTTCTGGAGCGAAATCCTGTCTTCATTCCCTCGGATCGTTGCTCATCTTCCGCCATCCACACCATGTTCCTGA
Organism: Heliocidaris erythrogramma; assembly: GCA_025617745.1. NCBI lineage: Eukaryota > Metazoa > Echinodermata > Echinoidea > Camarodonta > Echinometridae > Heliocidaris > Heliocidaris erythrogramma. Next base: position 6,069,161 of record CM046854.1, read on the forward strand.
GTTTGTCTTTCATGGTAAAGAAAGATATCTAACCCTTGTCCCCTGTGACGACACCAGAAAACACATTTGGCCTATTTTGTTCAAAATCTTGCAGCCATTGACACAAAGCAACTATTTCTTTATGCTCTGACATCAGCTGATGATGGACCAATCTTGACAAGCTCTTCATGAACAATGGTATGTGCACTGCCATAACTCAACCCAAGCTCCAAGGCTAAGAATCCCAGTGATATTGTCGAGTCTTCTTGAATCAGGACTTCAACGCGCTGCACAGAAGTCTCAGTCGCAGAAGACCTTGGGCAGCAATAACGTGTGTTGTAATTTTCAAGTGATGCGCTGTATAATTATATTGGATCCATCTCACAAGTTCAGTGCGATATGAAGGTACATTGTCACCATAAACCTGCACATGCTCTTCATGGATAGACGTTGTTCGGATGCGCAACTTGCAATGCCTGTAAATAGAAACGAACATGTTCTTTTGTCATGATTGTAGGATCCATGTCACGGCCCAAAACATTGATGCAGAAAAAGGCATACCAAATTTAACTCAGGCTTTATTATACTAATTTAACTTCACACATGGGTGAGCTAACATATTAAGTGAACGGATGACGTTAAACATAAAAGAAATTTCAAAATTGTCTAATGCACCTGCAGCAGCCCCTTGTGACAGAACTTAGTGATCTCCCTCGTAAAACGAAATGGCGTTTGTGTATCAACATGCTCTATCGAGCCAAATCACAGCGCATCCTTAGTTATTGTGCATTACTTAGGTACTTTGTATAAATTTATACTACTATAGGCCTATATGATTATATGGAGAAGTAGAGTGCACAACAAATTTTAGACCGTCCTCGGGTTGGTGCTGTTGACTGGATGTGCTCAAGGACCTTTGGTAATACTGCTATAGTCTTCGCCAGTGATCGTTGCTTTGTGTGGCATGGTCCACAGCAATAGGCCCATGAAAATCGAAAAAAAAATGGTGAACATTCTATTTCTGGAGCGAAATCCTGTCTTCATTCCCTCGGATCGTTGCTCATCTTCCGCCATCCACACCATGTTCCTGAGTTTGTCTTTCATGGTAAAGAAAGATATCTAACCCTTGTCCCCTGTGACGACACCAGAAAACACATTTGGCCTATTTTGTTCAAAATCTTGCAGCCATTGACACAAAGCAACTATTTCTTTATGCTCTGACATCAGCTGATGATGGACCAATCTTGCCAAGCTCTTCATGAACAATGGTATGTGCACTGCCATAACTCAACCCAAGCTCCAAGGCTAAGAATCCCAGTGATATTGTCGAGTCTTCTTGAATCAGGACTTCAACGCGCTGCACAGAAGTCTCAGTCGCTGAACTTGTCCATCTCACAAGTTCAGTGCGATATGAAGGTGCATTGTCACCATAAACCTGCACATGCTCTTCATGGATAGACGTTGTTCGGATGCGCAACTTGCAATGCCTGTAAATAGAAACGAACATGTTCTTTTCTCATGATTGTAGTATCCATGTCACGGCCCAAAACATTGATGCAGAAAAGGGCATACCAAATTTAACTCAGGCTTTATTATACTAATTTAACTTCACACATGGGTGAGCTAACATATTAAGTGAACGGATGACGTTAAACATAAAAGAAATTTCAAAATTGTCTAATGCACCTGCAGCAGCCCCTTGTGACAGAACTTAGTGATCTCCCTCGTAAAACGAAATGGCGTTTGTGTATCAACATGCTCTATCGAGCCAAATCACAGCGCATCCTTAGTTATTGTGCATTACTTAGGTACTTTGTATAAATTTATACTACTATAGGCCTATAACAAAGAATATATGAATTCTTTGTTGGCATATGTCACATCCAACACTCTTTTTTTTTTAATGCCGTCATAAGATAAAAGTGGTCTAGGATATATTTATCCAAAATCCAAATCTTTGATAGGTGAGATGGATTGAATTACAAACATGTGACAATCAGAGTTAAAGCTGACACATTACACAGTGTGACGTGAACATGTCTCAAGCTGTGTTTCAGGTGTGACATACTATTTTGTATGTGACAGGTTTTAACGAAAAATATATATTGGCTCAAAAAATTGTAGTGAAGAAATTGCATATCTGAAATATACAATGAGTTGGGCCTGGCAAATCTCCAGAAACGCTTGAGAAAATAAAAAAGGATTTTTTTTTTCGAACTTGATGAACAAAATAACGGAAAACTGTTAATGCACACTTTGTTTTATTACCTCTCGTTCACCTAAGACTTAGACATTATAATTATAGGAAAGCTTCATTGAAAATTGCTCCATTAAAAATATGCTAGTATAAAATGTCCTAGCAAAAGTGGCCAATTTTTACAATATATTGGGTCACAAAACCGATTGGTCATGCTTGTGCAACTTCATTAGGCTATCCAAGGTAATATTTTGAAGGCTCTTTCAAATGATTATAGTAAATGAATTACATGGGTTATATTGAAAAGTAGCCATTCTGGAAGTTACACCATTGGTCTGAAACAGAAGCATTATGTGCGCGCGCTTGTGGGTTTTTTTTTTTTTGTGTGTGTGTGTGTGTATATATATATATATATAATAATTAATAAGGTTGAAGATTTGTCAATCTGTTGGTCAATTGAATCTGGTGTCGCCGAAACCACTAACCCGTCTCCGTGGTCTAGTGGTTAAGGCATTGGCGTTCTAAGCCAACGACCCGGGTTCTATTCCCGGCGGAGACATTTTTTCAGCCTTTGCAAAAATTTCAAAAAGGGAGGACAGCTCTGGGGAACTTTGATTTAAGCTACGCAACCATTATTCTCTCATTTCTTTCACATTTGTATTTATTTCCACGAGATTTGCCAAAGCTGTTGTATATGTTATTTCCTTACACAATTGTTAATAATAATAATAATATATATATATATATATATATTGTAATACAAAATGAGTACAACTTTGACACCTTCATTTGCATCTAAATGCCACCGAGCGGTGTTTAATTTTTTTATTCAGTTCACCATATTTTATGAAATGAAATTAAAAGTTAAGTCACAGAATGACGTAGGTGACAAAAGGAAACACCACAAACCTTATGACAAAATAACAGATAACTCTATTAAATACTACACAATCGCGTATACACCACTCTTATTACACAATTAAAATGTTATATTATACAGAGCATATGGAACACAAAAGTAATATGGAAAAATCTTCAGATATTGCTACCTAACAAAGTATCTGAAATCCTTGCCTGACATGCAATTTCATCCTATAAAATACTAAATAACAGTTATGCTCATGCCAAATTTTTACGCCCTGTACAAAGTATATTTCCACTCAAGTGTATAATGTTGTCGTCAATTATAGTCTCAAAGGATTTAATAGACCCTCACCCATATTTACATGAGAATAAATTGTCCGCATATTGTGAAATCGTGATTTGAGAGAATAATTGAAACTGTCAATTTTTATAGTTAAGACTCTATCGCTTGAAACGCTTAAAATATACATACTAGACCCTAAGGATAAATAGAAAAAATACCGTAGCTTCATTATTTCCATTTCTTAGTTAACCAAGGATTAATAACTCTTAATGTACACCATTACTGACCAAATAACTAAACATTGACAAATCTTAATGTACACCAACACTGACCAAATAACTTAACATTAGCAACTCTTAATGTACACCAACACTGATATTAATATGATATAAATAATGTACAACCTAGTTTCAGTCACCATAAATAATCGTAAATTGTTTTAATACAAGTTTTATTGTTTATTGTAATTTCGTGAATGTTGCCCTCAGGCTTGGAATTGAAACTATGTTTTATTTGCCCGTCAGATTAGCGAAGTCAAATGTTAACTGAGGATCTTCAATTCACATATTCTTTAAAATGTTATAGAATATTATGATATTGTTAGTTGGAAAATAAGATATCTTCATATTCTATCCCCAATGAAATACACTTTCCGCAGGAGTATGTACATGCATTGTTATTACTCTGAATATTAAATGGTTGAACTGGGTAACCAACTAAATCACGTATAAAGAAAAGCGTTGAGTATTTAAAACTATTTAATAATACATAATACAATTTTTGATCATTCTGATATTATGTAAAATCTACATACGAAATCGAGAACAAGACTTTGTGAAATAATTCACAAGTTTCTAATTATTCGTTCGCTACTGTACCACCATTTATGTGTAGAACACTGAGGCCCGTATTCTGAACTCCGGTTTAACTTAAACTCCAGTCTAAGTTAAACCAGAGTCTAACTAAACCCGACTTAGACTGCATGTCGGGTTTAACTCCATTTCTGTTTCTGAAAGTCCAGTTTAGTTAAACTAGAGTCTAAGTCCAGTCTAAGTTAAACTGTGGTTTAGTTGCCATGGAGATGTAGTCTGCTGCTACTGCGCATGCCCAGTAGAGCTGAATTTATCTTCAAGAAGACTGAAATTTGCTTATTCCTTTCATTTTTAGGATGTTTAATCAATAAATGTCATGAAATACTCTATACACAAATTAAAGGCATACCATTTGGCACTTCATTTGTCATGATTAGCCTACTGGAGTTTTGTGGATCATAGTGAACGACTATTTAAGGTTAGGTTGGTCGGTTTATGCATGTATTACTATACGGATACCTAGTCCCAGGGAAGATATCGAACACAGGCACTACGCCTCTGTATTCAGCTCCTTCTTCCATTTCAAAATGGCTGGATCACTAGCGTCGGCTGGGAGGGGGGGGGGGGGGGGGGGGGGGGGGGAACCCGGCAAGAACCCCCCCCCCCCCTTTATTTTTTTGCTTGTCGGATAATTATAGAGGAAAACATCTGATAATCTAGGCCTAGACTAGAGGTAATTAATTAAAAAAACAGTTAGAGCTAGACCTATACCCTATACAGTAGGCCTACTTTTAGACCAAAAAACAAACTTGTTCGTTTCATTTCATTGAAAAGTCAATACGGTTGTACACTTTACCGGGTACCATATGAAGGGCACATTTTCGGAGATAATGTAGTACGCAATTTGAATGCATGTAGGAATAATCAAGAGTTAGGCCTAGCTAGATCTACTTCAGACATCTATAGATCTAGATCTATGTCATAGATCTATAATATTAAAAAAAGGGCACTGTGTTACTTTAGAACCTGACGTTAGTTGCTACTAGCTGCTGCATGGCCTACAAAAATAATCTGGTGACAATGCATTGCCAAGTTCCTGGACTAACTTTATTATTAATGTTTCTCCTTTTTCCAAGACAGCATCTCGACTCTAAATAGATATAACGTCAGACATACTTTATAAATGGCTTTAAACAGTAAAATATTAAAACATTAAAACGATAACAAATTAAAATGATAACGAAGCTTTTCGATCTGCAACTCATCAGGTTATCACGCAGATATGAACAAATAACAAGACAATAAACTACTTAGGCCTATATACTGATCGCTAAACTTTATAGTGAAAGTTGTAAAGACTAAACTACGTTTGAATATTAGTCTAAGACTAAGTGTACTGTACTAACTTATAGGCCTATATAGATTCTAAAAGTTAGACCCTATTTTAGTACGATCGAAGGTTGAACTTGAAGTAAGATATTGGCTATACTAGAGGTCGAGCAGGGTTGAATTTTAACGTTACGGTTAAATCTGAGTGAGTCAGCTGTCAAATTTTGAAATTGCAGGCGGAATTGCAATAATCTCTGCAGCTGAGCTCTTATTGATCTATCTGTTTTTCTAGTTTCGTTGAATTTTTTTTTCTGTAGCTGTAACTTCGGAACCCAACTTCCCAACAACAGTCAGCTCCGACTGCCTAGCCTGGCTCAGCTAGCTAGCTCAGCACTGCGTGGGATGAGATAAAAGGGTATCGGTCGCGTCGGCTGGACCGGCCGGCCCGGCTCGGGTTAGGGTGTAAAGAGCTATGCTTGCTCGCGCGCGAGCGCGGAAGATTGTTGCAAAGTCAGTTCTGCGATAATGACAGCGCTTGTCATGAATACTGCCGGTAAACGTTAAATCTAACTACGATTCTAGATCCAGCTAAAAAGAAAAAGAAAAAGAAGATTTTCCTCTTTACGAAGGTAAATTTACCTTTCTCTAAGCTGGTGCCAACAGACTTTAAAACCTTTCGTAATAACACTCTTCCGCCTCAGTTGCAAACATTATCCTGCGGTGGCCATGCATGAAGAAAAGTTAAACCGGACTTAAACTACCCCTAGCTGCAGTCTAACTTTCTGTACAAAGTTAAACCACGCTTAGACCGGAGTTTAAGCTAAACCGGAGTTCAGAATGTGATTTTCTTAAACTCCGGTCTAAAGGGCAGATTTAAACCACACTTAGACTCGAGTTTAAGTTAAACCGGAGTTCAGAATACGGGCCTGAGTGTGTAAATTCGTTTACATGAATATTTACAATATAATATATTTCCAGTCCAGACTTCACAACGAGTGTGAAGACAATGGTCATTATACAGATAGCGTTTTCTTTTTTCAAACTAAATGTAGTTTCCATCGGAACATATTTTATCATTATAAATGTTAAAAATGTTACAATGCGTCACAAAAGAACTTTCTTCTAAAAGGAGCTATGTGTTAAATACCATTTATAATACAGAAAGTGTAAAAACATGTTTAATCATCTTAGCATCATCTAACACCAGCATAAAAATTGAGAACAAGAATGTGAAATATTAAAATTATGCTAAATATTTAATGGCTTATGTAGCATCATTGAGTGTGTAAATGTATTTACATGAATATACACAATAATTACGATACTGGGGGGGGGGGGGGGGGGAGGGGGGTTGTAAAGGGGCTGATGCTTCCCGCTACTCTTTTCAAAACTCAAGAAAAGTGCCTTTCGCGCAAACAAAATAAATGAATGAGGTAGAAAGCAAGACAAAACAACGCAATCCCTATGACGATATATCAAGACAAGATTAAAATGTATAAAATATATACCCCACATTATTATATAATATCCGAGCGCGTACACACCTCTCTTCTTACACCTTTATAATGATACATATATATACAGAGCGTATGGGGAAAAAAGCTAATGTGTAAAAATCTGAATTCAAACAATGATTGCTAACAAAGCATTTGAAATCCCAGCTTGACGTGCACTTTCATCCTATAAAAAAATCCCTCTTTTGCTCAAGCCAATTTTTATACACTGTACAATAGTATAGTACTTTGCCCACTCAAGTGCCAAATTGTCTCCACATTGTCTTATAGTATCATATCATTGAACAGACTCTGACGCAGATTTTGTTTTTAAGCACGTCTTGATCAAGGCGCAAAGGTACCAGTATACGCTTGAAATATAGGGCCTACACAATGGAACAGAAAATATCGCAGCTTTTTCAATTTCCAATTATTCATTAACCATTCATTATAACAACTGATAATGTGCACCAAAACTGACATTATTGTGATATTAATAATTTGCATGCTAATTTCTGTCACAAAAAAACAAAAACAGATAAATAATCGTAAAATGTTTAAAACAAGCCTGATTGGTTATAATATGAATCAGGAGTCACACAGAAACACATGTTACCATTTCAAACTATACTTTATATTTGACTTCAAACTAGCAAAGTAAACATTTATTAAACAGAGGATCTTCAATGCACAATTTTTTTTCAAGGTTACAGTATTTTATATAACTTTGAAAATGAGAAAATAAGTTTTGCAATTCTCTAATTCTGTCTTGGTATATACGTATAATATGTATGAATATCACGTTGAGATTGGTAACAGGAAAAATAAACTAAACCAAATAAGAGATAAAATAAATAAATGAAATTATTAAATTAAAAAGTACTTCTGAATGGTTAATACCATAATTAGTCATCCTCGGATTATTTAAAATCAACATAAGAAATCAAGATAAAGACTTTGTGAAATTTTTCAATTCAATTTTATTTTCATTTCCAACAGAAAGGTACATATCAAAGTGCATTTTAACAAAATACATGTATTTGAAATGTTTCTAATTGTTATATACATAATACTGTACCATGTGTAAAACAATGTGTGTGTATAATTCTGTTACACATTCTGTGTGTAATATTTACAATATAATACATTTCCAGTCAATATATCACAAGTGTAAAGACGATGGTCATTATACATAAAACTTTCTGTATTAACTACAATTTATAATATCTAATCATATTTAATATTAAAGGCATTGGCTAGCATTGTTAGGAATTTAAAAATATCTCATTCTGTTACTTGAAATTTGTATAAAATGTGAGTTATAGTTTTAAATTAATGCTATGAGAGTCTTAAGTCATAATACCTTTGGGAAGTATTTTAAAACAGTGAAAATCTAAGTCAATGTTTGGAAAGAAAATCTATCATTTTAACGGTCGGTTCTTGGAGTTTGAATTTATATTGAATAGCGATTTATGCAATTTTCGTAGCGTGTGAATAATACATGTTGAATGCGAGTAGATTGACAGTCTTGTCATGTTCTCCGAAAAAAAATGCACACGATCTCAACGCAGAGGAAGCCAGACAACTTATTTTTTTTAACTCGAGAGTAACGGTCTCTTATTAAAACGTCTCGAAGACGCGAAATTATAAAATCGCGGTTTGCGTTGTACTTGCAGCTTTTCATTCCAAATAATGGTTGTTTTCAGGGTTTTTGAGTACTAATACATCTACTCATACACATGTTTCATGTTGGTTTGAGAATTTTTTAAATCAGCTGCTCACAAAGGTAGCCAATGCCTTTAACAATTAACAATATAATGCATTTCCAGTCAATATTTCACTACAGGTGTGAAAACGAGGGTCATTATACAGAAAAATTTCTATATTGTTTAAACAAAAAATATTTTCCATCGGATCATATTTCATTGTTATGCATTTCAAATGGTTGGAATGGGTCACCACTCACCAAATAGATTTCTTCTGAAAGGCGCAGTGTATAAAATACTGTTTCTGATACTGCAACATTTTAATCACCCTAGTATCATCTAAAACTACCATAAAACTCAAGAATAAGAATACTTTAAATACGTGAATATGCCAAGTATAATGGCTACTTTATCACCATTGATTGAGTAAAAGTATTTACATGAATATATACAATATAATGCATTTCCAGTCAAATGTCATAATGGGTATAAAGGAATTTAAGACGATAGTAATTAAAAAGAAACGTCATTGCCTAGCAAATTTATACGTTGAAATCGATAGCATTAGCTATGAAAGGGGAGCGCGATAGTCGGAAAATTCCTAACAAGGAACAAAATGAAGAAATAAATAAGTAAATGAATTTTTAAAAATAGTCAACAGCTCAAAAGATTGGTTGGGCACAAAGTTTGAGTTTTGAACTTAATGACCTCAGCCTGAACCAAAACAACCATATATTGACGTAAAGCTTAGTAAACAAAGAATATAATTACCCTGGTCATTCATAAATTTTCGTCTCCGTTTATCCATAAAAAATAAAAAAGATAATTTTTTTGGTCCGCCCCCTCCCTATGACGTAACACTGCAGGGGGTCGCTAGACGTGTGACGACATGTCATGTATACAGCTCCGAGTGCGTCTACACGATATGTCGTCATCAAATTTTCACCCCCCGCAAAGTAGCGTTCCTCAGAGACGGGGCCCAAACCACCGGGGCTCAACATTCGGGACGCTGTTACTCATTCCACAGGAAACGGATTCTCATGAAGTTGGTTTCAATTTGTTCAGAAAGTATATAGCTCTCCGTGGATGAATAAAGGGTATATTTCAAAATTCGGTCAGGCTGAGGTCTGAACTTAATGCCACTGCCCTCTTCCCCCATTTAAAAACACCACCGCTTAAATCACCCCTGCAACCGAACCGCTACCCAAATACAAGTTTATTGCTGTTGATGTGCAGGGATGCAGACAACTAATATTCTGTTATTCAAGCACCTAGATATGTTTCATGAATTTTTTAAATTTTTTATTTTTTATTTTTACCACTTCCTAGGCTTCACCCTAAAAAAACTCCAGATCACATTCCTGCGATGACATCATCTGTCAATCACCAATCAGCTACACTGAAATTCTACAATAGACAGCGAATGTAACTACCCCTAGCTCAGCACATGCTTACAATAGAATTGCATGCTTTCAAACAATATCTCCTCATTACCATTCTTTTCCTGGTGATGCTACAGCATGTCTGACATAGCATATCATATGTAGGCATTGTATAGTCTATTAGAACAGATGGTCATCTCTGGCAAAACTACATACCACTGTCTCTCCTTAGCTCACTGATTGACAGATGATGTCATTGCAGGAATGGGGTCTGGGGCATTTTTTTAGCGTGGAGCTTAGCATGTTTAAGAAAATGATTTTAAAAATATTTATTAAAAAAATTAACATATTTAGTTGCTTGACTAACAAAATATAAGTTGTATGCATCCCTGCACATCAGCAGGAATCAACTTGCATTTGGGTTGTAGTGGACCTTTAAAATCAAGGTAATACTTGTTACTTATATCGGGCCATTATTTTTCCATGTAGATTAAACTAATCTAACGCAAGCCGAACAATGGAAGTAGATTCGTCAGTATGCACATAACGATATTGATTGCAATTACTTATTTATATCTAGACTTCCTGAATATATAAAGTTAGGCTTACAAACTTTGACATAAAATGATTTCTAAACTATCCTGAGTTTTAATAGTGGGCGGCATAGCAATTTAATTGTGCTTTTATGATAAAAGCACCAAATTTGCCACACAGGTAGATGAATAATGTTCTCAGCAAAACAGAAAATTGAGCCACCTGGAATTCAGGGGATGGGGGCCATTGTGCCCATTTTAAAATGAAATATCCTTTCAAATTCTAATTCATATTCGTATTTATTTTCATTTCCAACAGAAAGGAAAGCCAATGGTTTTAAAGGTATTATTACAGAAAATGTGAAAAAAAAATATATGTACATATTCGCTTTTTTCTTGATCGGTGTACAAGTACGCTGTACATATACAGATATAAATAAATTATTATAATGAATTATTAAAAACAAAATATCGATTACTGAGGAAATGTGGGGGTCACGGGGGTCACAGAGTGTTAAAAAAAATGAGCTAGATCAGCTGGAAAGGAAACCCTTAGAAACTTATATCAAAAGATTCGCCGTAGTGGACAATGCCAGACGATTTAGGTGGTGGAGAGTGCTTGCCAGACGCCCCCAAAATACCCCAATCCCCAATATTGAGCTAGACCAGCTGGAAAGGTAACCCTAAAAAAGCCTATATCAAAATATTCGCCATAGTCAAAAGATACACAAATGACCACTACCAGACGATTTAAGTGGTGGAGAGTACCTGCCAGACGCCCATATGGTAATCCACCCACCATTATTGAGCTAGATCAGCTAGGAATGAAACCTTATGAAACCTGTGGGAAACTATTCGCCATATTCCAAAGATGCGCAAATGACCACTACCAGACGATTTAAGTGGTGGAGAGTGACTGAATTGAATTGAATTGAATTTATTGGTTTCTATATCACATTACATTCCATTCAGATGAATCAATACAACATATAATAACATCATACATGAGTAAAAAAAAAAAAAAAAACATGAGACTAACATAATACAAAATGAGATATAGAAGGGCTACTGCTTAAGCAATAGAGCTTGAAATGCTTGCAGCCCTCGGTTGTAAAATACATGTAATACAAATAAATTAAAAGGGAAGAATTTAAACCCCCAAATATGGGGAATGACTTGCAAAGAAAGAGAAAGGGAGAAGAGAAAAAAAGAAAGACGGGGAGGGGCTGGTAGCCTATACGCTATGATAATACACCTTGTTTACAAGTTTATTAACACAAAAGATTAGAGTGCTAGGTCATGGACCATAATAATTGAATGAACAAATAGATGAAGGAAGGAGTCTCAGTTGCAGTATTTACATAACAACATGGATCTGACAGCTGTTTTAAATGCATTTAATGACTTCAGATTTCTGATTTCAGGAAATGAGTTCCAAATATCTGGACCATTATGTGTGATAGATTCCAAGGCTAATGCAGTTTTAGGGTTTCTTAGATGGAAATGTTCAGTTTGTCTTGTGGGATAAGAGTGGATGTCTCTATTTAGACTAAACAGTGGAGGGAAATATGGGGGTAGCTGCCGTTTGTTAGCTGGAACATGAAAACCCCAGTTTGTAGAATGTTTATATCATCAACTTTCAGAGTTTTAAGTGTCGAGAACAAAAGGGTAGTATGATCGCGGAACGAAGAATTGGTACACAAACGAACAGCTTTCTTTTGCAGCAGTAGAATAATTTCAGTATTATTTTTCGAGTTTGCCCATATGATATTACAGTATGAGATATATGGTAATATTAACGAGTTATACAGCATAAACAAAATTTTCAATGGAACATAATATTTCAGTTTAAAAAGTATGCCAACATTGCGTGAAATCTTATGAGATATGTGTTTCACGTGGTAATTCCATCTCAAATTTTCATTTATAAAGACACCCAGAAATTTTGTACTCTCAACTCTTTGCAATGATTCGCCATTGAGCAGTATTTCAAGGTTTGCTAAATTGTTATTGCTATTTCTATTCCGAAAATACATAAAGTTAGTTTTCTTCAAATTAAGCGAAACCATTTTGACAATTTTGGTAGTTCGTTATTAATTATTTCCAAAATATTTTGTAAATTAGAGTGAGAACAAAATACATTGGTATCATCAGCAAATAATATATATTGTAGTGCATAAGAAGAGTTAGGGATATCATTGACGTATATCAAATACAACAGCGGACCAAGGATTGATCCTTGTGGGACGCCGCATTCTAAGGATAATGATTCTGATTCGGTAGAGTCATGATACACATATTGTTTTCTATTTGCTAAATAGTTCTTAAACCATTGCATTGCCACACCTCTTACACCATAGTGATCCAATTTACGTAGAAGTATTGAATGGTCAAGGGTGTCAAAAGCCTTGCTGAGGTCCATGAATACACCAATGACATGTTTACGTTCAGCTAAGGCATTTGACACTTTATCACATAATTCCAAGAGTGCTAATTCTGTTGAGTGAGATTTTCTGAAACCATATTGATGCGAGTACAGCAAATTGTTTCTGGTAAGAAAATTATATAGTCTATTATAGACAAGCCTTTCCAAGATTTTGGAAATGCTTGAGAGTATGGACACGGGTCTATAATTTGAGACAAGTGAAGAATCATCTTTTTTTGTATATTGGAATTACTTTGGCTATTTTTAACACATCTGGAAAAGTGCCTGTATAAAGAGATAGATTACAAATGTATACTAGTGGTGGGATGATGCTTCCTGCGATTTGTTTTAGAAAATGCGTACTCATCTCGTCATGGCTACTTGAATAACTGTTCTTCAAGGATTGAATAATATTCATAATTTCAGTACAATTAGTAGGCATTAAGAATAACGATTTGTCACATGGCTGTACAAGATAATTTTGGTAATCCGACGGGTTTGAATGTATTTTGGGTGCCTGTTTAGGACCTACTTCAACAAAGTATCTATTGAAGCAATCTGCAATTGTTTTTGAGTCAGTTATTGTTCTACCATTACTGTTAATATGGCATTTAGATGTATTCTTTTTCTTTCCAATGGTTTCACTTATAACTTTCCAAGTGGATGACATATTTCCATTAGATTTTTCAAATTCTTTGGCAAAATAATTTTTGCGAGATAATTTAATTATTGACGTAAGTTTATTTCTGTAATGCTTGTACTTCGATGTATTGTCACTGCTTGGTTGGCGGATGCTACGTTTGTATAACATATTCCTTTTCTTAATTGACGTAAGAATTCCTTTCGTAATCCATGGATTTGGGGGTTTTCTTTTATTAATCTTATGTTTTGTTTTCGGAATACATCTGTTAAGTTGGTGTGAAAATGTCCTCCAAAAATGATCATTAGCTGTGTTAACATTGTCGCATGATAGAACATCATCCCATGTTTCCATAGATAGATTGTTATTCAGACATAATATATTCTCTGCAGTAAATTTACGATATATCATTGTTTTGTTTAGGTGTCTCCGTGGCATGGATTTACAATAGCAAATAAGAAATATTGGAATATGGTCAGAGACTTCACTATATATAAGACCAGCATTCATAGCTTCAGTAACAACATTGGTAAAAATATTATCTATCAGCGTTGATGAATTGCTAGTAATTCTACTTGGTTTATCAATACTGCTAATAAATGAGTTTGCATGTAAAATGTTTAGAAATAAGTGAGAAGGTGGAGCATTTGTATTGAGCAAGTCTATATTAAAATCACCCATCAAGTATACATCTTTGTTTTCTAAATTAGTACGCTCCAGCAAGAAGTTTAGTTCTTCTAGAAACAAATCCACATTTGTATTAGGAGGCCTATAGATTGTAAATACTAAGGTATTTTTCCTATTTTCTAGGCTTATCTCCACACATGTAGAATCAATTAATTCGTTATTGAAGGTTAGTTCTGGTCTCATCTTAAATGAACATGGATTAGAAATATACATTGCAACTCCGCCCCCTCTTCCAGATTGTCTATCTGAGCGGATAGACGTTACTAATATACACCCCCTATATTATGAGAGAGATCGGACCTGTGCAAACGAAAGTTCGACGGAACAAAGAAAAAACAAAAAACGAACAAACAAATTACCTTTGCCTAGACTTATATTTATACTGCCAGAAATTATCATGATTATAATATATTGTGATATCTATACCTGCCAGACCCCCCCCCCCCCCCCATCCCCCATGTAAAGAATGACACTCAAAGTGTGCAAATCAACAGTCATTATTGTTGTTCTTATTCCTTTTTTTTTTTTTTTACTTATAAATGGGATTTCTAGACGTCAGACAAACGCTGTAAAACCAGCAAAATATGATTCATTTAACGCACGTAAGGCAGTAAGGCGTTTACTCCTATTAGTACCTTTCAACAATGTGGATTATGGTTTATTGTGATCGTTAATGATTATAGTATGTTATATAATTGACAATAGTTCTTGACTGCAGTGGAAAAACTCCGTTATGCCAAGTATTGTCGTTATAAATATATGATTCATAACAGACTTATAATTATTTTATATGTTTATAGCAAGCACCAGCAAATGTTTCATTATTGATATAAGCTGTAAATTATAAAATTAATTCAAAAAATTCCTGACCTTTTTTAAAAAGGGCTAGGGCAAGCTTTAGTCAAATTTGGGCCGGTTCACTACAGTAGATAGTAGACCATTCTGAGGCCAGTTTCTGTGATTTTTTTTTTGTGCGAATGGAGAGAGGAGTAACACAGTATAATATTTGTATATATGACATATTGGTATAGTTTGAAGTTTGAATTTTGAATTGTTATTTGTTCCACTTTAACATCAAAAACAATTCAGTTATTACTAGCATATAAGTGTCAATTTCAAAACGTACGAGTAAAGAACTCAAATCAAGTATAATGTGCGGTAAATAGGTGGAAAGTTTAGAGCGATATACATGTAGGAACGACTGGGGGAAAAGATATTTGTAAATGATGAGGAGCCTAAATAAAAAGCATATAGCTTGTAAATGATTAGGCTCCCGTTTAGAGTACTTAATATTATAAGTAATTGTGATTAATATGTAATAAAAACGGAAACGGAATAGAAATATCAGATTTACTAAACGATCCCGAACAAGGGGAGGACAGCTCATAATGTGGAGGAATGAAAAGGAAACGACGAAAGAGACTAAAGAAAACAAGAAAAAGAAGAAGAAGAAAGAAACGAAAGAAAAATTGTAAAGACAGGATAGTGTAACAAGAAGAAAGGCTATGTGACCATCACCTGTACGATCCAGCATGACATAATTGTTGGAGGAGCTATCAACCAGTTCGTTTTTCAGGCTATTCCAGAATTTTGGTCCAATAAACGTGATTGAGCTAGGGGGAGGTGGAAATTGTTTGTCTAGTTGGGTAGGAATGTACAGCATAATGTTGTGTTGAAAAAATAGGAAAAAATCATGCGGTAAATTAATTTTCGAGAGTTCGTATATATAAATATTCCAGGATTCCAAGAAAAGTACAAGTCAAATATCTCAAGAATATTAAAGGTATAGAAAAGCTCATTTATATGTGCACAAAATCCAACATTCTTTACAATTCTTACATTTTGTCCATGAGGGTTTTTTATGGAGCTATTTGCAAGTACAATAATTAAGATATAAGGCAAGATTAAGACAGAATAGACCTTGTTCATTACACCTGAATTACACGAGTTTACATCAACAATCAATTTGAACTTTCCACGTTAGTTTACTGTTTATATAAACACCAAAAAAAAATGATAAACTCAGCCTGGGAATGATATAGAATTACTAAATAGCAAGAAATTTGTTTCATTTATGAGCGACAATTATTTGTTTATCCAGTCAAAAGCGCAATTTAATGCAGTGTTTACAATGTTGAGAAGTGTTATCACATATAACAGGGTTATGATGAGAGCAAAAAAATATTGGAGTCATCGGCAAAGAGGATTATGACACGATTGCAGATGAGTATTGGAGATCGTTAGTGTACATAAAATAAACAGGAGCGAGCCTATCAGAGAGCTTGGCTGGATACCACAAGTAATTGACTGAAGGGTCGATTCAAAACCATGTATACATATTGTTTTCTATCACTAGGTTTTTTTCCTGAACCACTCCAAGGCATTTCCCTGGATACCATAGTGAGATAAATTATACAACAATTTATCATGATTTATAGTATCAAAGGCCTTGGAGAAGTCCAAGAAAATACCTGCAGTGTGTGCCACTGTCTATAGCTCTGGCAATTGTATGTTTATTAGAAGCCCGTGCGTGAATGTTGAGACCCGGAGAGGGCATTATCTAAAAACGTCCAGAATAAACGATTTTCTAGATTTTTTGAGAAGCTTGTTAGGGGTGATAAAGGGCGGTAATATACCTTTGTCTTGTTGGTCACCTTTCGTGAATAGGCATGACCTTTGCAATCTTCATTTTATTAGAAACAACGCCGTTTTTAGTGACAGATTAACAATATGTGTTAAAGGAGAAACTATTTCATGAATGATATTTCTAGTAAAACATTAGTTATACCATGATACACAGACCTGTTTCTATTGTACCTTTTTGACATGTTCACATGAAACTTTAAATATGAATAGCATATTTAATTGAAACTTGGTCATCGTATTAAGAATCATAATATATTTGAATACCGACCAATTATGCACCACACTGTTGTCATAACAACCGTTCAATGCAAACCGACACGTTTTTGATAAGTGTTTGATATTTTGGTGTGAAAATTGATTTTTATTTTATTTTTAAGGTTTGATATGGGTTTCAAACAATATCCAGACAGTGGATTTATATTGTACATATCTTTCATGCATGTAAACTCCACTTTGATAATGCACATCTTCGTTGCTTATCAGCAGAGTGCCCTGCAAAGTACCATGCAACCTCGGTTTTGTTAACATTGATATTTTAAAATATTTGTTAGCACATTGAGCACTTGAACCAATTTCTTTTAGGCTGTTACTTTTTAATTCCTTGTCATGATGCAATGAAACTTGGAGATAATATTCAGAATGATATTCCGCATTGTTTGGAATAATGGATATATGTTTACATACGCTTCAGTTGCCATGGCAGCCTTTATGCAATTACTCGTCCATACATAAATATCCTACCTGAATTTCTAGTAATATGCATTTGAACAATTATTCCAAAACAGCCTTCAGGCAGGCTCATAGATCTATAAGACACACTGGACCCGATATTTGGAATTTACTACCAATTGGCATAGTTTATATTCAAGCCCAACAAAGTGTATTTAAAAAAGACGCTTAAAAGATTATCTTCTCTCATGTATTGCTAGCGATATACTATATTATTAATCAATAGTTTGTAAATATGAGAATGTTGAATATTTATTTCAAAATCACATAAAATATGTACAGACTAACCTTGTTTCCTACTTATTACAAGACAGTCTTCATATTATTAATGCCTGTATCGGCAACATTCGTAATTATGCATAGAAATAAACCTACAGGTGTTTTTCAGCACGTATCCTTGTACTTTGCAATATAAGAATCAGTTGCCAGGAGTTTTATGAAGGTTAATAGTATTTACAGAGCTTATGTTCCACATGCGCTGTGCTTATGACGACCCCTTTTTCTATATATGATTTTATGTGACCATACATGAAGATTGTAAATCTATGATGATGTATATGGAAATAAAAATGAACATCAAATCAAATCAAATCAAATGTATTTTTTATATATACGGAGATTGCTCTGAACGTGAAGAATTCAGCGTAAATATGAGTGAGATATAAGTTATGGTATCGGTGGCAAATCTAATTCACCAAAATATACAGAGATCAGGAGTAATCATTATTCTTCATTACCCTTTTTTTACCTTTATGTTTGTATCTGAATATGTCACTAAGTTTCCAACTGGGCCAAGCGACGTTCCGATTCTTTCTAATAATTATGTTGAACATGTTGAATGGTATTATACATGTATGCTAAGATGAGGTATTTCTATGAATATAATGAATAACTTTACATGTATTAACAGAGTTATGAATAATATAGGCTATCACTCTGAAATTGTGTGTGTGTGTATGTGTGTGTGTGTAATTGGGTTTTTACAGACGTTTATCAATCAGATATGATTATTTACGTCTGGGACCGACCTTTAACGTCACCATCCGAAAGACGTGACTCAGTCTTGAACCTGGGTCCGCTGAATCAGTTTATAACTTCCACTGGTAGCTGGATTACAGGCGCACGCCACAACGCCCAGTTAAGAAAAGGATGATTTCTTTTTTTTTAAATCCTACCCCAACGAACTGGGATGGAAAGTTTTAGACAATATGATATAAACATTGACGATTGGACATTACTGACATCAATGTTACACACATTTATGTTAACTTTGTGGATAAAAGTGAAATTTGAATTATCAGGAATTAAGTATTGATAACAAAGCCTCTGTGTAGACTATGTACTTTGAAATGCACAGCTATGGCCTGATAACCGGTTGCAATTTGCAAAGTAGTCATTAGATATCATTGTTAAAATACATGTGTGTGTGTGTGTGTGTGTAATTGGGTTTTTACAGACGTGTATCAATCAGATATGATTATTTACGTCTGGGACCGACCTTTAACGTCACCATCCGAAAGACGTGACTCAGACTCGAACCTGGGTCCGCTGAATCAGTTTATAACTTCCACTGGTAGCTGGATTACAGGCGCACGCCACAACGCCCAGTTGTATTAGGATACTGTGATCTTTTATAAAAAATCTCTGGATCTTAACAGCAGTTTGTAATATCAAACGATAATCAGGATACGATTTTAATACGTTTCAATAGGTCTGGCCAATTAAATATTTATCATTTTAAAATGATTGTAGATATTTGAGCTTTTTTCCTGGAGCGTTTTCAGTGAGGTACATACATTTGGAAAATGAGCGGAATATGATTCTAAATACGACGAAGTTTTAATGAAATGGTTTATTATAAATTATGGGGTAATCATTAAATCGGCGAAAATTTGACTAAAGCTTGCGCTAGCACTTTTTGAAAAAAAAGGTCTGAACATTTTTGAATGAATTTTATAGCATGCAATATACATATGATATTATAACGGCAATACTAATACGGTTTTACCAATTCAGACAAGAATTAATGTAAATTATAGAACAAACTTTATGAACAATCTCAACAACCCATAATTCTCACTGTTAAAAGGTACTAATTATAAGAGTAAAGTCCTTACGTGCGTCCAATCAATCATATTTTGCTGGGACATCGTTTGTCCGACGTCTAGTATCCCATTTATAAGTAAAAGAAATGAAATAGGAACCAAAATGAAGACCGTTAATTTTCATATTTGTGTCATTCCTTAGCGTAGATGTGCGGAAGGTAGATCCCATAATATATAATCATGATGGTTCCTGGCAGTATCTATATATGTCTGGACAACATAGGGGTTGTATAATAACGTCTAACAGTCACTCGCCACCACCTAAATGGTCTATAGTAGAGGTCATTTGCGCATCTTTGGACTCTGGTGAGTAATTTGCCACAGGCTCCATAAGGTTTCCTTTCTAGCTGATCTAGCTCAAGAATGGTAGGTGGATTACCATAGGAGCGTCTGGCAGGCACTCTCCACCACTTAAATCGTCTGGCAGTGGTCATTTGTGTATCTTTGGAATATGGCGAATCTTTTAATATAGGTTTCTAAGGGTTTCCTTTCCAGTCGATCTAGCTCAATAATGGTGGATGGACTATCATAGGGGAGTCTGACACGCACTCTCCACCACTTAAATCGTCTGGCATTGGTAATTTGTGTATCTTTGGAATATGGCGAATCTTTTGATATAGGTTGGGTTTCCTTTCCAGCTGATGTAGCTCAATTTTCGGACCACTTTGTGACCTCCCCCTGGCCACACCCACCACATAAAACATTCGTTACATCGGACTATGTGATATTTATCTTCATGAACATGGAAATTGGTTTCCTTTCCAGCAAGGTTGACCCCCAGGCTACCGGACTAATTGGCACGACGACAGATCGTTACTAATACGGAAGAAGGTCGCTAAGAAATCGCCTCGCTTGAGTCGGACGAATGATACCGTTCAGGTAAAGTAATTATTATTATTATTATTATTATTATTATAATATTATTGTTATCATTATTTTTACTATTATTACCATTCCGTTCCGTTGCGTTGGCATGACTTTGGGATCATGTCCCCGCATTGGAAATGACGCCTCCTGTGCTATAATTATGCATAGACGCTGAAACTCACGCGTTTGCTTCTTCAATATCCGCTCCTTTGCTTTCACTATGGATCTCTTTCAGTTCAACGCGTCTTGGTTGACCCACTGCAGGTCTATTACCAGGTGATGCTGCACAGGGAATCTTCTTACCATCCATGTAAATCATAAATGTGTAAATAAACGGGTTAAGGCTGGAATTGATAGGTATGATGAAAATCACCGTCCAGGCATACACTGACGTAGGCAGTGTCACTAAACCTGTTTGGGTTAGGATACCCATCACGATGATGGGCAACCAGCAACAACCATCGGTGAGTATGATGACTGCCATACGTCGTGCCACCGTGAGTTCTCGTTTACGAGAAGCTGTGTTGCGGGTGGCTTGAGAGCTGCGCCGGATCTTTACGAACATAATGATATAGCTCACCGCTATGTAAATAAATGAGAAGAGATTCACACCCACGAAAATAAAAAGAGCGAACCACCAAATAGGTTCAGATTTTGAAGAAGTGAGCTCGGTATCGACACCAACAAGAACGTTCTGATCATACAGATTCTTGATCGAAACGATTATTTCACCAGGCTCAATGTGTAAAGGTAATCCAAGGCACACATTAGATAATCCATACAATCCATCGATTTTCGACTGCAATGTAACCATGATCACCCCAATTAGCACTGTAAAGATCCAAATTAAAGAAATCAGCACTCGAGATCGAATTGTATTGATTTTATATCGTCCAAAGGGATTTAAAACGCATACCAACCTGTCTGTTGTTATCAACATTAAGGTGAAAACAGAGGATTCGCTCGACACGAACCCTAACAATCCCGCAAAATTGCAGAGAGGAGATTCGCGCCACTGTGGTGCGCTCAAGAAGTATAATTTACCGTAATATAGGTCTGCTGAGGTAATAATCAGCATGTACAAAGCCATTGTCCCATCTGCAACTGCCAGGCTTATCATAAAGTTGTTTTGAACAACACCACTACGTAATTCCTTGTCACGAAGACGAAGAAAGACGACAACAAAGTTTCCAGCGAGAGCAGATAATCCTAGAATCCAGCCAGCTACTCGAAGTACATTGTTTGGAATCAAACTGCCACAGGTATCAAGAGGATTGGGGATGGCTGTGCTGTTACACGTTGTATTTTCACTTCCCTCCAACAAGCAACAAATGCCGCTGTCTGAAGTCACTCTGAGGGAATAACAAAACAACAACAAATGTATGCATTTCGTTATACATTATACCCTAGTCACACCAGGGAGACCGAATCCAGACCCTTGGGAAGGG
This sequence comes from Heliocidaris erythrogramma, assembly GCA_025617745.1. Lineage (NCBI taxonomy): Eukaryota > Metazoa > Echinodermata > Echinoidea > Camarodonta > Echinometridae > Heliocidaris > Heliocidaris erythrogramma. The sequence continues at coordinate 6,091,286 of CM046854.1, forward strand.
GGGGGGGGGGGGGGCACTCAGTATATAGTGTGCGGTGGGTATGTGCCGCCAAGAAGGCCCCAATTTTACACTCAAATTTCCGTTCCAAAACATACCATTTATGCTCGTTGAGAAAAAGAAGAGAGAAAACCGTTCCAAAGCACCGTTTTTTTATTTCGTCGTTCCGGCCTTTTGGCCCTGCCCGTTCCGTTTCGAAGATCATTTTTGGTGAAAAGTTGAAAATGAGTTTCATTCCAGGTGCTTAATTCCCGCGGCTTTCCCCATTAGCTCCAATCCGGTTCCAATCCCCCCCCCCCCCCCCCAGGAATTCAGTTTCCAAACGTAAATTAACCCACCCCACCCCCTTATAGGAATACATATACCTTAGACTTGCCATGACACAATCAGCGTATTAAAGGGATACTCAATCGCAGATTGTGGACGTATTTATGCCGCGAGAGGGCACCGTGTTCGTTACCTGATCACGCCGTTGCCCCGTGGGGTGCATTCTTCGGACAGACTAGTCGCGGTGCAACATGCACGCTCCGCCTGAGCTCGAGCTCTCGTGCGAGATTCGGTCGGGCTAGTGCAGGTCCGAAATATAATCCCAGTAGTCCAAAGGACGCGTTCGACGCACAAGCTTTGTGCACGGGTGAATGGGGCTTACGTAATCCTGACTTTCCCCACAGCTGCCCGGTTGCGTATCCCTTTAATGGGACCTTGTGGGAACCAGTTTCGTAGCATATTTATAACGGTAATCCAGTTCCAAAGACCCCCCCCCCCCCCCTCCCCCTTTTTACAAAAATGAAAAATGTTAGTAGTTCTGAAGACCATCCTTTGCATAATATGCTCGTTCCGAAGCCCCATTTTTATTTCTTGCCAGCGGCACATACCTACCACTTTTGGGGTCGACCCCCCCCCCCCCCCCTCCCGACGTCCAGACCGACATAAGACCAAACATACTTTTAAAATTACCCCCAAATTACCAAGAATTGGTCGGTTGTAGTGGGTGTGGAGTCGGCTTGGCGGTGTGACATTTCTATCATTCGGAGTAATTTAATGTTTGTTCAGTCTGCTGCCAGTGTAGGGTTGGCCTCACTGGTGTGACAGTGGTATTAGTGTATCGCTTTAATAAGCAGCGTTCCCACTAGCAGAGTTGTAGTCGCGAGTTATGGCGAGTTGTGCGAGTTAACTCAAAACAGCACTCGCAATAACTCGTGCAGAGCTCTCCATGTAACACGAGAAAACTCGCCCCAACTCGGCGCGACTCGGCGTAACTCGGCGGAACTTGCAAAACTAGGCTTAAGGTCGCGAGAGGTTTCCAAATTTTGAACATGTTCAAAATTTTTACCAACTCGGTGCAACTCGTCATATGCTCGCATTGGTTGTAGTGAGCTTGTGATGAACTCTTTCTAAGTCGCACGGTTACTCGCCACTTTAGAGTTAACTCTAGTATTGCACGAGTTTCCAAGAGTTAGAACGAGTTTATTGCGAGTTACCTAGAGTTGTGCACGAGGTTGGCGCGAGATAAGGAGGCGTATGGCGAGTGACAATGTGTTTTGCGTGAGCCTATTCTGAGTGCACAAGTGCAGCCGGATCACGTGGTGATGCCGGCCCGTCGCCTGAGATATTAGGGAGCTTTCTAAACGGGACGGGAGAGTAATCAGTTACGTAAAAGTGAACAGCGACGCACTGCACGGAACCCCCCCCCCCCCCCCCTCCCTGCACCAACCCCTGTCACATACAGTGCAGTAATTCCTCAAATAACTGAAAAGCAGTCAGGGAGTTCGGCCATAACTTTCCGCCTAAAAATAATGTTTGCTACGAGCCGTTACCATTCAAATTTGCTTAAACAGCAGAGCTTTCGCGCTTGGCGCGGGAAGGGGAAAACTCCCCCTCCCGCACCGACTCCTGTTACATACATTGCAGCATTGCGTTCAAAATAAATGAAAAGCAGCCAGGGGTCGAACTAACATTCGGCCTAAAAAAGGTGCTAAAACGTCAAAGCTTTCGCGCTTTGCACGGGAAGGGGGAAAATCCCCCTCCCTGCACCCACCCCTGTTACATACAGTGCAGTATTATGTCCAGGGCGTCGAATTATACCTTTCCGCCTAAAAAAAAATTGTTTGCTACGAGCCATTTATCTTTGTCTCAAATTTGCTTTAAAAACCGTCAGAACTTTTGCGGGGGAGGGAGACCCCCGCCCCCTTTCCCTGCACCCACCCCTGTTACAAACAGTGCAATATTGCGTCCAAGTAATTGAAAAGTAGTCAGGGCGTCGAACTATAACTTTCCAGCTAAAATTTGTTTTGCTACAAGCCCTTACCTTTCTCCCAAATTTGCTGTAAAACGTGAGAGCTTTCGCGTTCCGCACGGGAGGGAGAAAACTTCCCCCTCTCTGCACGCACCCCCTGGAAAGCACGCTTTGCGTGGTCATCCCAATTTCGCACTCTTTGCGTGCTCACAACCGCTCTCCTAAAATGAAATCCTGGCTATGCAGTTGGATCCTTCACGTCTGCCCCTCCCCCCCCCCCCCCCACCCACCATTGAAAAATATTGGCTACGCCTGTGACAATGTGACCCAGAAAAACAAATTATACTTTTCAAATTGCTAAAAACTTAAAACTGGAAAAATCTGACTTATCGTCAATATTACCTTGGCTGCTCGGGTTGGTACCATTCATGTTGGTTGTAGCACATTTATTTTCTTACGGTGTCGACATAAGCCTATTTCTCCAATTGAATTTTAACAAAAATATGATTTGAATTTATAACCATGTACATAAATTTAGAAAGCCTAGTGCACTGTATTCGTAGGAAACTGAATTTCTTCAATACCGCGTTCGTTGAGCTGTAGTAGGTTAATCCTGATATTTTTCAATTACATTATTAAAAAAAAAAATTATATGGTTAGATGATGCAGTTGAAAAAAAAAACAAATTGAATATACCATTATTTATTCAATGAATTCCAGATACGTTTGCAAAAGCATACTTACACAATTTCTAAAGATGTCAGGTTAGAAAACGCATTAGGATGCACAAGATACACATCTGTATCAATCAAAAATCTGGTACAAAAAGGAAGAGAAGAAGGGAGTCATTGAAAAGCACCCCAAACAAAAGATTCTATTACCGTAAATGTTCAGACAGCTTTAAAATAAATATCACGCTAAAAATCAATACACTAATGCATTAGGCCAATTTTATTGTTTCTCTTCTTTTTAACCTTTGTTTTGTTAGAATTTTTCTTTTGTGTTTGTTTTATTTTACCCGAGTACTTTGTATGCATCAGGTCAATATGGCAAAAGGGGATTTTTAGAAAACTGCTAAAACAGAACATGATGCTCAGTGATTTTGGATAAGAGAGGTAATGCTTGAAATAGTATATCCTGGTTTTGTATATTTCCTGGAAGATAATTATGCACATACAATTAGGAGCAACTTACATGTGTGTCAAACTATCAAGACCGACGAATGAATCATCTTGTATGTCATGGAATGGATTGCCGCTCAGAAACCTTTTAAATTATAGAATCAAACAGTATAAAATGTTAATTTCATTTGACGAAATTAAAGGACATGGTCAGAGTGATAGAAATACTGACGTTAAATATAATTAAAAACAGGATACCTCATTTTCAAATTGTATTGTAAATTTTGGGTTTATTGTAATTTCGAAGGCCCATTTACAAGTTATATTTTTTAAAGATTTCTTTCGTGTCTTGTTGATCTATATCCAGCTTCTTTATTTTTGCTTTGAACACTTAGTTATTATTTGTATCAAGGAAGTTAAAAATGTGGCGAAGTAAATACTACGTCCTCTGACTCCCCCAAAGTGCCTCTTCTTTTGTTCGATTGATGCCGTGGACATTGCCCCCGTCCCCCCATTTATACTTTTGCCAAAGGTACATTCATAATGTAATGTAACGGCACTATATTATATTGTAAATGATATAGCATTACAATTTTGCAGGAAAATTTAATTGTTTATTCGAAGGAGCATAGTGTTTGTTTGTTTGTTTTTTGCAATGGTATATTATAGGACGAATTATTTTTACTCACAAGTACCGAAGACCCTCGAGTCCGGAAAAGTCGATAGAATCAAGACTTTGTATTGCATTAGACGACAAATTCCTACAAAACGAAGTAACATAGAATTATGAGGCAGCCGAAATAGTCTTGGTGGAAGACTACAAACTTGAATTTGCGTTTGAAAAAAGAGAGAATAATTCAACTCTATAGCCTGGGCGGGTGAATCAATTTTTCCCCCGGAATTATGATTTCGAATGGCGCCGGCATCGGAAGGGTTCGAAGCACAGATGCATACACACACGCACGCACACACATTCACATACATGGACTTGTGGGGAACTCTATTAATTTCTCCTATTGTGTTTTGTACCCCACAAGCACTTCTATTGTATTTTGTACCCCACAAGCATGACGGAATAAAGGGCATCATTGTGCTCTTTTGTTCTCTGTACCCCACAAGACTATCTATGTAAGGTCACATCCACCCAGCCACACACACACATTCAATCAATCAAAATCGATATGGTACAGTTCTGATTTTATTTTACTTTGTTTTGTTTTGTTTTGTTTTTGTTTCTTTAAAAAACCGAAGCAGTAAAGTAGCTTTTTGTTTAATTTTAGTACATGTAATTTTAAACTGGGTTGGATGTCTTAAGTGGTATGACATTTACACTCTAAGCAATGCTCTTTTCAATGCATTGCATATCATACGGAAATATTCATCATAAAAATTAAACTGAAATCGAAGAAATTAAGTTTTTCCCGGCCCTTCGACAGTCATATAGGAACTAACGATGAAGACACATGGTTTAGAGATGATATAGATGCAAAGAGCAAAAGAAGCATGGTCATTCACAAATATGTCTGAAAATCCATGCTTCTATCAATATTGTCATATTAAATGCGACAACTGAAGAGTATGGGTATGAACTAAGAACAAAATCAAAAGTATCGCCTATGACCATGATGACCTTCCAATCGAAATACTTGCTAGTATTCTTTTTAATGCTTTATTTCAAACACGCTTGTGTATTTCCGACCAGTTGTAAACGTAACTTTAAAATGAAAGGACAATCTAATATACAACAATACATGGTGGAAGTTGATTGATATTTACGAATTTAAATCGATTTTATAAATCAACGTCGATAGACTGGAATGTTCGGGGAGGGGGGGGGGGGGGGTAAATACTCTTTTAAATCGGAGGCGAATAAGAGGACATGTATTGTTTTTTTCTTCATGAAGACGAGTCAGATCACTTACAGCCAATATAAACTGGTCAATTCCGAGAAGACACCGTCTGGAAATGTTGTGATCTGATTATTCTGAAGATACCTTTTCGATCGAAAGAGAGACACAGAGAAAGAGAGAGAGAGAAAAGGACTACACACATTGAATGTTCAAAGCCATAGCATGGCCATGCTTTGACGGAGGCATTAGTATACATGTATTTGAAGTAGAGTACGGGCAACCGTTTGGAAGTCATTTGTCGAATCAGATTTGTGATGAACATTTTTGTCTAATCTTTCCTATTGCAACATGATCATCGCACACAGTGTTGACTCTGCACTCTGCAGACAAAACAGACAACAAGGGGTAATATAGTCCAGTAGAAGTTTTTCAGACCAGAAAAAAGATATTGAGTACAATTTTTGTTGCTGTTGTTTTTGATTCGTGTTGTAAATGGGTATTGAGAAAATATTCAGCTTCGCTGCCACCTTGGCAACCTTGAGCAATTTTTGTAATTAGCCTAATTAGTATGATCATCGAATATGCACTATGTAATATGTTGCTATTAATCTTAAAGCCTTGCTAATCTTAAAGCCTGAAAACATAGATAATACATTTTTTTCTAGGGTTTTTCTATGACGAGGAATTCATTTATGACACCAGTTTTTATTTTTAGGTAAAGGAATTGTCGTAAATAGCATAATTAGCATAATGAGCTAATTAGTATAAAAAACATTGACTTTTTTGTCATTTTTTATCCAAAATCCTGGAAACATAATGCAAATCTTCTAGGGTTTTCTATGACGAGGAATTCATTTATGTCACCGGTTTTAGTTTTTAAGTAATGCAATTGTTGTAAATAGCATAATTAGCATACTGAGCTAATTAGCGTAATTATGTGCAATATTATATACTTCTTTGTCATTGTTTATCTTGAAAGTCTGAAAATGGTGCAATGCAACATTTCAAAACACTTTTTAAAGACAAATTAGTTTATGAGAAGATATTCCATGTATATGTAATATGATTAGCCTAATTAGCATAAGTAAATTTACATATTTGCATTTATTGATATAGTTTTTAGGATGACCCTCAATGTAAAGCCAAGGCTGACCGTCATCTCAATCTACAGTCCAACAGAGGTGGACAGTGATGAGAATGCTGAGGACTTCCACAAAGAAGTGTGTAGGACTGTCAACACCACACCAGTTCATAACATCCTGCTTGTTTTGGGTGACTACAACGCACATCTGAGCAAGGAGAGGAATGAAGATCCCTGCTGGTACTTTCCTAACAATACTAAACGAAATGGGAAACTACTGAGGGACACCCTGTTGGAGGCGAACCTGGAGGCAACAAACCTGAGGTTCAGGAAGAAACCAGGGAAGATATGGACCTACATCTCTGAAATGCATCTGATCAAATCCCAGATTGATTTCATTTTGGCGAGGATGAAGTGGAGGAATAGTCTTCTGGACACAGAGCCCTAAATTACTTCCGTCCATTAGGCAGTGATCACTGGCTTGTTATAAGTAAGGTCCGGGTGAGCTTAAGAAAGAGCAATCTAAGCCCTGGAGAATTCCATATGATTGGGCCGCAGTCCAGGAGGATCAGGAGCTGCAGATAATATATACTGGGGAGGTAAGGAACAGGTTCAATGGTCTGTGTAGAGAGGATGAGGTTTGCGAGTGTGAGGCAAGTAGGGAGAGTGCGACGAGGAGGTACAGATACTTCACCACTGCAGTAGCAGAAGCTGGAGAGGCCTTGGCGCCGAAGAGGAAGATGAAGATGAAAGATGACTACTCTGAAGATCCCAGAATGTGTGCAGCCAGAGAACACCTCAGAGATGCTTTAGACGAGTTCCATACTGATACTTCGGAGGAGAGGAAGAAGTGTGTTGAGGATAAGAAGGAAGGACTCTATGCCAACTACACTGAAGCTAGAGAGGAGTTGCTGATTAAGAAGATCAGGAGAGTTTAGAGAGCAGCAAACGGGTGTAAGAGCAAAGAGAGTTGGACGGTCGTCAACGTGATCACGGGGAGGAAGAGAGGGAGTTCGAGTCAGATCCAAGGAACATGCCCTAAGGATAGGAAGAGAAAGTAGCTGGATCATTTTAAGACCTTACTAGGACAACACCCTTCCACAGAACACCAGGGTGATCAGGCAGCTGTTCAAGGAAATGTATATCGGGACAGGGCCTTTTACCAGTGAGGAGCTTAAGAGAGCCAGGGGGAAACTCAAGGAGGGTAAGAGGTATGGAGATGACGGAGTGTCGCCGGTGGTGATGAAGAGATGTGATTTTAGTGATATCATCCTGGAGTTCTGTAATCAGGCACTGCAGAAAGGTGTTGTTCCAGATCAATAGGGGATTAGTAACATCGTCACAGTACCAAAGAAAGGTGACCTCTCTGACATCAACAACTACAGGGGTATCTCACTGACGTCACTTCAGGATGATTCTAAACCGTATCCAGCCAGAGACTGAGAAGAAGCTCAGAGACAACCGGAATGGCTTCAGAGAGGGAAGATCCACCACCAGTCACATTTTCATGCTTAGGAGGATTCTTGAGGGTGCTAGAGCAAACAACCTTCCTGCTATCATGGTGTTCACTGACTTCAGAAAACCTTTGATTCTGTGTACCGAAACTGCCTGATGCGTCCGCTCGGTATTCAAAACGACCGCTAATCATTTAACACGCATTATGAATAGTTATGAATAGTAGTCCTTATGAATGGGGGTCCTTATGAATAGCGAGGTAATTTGTCTATGGTTTGCTCGGTATTTAGAAGGACCGCTATTCATACAAAACCACTATTCATTTAGTCACGCGTTATGGATAGCGGTCATCATGAATGAGTGGTCCTTATGAATAACGGTCCATATGACTAGCGAGGTTACCCCGCCTGATGAACATCCTACAGGCTAATGGAATCCCTAAGCAAATAGTGGACCTGATATCCCTGCTGTACACAAACACCAGTGCCCAAGTCATCACACGCGATGGGATGACAGCGTTCTTTGAGATACAGACTGGAGTACTCTAGGGTGATATATTAGCTCCATATCTTTTCGTGATCGTAATTGACTATTGCATGCGCCTGGCACTGGAGAAATACCAGGACTCTGGCTTCACTGTAACTCCGGCTCGGAGCAGTAGAGTTAAGGCTTAGAAGATGTTAGATGCTGAGTTTGCTGACGACATAGTTCTGTTGGCAAACGCAATAAAAGGAGGAAGAGGAGTTACTGAGAGAAGTGGAGGAGTTATCTATGAATGTAGGACTGCGGATAAATGAGAGCAAGGCTAAGTATCTGGTGGAGAACATCTTGGAGCCAGAGGGGATCGTGAGTACTGGTGGAAAGCCAACTGAATTGGTGGATGACTTCCTGTACTTGGGAGCAAAGATCAGGAACACAGAGGAGGATGTTGTGGTCAGGGTGAAGAAGGCCTGGGCAGCATGTCGCAGCCTCAAGTCAGTATGGAAATCAGACCTCCGCAAAGACCTAAAGATACGTCTCTTCACAGCTGCGGTGAAATCTGTTTTAATGTATGGGTCAGACACCTGGACCCTTACAAAGAGACTTACTCAGATGATTGATGGTTGCTACACTAGAATGTTAAGGATGGCTCTGAGCGTCAACCAGTATGCAACGAGAAGGAGGAACTCGAAGCTGTACGGAAACCTTCCAGTGGTCAGCTCAAAAGTGACCCAGAGGAGATTGAAGCTTTCAGGTCACGCTCAGAGGGAATCCAGAGCTCACACTACACTCAGTGGTCCCGTGGGAACCCCTTCATGGAAATGCAAGAAGAGGGATACCTAGGAGGACACATGTCGATTCATTAAGGATGGACACTGGTCTCTAGGAGACGCGGGACATCGCTGAACTCATGAATGACAAAGGTTGCTGGAACTTATCCATGGATCTCGGGAGCTCTATACCCGACTTGATACTTAATCCAGTAAATTCCGGGATGACAGATTTAAGGTGTTTACATTTTTATAATGACCAATATTTATCTCCGTGGTCAGCCATGTTGACATGAAAAATAATTAGCATATTAATCAGGCAATTGCCTAATGGCCTTTTGAATTTATGTCCGACAGAGCAGAATACGTAGGTATTCATTTGTCATTTCCCACTGTACCAGTGATAAGAGCATAATAAACAGTAATGACAGAAATCAAATAGTTTGGGTCGACTGAAAGATAGTTATGGTGGTAGTAAAGTATATTTAGAATGTTGTTCTTTTTTTTTTTCTTCCTTGAGTTTATAGGTGTTGGGGACAGAATCAAGAGAATTTGTTGTATATTATCTGGACATATTAATGGTACATGGCAGTCTAAGGTATAGTGCTTCTACTCAGATGCATAGGTAGTGAATTACAAAGTTACAATCCTTGCCACATTAATCTAACCTCAGCAAACATTAGTGGCAGAGTGGAGTTCACTACAGTTCTTCTTCGTCTTGTGAGTCTTTGTTAATGTCTTCATCGTCTCCGCCATCTTCTGACTTGTTTGGATTGCAACAGTTCACTCCAAACTTGCACTTGCCGTACACAGAGTAAGACAAACTCTCGCGATGACAGCTGCCGTTGTGTGTGCTGCATGCTTATTTTGCAGCCTTGTAATTACAGGAAAAGACATCAAGTAGTTACTTTAGTCCTGCAGGTCCTTTTGCATGTGTTGGCGGAATAACCATGACTGTGAGGGGCTTTCCACGTATCCGTGTGTATAACTGGCACCGTGCTTCTGCCATGGATGTACTAACAGGAAAGCAGACGAAAGCGTCCCCTGCCTCTATCAAGTTATATTGACTGGCTCCAAGTTCGCCCAAGGCTGTATCGAGTCCCTCGAAATCTCCATGCAACAGAGTTTTTTTTCCGTAGAAATATGACGTCGTGTCAGATCCTGTCAGAAAGTGCATGCCAGTACTCCATCTGAAATGCTGAGGTAATGCCTGCCTTGTACACCCAATACACCAGTAATACAAATATGTCAGTTTATACTCTGTGTTCATCTATGATTGGTTTAGAAGTTAATGAATATTTATACCCCTGTCAGTGTAGAAAAACCCAAATCGCCGGGATATTAAATTTACCCCTCTTTGCTAAGGTACCTCAAATTAATATCCCCGCAATTTAGATTAAGTTATGCTTATTAGATATGCAAATTAGATGAATGTGCTAAATGCACATTTACTTACGTCATCATCGTCCTTGGTCCAAGATATGAACGCCTCACCATGAAGGCCAGTAAAAAAAGTTGTATGTCCCAGGTTTTTAGGCTTCCGTGATTTAGGTTGATAATTGATATTCTACAAATATGCTAATTAGGCTTATTGCAATAAGTACATATATATGTTATTTATTCACGTTACATATTAATGGGTCTCATAGCTGATTTCTCATCATGAAAAACCCTCATTAGGTTCTTTTACCAGTATTTTCAGGCTTCAGGGATACAGAGGCTATAAATTCAATATATGGCCAATATGCTAATTAGCTCATTATGCTTATTATGCTAATTACGTCAATTACATTACTTGAAAGTGGTGTCATAACTGAATTCCTCGTTATAGAGAATTCTAGAAAAGTTGTATTATTTATGTTTTCAGGGTTTCTCGATTAAGATTAGCAACATATTACATATTGCACATATGCTAATTAGATGATTATGCTAAATGGGCTAATTAAAAAAAAATGCTCAAATTAAACAAAAAATACTCAAGGTTCCCAAGGTTGGACTGAAGTTGCGCGATATACGTAATTCATAAGTGTTCCATGAGTTTTTCATTCGTCGATGTGCGCAGATGTCCGTCGAGGGTTTCGGCAGACGGGTCTTTACGTGATTTCGGTTTTGAGCTGCTCAAACTTTTTGGCGGTTGACATTTACGCAGTTTACGCGTATTTTACGTAGTTGAAACGCAATTCTTACGTAAATCTTACGTAAATCTTACGCAGTTGTGCGTGATTTTTGCGATATGCATACGCAAATGTTAGGCTTTCCACGACCGTTCCACGTATGTCCACGTATGTTTAACGGGGCCTTTCACGCATGTACCACAGATGTATCACGTTTATATCGCGTATTCGGCGCACATATCGCGTTAAAATTACGTAATTGACGCACGAATCACGAATGAATTGCAGATAAACAGCGCGATTTTGGGCCAGATTTGGCTTTTACGTAGATTTACGTGTTCTTTGCGTGGTTTATTCGTACTTCTTCCGTGGTTTTAACGTGGTATTCGTGATACATCTGTCAAAATTTCACGTAAAGACCCCAACTTTTCTCAATTTTTCCACGTATATCCAGTGCGCATAACATTTCAAATCCCCTTCAGATTCCTCGTAGAAATATAAAAACCGAGGAGGAAGAAGTAAAGAATAAACACAGAGCAAATAAAGTCATTGGTTATGTTCAAAGATATGCTAAGGCACATGTGTAACGTATGATATGAAGGACTAACTGAGGTCTACGCTTTCACTTTCACTTTCATTTATTTGGTTATGTTAGTCATTGATATGTATATCTAACCCACGAAATATCTAACATACTTACAGATAACGTAATTTTGATAATCCGGAGAAGGCTCCACCTGCTATGGTCGTAATATTATTAAAGTGAAGTTGCCTTTTTTGAGACAAAAGAAAAAGAAATAGTTTTAGTGGGGATACATCTGTAACAAACACAAGAGTGTGAGATACAGCGAGTAGTGGAGGCTGGTAGGCAAGGGGTAAAAATTAGCATTAAAATTAATTGAATGTTAATTGAACTTTCATGAATTTCCTTTCTGCAATTAATGATAAGTTTCAATTTGTGCTAATACATTAAAGGTCCCTATATGAATGGTCCTGATAACATATCAGCCTTGTTTCAAATCAGTAACCAAGTTATTGCCCTGAAACTAGGATTCGTAATTTATTTCATTTATGGAAAGTATACACTTAATTCTCTCAGAAATTAGTTACTAATAGTCTACCCAACATTTGGAACACTATACCTCAGGTCATACGTTTATATGAAAAAGAAAAAAAAAACGTTTCAAACTGAATAAAAATCAACTCAAGGGCTATTTCGAAGGTCTATTGTTCCGCCCGTATAAATCATGTTCGGATTACGTAATGCGCCATTGTAACGTTCGCATTTTTGCACATTTCTAAAGATGATAAACAGGGCTATTGAAAATCTCATTCAGTTGATTTTTTGAAAGTAGTTTTTATAGTGTTATTTTTATTCTAAGTATCACTGAATGTCCACCCAGCCTTTTATCTTCTGAATCCCTCTACTCTGTAGTATAACTTATTCTTATATTATGTTATTTTTTGTTTAATATTATCCTTTGTTGTATATAATTTATGCTCCATAATGATAAGTATATAATATATGCATCAGATTCGTAACACAACGTAAATCCAAATGGGTCTGTTCTCAGAAGGTCCCTTTTCAAGAAGTCGTTATTTGAAGATGAATATAATTCTATAAGGACAGAAAGGGAGGCAATGGAGATATGTAGAGGCAAAGCAAATGAAGTAGTGAGTGAAATTGCTTTAGAAAAAGACACATAATTATAGATGTTTGGGGGAGAGAGAGAGAGGGGGGGGGAGACTGTAGCAAATTCTGAAAGAGCGAAATTGAAATGGAGAGTTGGAGAACTAGAGGCAGGCAAGGGAGAGATACAAACAAAAGAGTGAATGAGATACGCGGAAAGAGTTAGAAAACGACGGGGAAAGGTCCGCAAGGTGTAAAAAAAAATGAATTGTAAAAAAAAAACAATTGTGATATTAAGAAAAGACACATGACGTTGAATTGAATTGAATTGAATTTATTGTCCTCAACGGAAATTCTTTTTACAGTGGATATGAACAATTGACACTTCAAACATGATTATAACAGAAAAAATTACATTACTGTACGAATATGTAACATACATATTATTCCATGCCCCTTCCTCCCAAATCCTCCATTCCATCCCTAAATCTAGCTGTGCTCTTCAAAAAGCATCACAGCTAGAAATAACATGTGTGATTTATTCCTATGAACATGACTCCCCCCCCCCCCCCCCCCCGAAGCCCTAGTTAAAACAAGTCTCCAAGACACCATAATAAATGCATTTATCAACGACAAGCAATGAAAGTCTAGACTAAAATATTTGTATACTAACAATTACAATCTGCATCCTCTGCAGTAGCTTGACCGCTATTCCCACCCCCCCCCCCCCCCCACCCCCTCTATCTAGTAGCATTACAATTGAATGTATGGATGGAATCTGGGATGAATGAATGTCGAAATCTTGCGCGATTAGTACGTGGAACACAGAGACGGACGCCTGACCTATTGAAATTATATTCCTGAAACAAAGGATGTGATGGATCCTTCATTATCTTCTCAGCCTTGGCAAGAATTCTTTCGACATAGATTGAATCAATCATGGATAGTTCAGTATCAATAATCTTTTGAGCAATCTTCCGTGGCCGATCAATTTTTGTCTTATCCTGTTTTGTTAAGTTTCCATGGAAGCAAATCAGGTTAAATGTTAGAACTGATTGTATAATCGATTTATAAAATAAACTAACAATGTTTTATCCAAAGAAAGTTTGTTTAATTTACGAATGAAAAAGAGCCTTTGATTTGCTTTCTTGTGGATCATGTTTGTGTTTGCAGACCAGTCTAGATTATTTGTGATTTTTGTGCCAAGGTATTTGTATTCAGTAACTTGTTCTACCGGATTGCCATGAATAAAAAGTGTAGTGTGATCGGCCCGTTTTTTCCTGAAATCTATTATCATTTCTTTAGTTTTGGTGACATTTAACTGAAGATAATGAGAATCACACCACTGAACAAAACGGTCGACAACTGAGAAATAAAAGTGAGGATTGTCTGAATTTAAATACCCCGTTATCACCGTATCGTCGGCGTATTTGATGATTTCGCACCCCTCACCTGTACTTGTGCAATCACTTGTGTATAATGAAAAAAGTGCGGGTGACAGCACACACCCCTGCGGAGCCCCTACGTTAACATGACGAACATTTGACATGATATGTCCAATCCTAACTCTCTGAGACCTATTTAACAAAAAATCATGAATTAACAAAATAATCCTGGCGTTAACTGCCATTCCTTCGAGTTTCTCAATTAATAAATGAGGAACTAAAGTATTGAAGGCGCTAGAGAAATCAACGAATGTGGATCTAATATGTGTTTTAGCCATATCTAAGTGTTTATACGCCTTGTGTAAAAATAACAGCACGGCGTCCTCGACCCCCCTTTTCTCTCTATATGCAAATTGCAATGGATCCAGATGAAATTTTGTTTGTTTCAATAGACATTGTAACAAAAATGTTTCAAAACATTTCATAACTGAGCTAGTCAAGGCGACTGGTCTAAAATCATTCAACTCGAGTGCATTTCTTATCTTTGGAACAGGAACAACAAATGAAGCTTTCCATAAATTTGGAATAACGCCATGATCTATACATTTCTGAAATAACCTTGTGAAAACTCCCGCTAATTGATCTTTACAAAGCTTCAATACTTTATTACTAAGGTAATCTGGACCTGGGGCTTTTTGTACCTTCACTCTACTAAAAAGTAACCTAACATCATGCTCAGTGACTGTGACTACACTTTGCCTGTCATCTAAAGCCATGCTCAATCTTTGAACAATGTCATTATTTTCATTAGAGAAATCGTGCTGATCCAATCTACAATAGAACTCATTCAGATCATCTACAAATGTCTGAGATACCAGAGCACTGGGGACACGCGACTTTTGTTTATAATCTGTCAGAATTTGCAAATTCTTCCAACCACCCTTTACATCATGTTCTACAAAATTTCTTTCAATTTTTGTTTTGAAATCCTCTTTACAAAACTGAACCTTTTCTTTGATTTGCTTTTGTAGGTTTGCCACCTCTACCGTATTACCACCACTTAATTCTGTGTTCTTATGGTTCATTAAGTCTCTCAAATCCTTTGTTACCCACGGTTTATTGTTCGGATAGAATTTCGTGAGTTTTCGTGGGACGTTACTGTCTATACAAAAGTGAATATAATCTGTTATAACTTCTGCTGCCTCGTGAAGTGAATCGGATGAGTCGAGAAGCACGTTCCAGTCAGTGCATTCCAGATTAGCCTGTAACCGCTCCGTCGATTCATCAGTCCATTCATACCGTTGCTTAGTTACCACCGGTACTCTCTTCAATTTTTGTTTATAAACAGGAACAAGATGAATGTTCATATGATCGGAGCTGCCTAACTGGTGACATGGTTTGCTTACGTAAGCGTTTCGGATATTTCCGTAACATAGGTCGAGGGTTACTTCGGCTCTCGTTGGAATATCGATGTATTGATGAAAGTTTGGGAGGGTGTTGTTCAATCGACACTGATTGAAATCTCCAGTGATGAAAATAGGCGCATCAGGTGAACGCGTTTGAAGTTCGTTCACCTTTTCTGAAATCAGCTCATTTGCATTATTAACATCTGCACGGGGGTGGATATAGACAAGTAGGATAAAAATTTGTGGGAACTCTCTGGGGAGGTAAAATGGTCTAAGACCAACAGAGAGGAGTTCAATATCTGGAGAGCATATCTGACTCTTTACCGACCAGTTGTTACACCAACGCTGATTTATGTATAAGCACAGTCCTCCTCCCCTGCTTTTCCCAGATTCGGTCGTCCTGTCAGCCCTTGCAAGAGAAAAATTAGGTAATTCCACGACGCTGTCAGGGATGTTTTCACTGAGCCAGGTTTCAGTAAAGGCCAAAAGACATGACTCCCTGTATTCATGCATGTAGTTACAAAGGGTTAAAAGTTCTTCCATTTTATTAGTTAATGAACGGACGTTACCAATCATCATGGTTGGTAGCGGGGGTTTGGAACCCCTCCTCCTCACCCGGGCTCGTATGCCCCCGCGTCTCCCCCGCTTGCGCGGTTTAGTTTCACTGGGAAAATGTACATACCCTTCTGGTAGGCTCATCGCCGCCGGGCTATCCCGTAGACTGAGTAATCGATTCCTAGTGTACGTTACGCCGTTCAGGTGGGTCCAGGTTTGAAATTCAATCCCGAGCCCGAATTCCACCGAAAGCACCAAAAACACAAAACATATGGACAGTATGATATTCCGTGTGTATAATCCAGCCATTTTGATGATTTTAACAACGATACCAGGTATAAAACACAGAAAAGGACGAAAAGTAACAGAGCACAAATAATCCACTGCTGGTCGCCACAGAGCGGCGCCTATGGTAGACTATGGATACTACTGACAGGTAGACAAGTGGTGATGGGGGGGGGGGGGGGGGGGGGGGTGAAGAGAGACTGCACCAAATTGAATTGAGATAGGCAGATAGGTCCCATCTGGGGTATTTCCCGAGCGACGGGTCCCGGTATGCAATACGCCCCCTCCCCCCCCCCCCCCCCCCTCCCGGAAGTTGTTTCCTCTGTGTGGGCTGTGGGAAGGAAACTGATCTCCTGGTCGCCATTAAAATATTATCCCCCTTTCTGAGGACATGCTCAGGTTTCACCTCTGATACGGGGGGGGGGGGGGGGGGGTTGCAATGTATTTGGGGAAACTAAAGAGGAACAACAGGCTCGCAATTTGCCTACTAAATATAAGTTTTTCCAACAATTTTTGCAGGTCATTCTCATTTTTGAAAAATAAAAGAATAGAATTATTTCTACCAAATAAGCAAATTCATTTTAAAGCTCTTATGTTCGAAGGTCTGAAGAAGGTGTGAGAAGTATAACGTGTAAATAAGAAACTGAGCACTGATCTGCGCTTTTACTTTCATCAATTTCTACATTAATAATAACCCGTGAAATTTAAAGCATACTTAATCTTCTGTTAATCTTATCTTAGACTTATTCTTGAAAAAACGAAAAACAGACCCACCTGCTAGGGCTGTGGTATACTAACTGTCCTTCTTTCGAGACAGGTTAATGATTTAACAAAGGTAAGAGTCCATGCGTTAGCTATATGGAGTAAGAGAGGGCGGTATGCATGATTTCCCTTACCAATCTAATAATGCATTTGATGTATACGATAAGTTATTAACATGTAGGCCTACATTTCAATTAATAAAATATCATAGTCCCAATCAAAGTTTTAAAAAAGAAAAAAACTGACATACCAGGAAAAAAGGGAAACCTCGCTAGTCATAAGGACCACTTATTCATAAGGACCCCTATTCATAACGCGTGACTAAATGAATAGCGGGTTTCTATTAATAGCGGTCCTTCTAAATGCCGAGCGAACCCCGAAAAAAGACCCCTCCGTCCGGGTATAGGAAATGACTTCCACATCTCTTTGACCCCCCCCCCCCCCCCCAATAGGCTAATCAATTAAAGATTAAGTAAAATAGGAAGAAACACAAAAAGGAAAAATGAGTGATGGAGAGAGATGGCCATGGTGTGGAAGAGATGAAGGTAAACATAAGAATGAAAAATAGACTGTTAGAAGAAGGCTAAAATTGCGGGATCGAAATATCTGGCAGACATAGACGCACTCATAATTAGAGTAATAAGATATCCAAACTGTAATTCTAAAACTGATGATAATATATATATATAAGTAAGTGTAAGGAATTTAACATATACAACAGCTTTGGCAAATCTCGTGGAAATAAATACAAATGTGAAAGAAATTGCGAGAATAACGTTGCGTAGCTCAATCAAAGTTCCCCAGAGCTGTCCTCCCTTTTTGAAATTTTTGGCAAAGGCTGAAAAAATGTCTCCGCCGGGAATCGAACCCGGGTCGTTGGCTTAGAACGCCAATGCCTTAACCACTAGACCCGTCTCCGTGGTCTAGTGGTTAAGGCATTGGCGTTCTAAGCCAACGACCCGGGTTCGATTCCCGGCGGAGACATTTTTTCAGCCTTTGCCAAAAATTTCAAAAAGGGAGGACAGCTCTGGGGAACTTTGATTGAGCTACGCAACGTTATTCTCGCAATTTCTTTCACATATATATATATATATATATATATATATATATATTATTCGCATTAGTGAAAAGCAAGGGGCCTTCTCTCTCAATCCCTTTTGCCTCAATTCCGACATGTTTGTCTTAAAGTCAATTTTGTTTAGTAAAACCGATATGTTTGCCACTTCCATCGCCATTAATGACTTTTGATAAAGAAATTTGACAACATATCTTTTATTCTGTCGGCAAACAATGCATATGTTTTTAGTATCTTATTAGTTTTGTTTATACTTCAACCCGCCCCCCCCCCCCCCCCCCGAAAAAGACAAGCAAAACATGGTATAATAATGATATTATTAATTAAAACATTGAACAGGTTGAAAGGGATTGACTCGACTCGAAATTACTCTTTATATGAATACACATTAACCCCGAATTCACAAGGTAAATCCAAATGGGTCTGTCCTCAGAAGGCCCCTTCTCAAAAAGTCGTTGGTTATTCTGAAGATATCTGAAAGCAGATTTGGACCAAATGCAGTAAAAATGTAAAACATGACAGATGAAAGAAGAGTATTAAATCTGAATTCTATAAGGACAGAGAAGGATTCAGAAAAGATATGCGTATCAATAAAAAGTATACCCATCTTTGATAGCTTCTAATTTAAAAAGTTATAACCAATGTGACCGTGAAATCCATTCCATGGTTAAGAGTAACTTGTTTTCTGTCTAATTCTTCTTCTTCTTTCGTTGTATGGTATCGGCAATCAGTCAAATTTGACTATTGTTGCCAATGACGTTATACATGTAATTCAAATTCAGTATTTCTGACTCCTTCGCTCTTTTAATTTAGATTTAGAATCAAGTAAACATTTAATACTGTATATGCATCTG
This sequence comes from Heliocidaris erythrogramma, assembly GCA_025617745.1. Classification (NCBI taxonomy): domain Eukaryota; kingdom Metazoa; phylum Echinodermata; class Echinoidea; order Camarodonta; family Echinometridae; genus Heliocidaris; species Heliocidaris erythrogramma. The sequence goes on from CM046854.1 coordinate 6,110,342, forward strand.
TATTTAAAAACTTAATAAGAAAATAACAAAACACCACATGCTTCAGCTCAGTTCCAACTAGCGCTTGCCTGGCCCTTTCATAGATGCAATCTTACCGATACGGAGCGGTACTTTGCGCCGTTTTTTCGGACATGCCTAGGTAACTCATGATAACTCATGGTGACTTTTCTGCCACGGATAACTGAAAACCAGCGTTTTTTTTAAGTGTCATCCTGTACCAAGTTTTGGCTGATACAACGAATGTAGGTCAAGCCATACGAATGTCTTACTTTTGTCTAAAATCCGTTTAGAAGTAGAATTTCTTTCGGGCTTCAATGCTTCACTGTTTACAGCGATCTAGCGTATCTAAGCTTTAACATGGCCTTGTTTCAATCCAGATGGTAATCTCAATTTAATTTAACATCCTTCTCACTTTTTGTCTCATGATAAATAAAAACTCGCTGTGTTGCACCGTTTCACCTGCATAAGGTGCATTTAAAGGTGTTTTTCTTGAATAGCGCATGAACTCAAATGTTTACTGAGTTTAAAGACTATGCGAATACAAGGAACGATGTCAAGTCATCCGCTGGAGCACGGTTATGAATAAGATATCATTGGACAGAATATAAGTTGCTCTTTACTATAACATATTTTTGAAGCCCATACAGGATATGTCCCTTTAATTAAAAGCTAGCAAAGTTGGAAATACTTTTTTACACGCACTGAAAAGAGGCAAACCAAATGAAGTAGTGAGTGAAATTGGTTTGGAAAAAAGGACACAATTAATGAAGACATTAATTTTAGGGAAAGGGGAAGAGTGGGAAAAATGAAGAGAGAGAGGGAGAGAGAGAGAGACTGTAGCAAATTAATGAATGAGTGAAATTCAAATGGAGAGTGGGCACTGGCGTAGACAGGGTGTGGCACAAGGGGCCATGGTCCCCCCCCCCCCCCCCATTCGGCCACTTAAAAAAGGGGGGAACTAAAAAGCGGGTGAAGTGAGAGAAAGTGGCCTAAAAAGGCGCTACAAGCCGTTATCTTATTCTCAAGATTTGCTAAAACTTAAAAATTTTCCCGCTTCGCGCGGGGAGGGGAAAATAATTCTCCTCTCCCTGTACCCACCCCTGTTACATACAGTGAAATATTGCGTCCAAATAGTTGAAAAGCAGTCCGGGCGTCGAACTATAACTTTCCGCCTAAAAAATTGTTTGCTACAAGCCGTTATCTTTCTCCCAAATTTGCTGAACCGCCAGAGCTTTCGCGCTTACCGCGGAAGGGGGAAACTCCACCCCCACCAACCCCTGTCACATACAGTACAGTATTGCATCGAAATAAAAGCAGTCAGGGCCTCGAACTATAACTTTCCGCCTAAAAAAAATGTTTACTACGAGCCGTTTATCTTTCTCTTGAATGGGCAGAGAAAAATAACAAAATGACTTATACATAATTATGATATAAAACAATACATAGTAAATTGATCATTTCATGTTGTCACGCTGCCAACACTCTCAAAACATTTTCTGAATAGAAACCATTTCTTCAGTAATTTCTTTTCGTTGAGATTCGTTTGGTATGTGTATTTTTCCATTTCGTAATAACATTTTACAGCTAATAATATACTTTTCTCAAATGAAGGTTATTGATTTTGTAATTTGGCATGAAATATTTCTCGTCGTACAACCATTAGTATACAGTTCAGTGCATTGTTATTGATACCGCGAAATCCAAACAACTTATTTTTATTTGTAAGTATAACCCTTTTCCCCAGTATTATGAAGTACCCAGTACTCAAATTTAGACCATATTACATTCGAGTACTGACAAAAGCAAAACACGTGTATGATTTTCTTCACTGTTATTACAAAAGGTGCATTTTTATCAGTTACCATGCACACCAAATTTCAACAATGCATCTCTGGTATATAATATTCTGTTTAAAATGTTGATTTGGAATCATCTCATATTGGTATCTATTGATTGAAGAAGAATTAAACAATATGACCCCCATCGTTCATCCTGAATATCTAAGATTTTTTTCCACTTTGTAAGGCCTTTACATTCTTTGAATTTGTATTTAAAAAAAAGACTGATAAATATGGGAACAACCAGATTTTTGTTTCACTATAAGGTACAAAGCTTCAGGAATTATAGATTATATGGCCTTTGGAATTACATGTTTACTCTTACATGTGTACTCTTTCTCTAAAATTTAAAACGTCGGAGCTATCGCGCTTCGCGCGGGAAGGGGGAAAACTCCCCCTCCGTGCACCCACCCTTGTTACATACAGTGCAGTATTGAGTCCAAACTAACTGAAAAGCAGCCAGGGCGTCGAACTAACATTCTGCCTACAAAAAACCGTCAGAGCGTTCGCGCTTTGCGCGGACAGGGGGGAAACTCCCCTCCCTGCACCCACCTCTGTTACATACAGTGCAGTATTATGTCCGAAGAACTGAAAAAACAGTCACGGCGTCGAACTATAACTCTCCGCCTAAAAAAAAAAGATTAATGTAGACATTAAGGTAAAGTAGGAGAGTGTGAACAGATAAAGACAGAGAGAGGGAGAGAAAGACTGCAGCAAATTCCTGAAAGACTGAATGAAATTGAGATGGAGAGTGTGGGAACTATAAAGGCATATAGGGAGACAGGGATGATATGTAGAGGCAAAAATGAATGAAGTAGTGAGTGAAATTGCTTTAGAAAAAAGACAGGAATAATGTCGACATTAGATGAAGAGAGAGAGAGAGAGAGAAGGTCGAATGTCTGAAGAAGGTTTGACGAGTATAATGTGTCAAGAAGTAACTGAGCATCTGCGCTTTTACTTTCATCAACTTCTACATTAATAATCAAATATATTTAACCCGTGAATTTAACACGTACTTAATCATCTGTTAATCTTATCTTAAACTTATTCTTGAAAAAAAATACAGAAACAGGTCCACCTGCTAGGGCTGTGGTATACTGCTTGTCCTTCTTGCGAGACAATAGACAAAAAAAAATTGGGGCGGGGAATAGCATAACAAAGGTTACAGTCCGAGGGTTACCTGTATGGAGTAAGAGAGGGCGGTAGGCATGATTTCCCTTACCCAACTAATAATACATTTTAATGTATACGGATAATTTATTAACATGTAAACTTCAATTAATAAGATGCCATATAGTCCCAATCAAAATTTTTAAAAAGGAAAAACTGATATACCAAAAAAGCAACAACAACATGACCCTTCCCTCAGGGTATAGGAAAGGACTTCGACAGCCCTTAAACCCCCCCCCCCCCCCCGTAAGCTGATGAATTAAAGATTAAGTGTAATACAGGAAGAAACACACAAAGATTGTTATTAACATGGTTCTGTCATTAAATTATATTATATTTCTCTGTCAGATTACATAATGCTGCTTATATTGAAATGTGTTTTTTTATTATTGGAATGGGGGGGGGGGGGGGAATGATTCATTGATGATTTTTTTTTTCTCTCTATTTCTTTCAATCATTTTGAATTGTTTGTACATATTGTAATTGTTTTAATTCAATAAAACACATAAATAAAAAAAAGAAACACACAAAGAATGATGGAGAGAGGTGGGCATGGTGTGGAAGAGATGAAGATAATCATTAAAAATTAAAAGTAGACTTTTAGAAGAAGGCTAAAATGGCGTGAACGACTCGGAATATCAGGCAGACATACATTCACTCATAATTAGAGTAATAAGATATCCAAGATGTAGTTCTAAAAATGATAAGATAAATATGTTCTTCGCAGTAGGGGAAAGCAAGGGACCTTTTCTCTCATTTTCTTTTTTGCCTCAATTCCGACTTGTTTGTTTATTTCTTAAATTCAAGTTTGTTTAGGATTTTACTGATAATTTTACCACTTCCCTCGCCACTAATGAGTTTTTAAAGAAATTCGTCAACATACATTTCATTCTGTAGGCGAATAATGTATATTAAGATGGGTTTTTTTCACTTTCTTAGCAGTTTTGTTTATCCTCCACCCCCCCCCCCCCCCCCTGGCTTGGTAGAGTAATGATATTGCTAAGTACAAACATTCAAAGGGATTGAATCTACTACAAATTACTCTTTATATGAATACACATTGACCCTAAATTCACACGATAAATCCAAATGGGTCTGCCCTCAGAAGGTCTCTTTCCAAAAAGTTGTTATTTGGTTGTTCTGAAGATATCTGAAAATAGATTTGGAACAAATGCAATAAAAATACAACAAATGACAGATGAAACACACTAAGAAATTAGGGTACAATTTTGCACCCGTAGGGGTGCAGACCGCTGGTACAATAGCAGCATCCTTTAGGGTGCAGATATGCACCCTTACTTGGGGGTGCAGATGTCTGCCTGATATTCCGAGTCGTTCACGCCATTTTAGCCTTCTTCTAAAAGTCTACTTTTAATTTTTAATGATTATCTTCATCTCTTCCACACCATGCCCACCTCCCTCCATCATTCTTTGTGTGTTTCTTTTTTTTTATTTATGTGTTTTATTGAATTAAAACAATTACAATATGTACAAACAATTCAAAATGATTCTGCACCCCAATTAAGGGTGCAGACTTGAACTTTTTATGGTGCATATGTGCACCCTATTGGGAGCAGATGTGCACCCCTAGGGGTGCAGACTACTGGTACAATAGCAGCACCCCTGTACGGGGTTCAAAATTGCACCCCAATATAAGGTGCATTTTTACCCTGTGGGTTCATAACGTCGATGACAATCGATCACCATTCTCGCCTCTTCACAGCTTGGCGGCAGACCATTTAAAGTTGCCGTTATTTCATATTTCACGCACATAGAACACAGACAGTACAATACACGCCATGAGGGGACCTCGGTGAAATTTATTTATTTATTTATTTATTTGAACATATTTAAGCAGGATGACAAGATCAGTTAAAAACTGTTTTACATCATGGTCCTGAAATATCAACAGAATATTAAAAGCATCGATAAAAATAATTAAGTTATTATATATATAATGTGTGGAAAAAATAACACAATGATTATTCCAAAATATTCTTGCATAAACTCAGAAAGTAAAAGATGTGGCATAAGATAATAAATTTTAAAACAATGGCGTCAATTTGATACAAGAATTAACATGATGGGTATCATCATAATGAAATAACGAAGCTAATACAAAACATAACTGAAATAAGACCCAACCGATAAACTGGATATGTATAGAATGAGATAATAGCAATTTACTTAAGAAAGTACATTAGTAATAAAAGCACACAACATAAATAAAAACAACAACAATTATTTAACGACTATGAACCAGTTGGGTATATGAACTCATAGAGATAGTAAAAACTTAAAAGGTAGAATAATTATGTTAATAATTCTAGGTGAAATGTGGAACGAGTAGACTATTATGGAGACTTAAAAGTATGTTTGCTTATATAAACGTTTAAATGACTAGAGAGATTGAAGATTTTGGAGAGATGTTGGCAGGGAATCCCATAATTTGATAGCAGCATATTTATAGGATTGCTTGAAACTTTCAATGTTAGGTTTAGGTAAAATAGCATTTAATGAATTAGCATTTCTTGTGTTGAATCCGTGTCTATCAAAGTACATTTCAATTTCATTGCATAACCTTGAAGGAGCTAGACCATAAACGCATTGATATGCCAAAATACTTTAAAAATAATTGCGTCTAATTTCAAACGGTTGCCAATTTAATTCTCTAGACAAATCTGCGCTTCTTACGGAGTAGTCAAACTGTTTGGTCACGATACGAGCAGCACGTCTTTGTAATTTTGCAATAAGATTCCTATTTTTATCTGAACAGTTGCCCCAAACTGAACAAGCATAGTCTGTACAGATTACTTTTTTGAAACACGTCATTACGGAGATGTTGAATTTAAGCAAATTTACGACACAAGCTGATCGAAATGGATTTATTATTTCTTTTTCTAATTAATTTCATTTCTATGCTTTTGAATAATAAGTCTTATACTTCATGATATATTGTGACATAAGTGTCAACAATGCTAGTGTGGGTATTCATGTAAGACTAATACTTCTGCTCGAAGGGTGCAGAATTCAACTATACACAATTTTGAACCCCGGCTTCCGCAAAGCGCACCCGTAGGGGTGCAAAATTCCACCCGAGTAGATATACGGGTGCTCCGCCAAAATTTGCACCCTAAAGTGAACCCTAATTTCTTAGTGTGAAGGAGAGTATTGAATATGAATACAATTCTATATAAGTACGGAAAACGAGGCAGACAAGATATAATTATAGAGGCAAAACAAATGAAGTAGTGAGAGAAATTGCATTAGAAAAAGACATTTAGGGAGAGTGGGAGAGTGGGAACAGATGAAGAGAGAGAGACTGTAGCAAATTAATGAAAGAGCGAAATTGAGATGGACAGTTGGAGAGTTAGAGGTAGGCGAGGGAGAGATGAAGAGATAGAGTGAATGAGATACGCAGAAAGAGATTGAAAACGACGGGAAGAGGTGCGCATGGGTTTTTTTGTTGTTGTTGAAAAGCATATGAAAGATGAGAACCCTTTATTGAAAAAGGCACCTATGTCATGATTATAGAAAACTAGACCTAAACCCTTTTCACACCGAGGTCTCATCTGAAAAATTGAGATAGGCATTGACACGGAGAGCGAGAGTAGCACCATGTTTAAAAGGAGGTGATGGAGAGATAAAAATATATATACGAACAAAAAATAAATAAAATACGCAGAGAGTAAAACAAAGAGAGAAGAAACAAAGGGATGGAGAGAGGTGGCCTTGGTGCGGATGAGATAAACTTGATAATACGAATAACTCCCGTGCATGTTCTACCACACAGTAGTGAGAGCTCGAAAATCGAATTGCTCCATTGACATCATGTACAATTTCTATGGATACAAATCAAACCAAAATCCAGACATACTTACAGCCGAGTCAATCTGCTCAGTCCTGAGAAACCCCCTTCACTAATGGTAGAGATTCGATTATAATTAAGACTCCTGCAGGGGGGAAACAGATGAAAAAGTTTGAAAAGGTATGATGGTTTATTTAACCTGACAGCTAAAAAAGCATGTGTATGCTTGTAAGTAAGCAACCAGGGGACCGACGGCTTGAAGTGCTTTCCAAGGGACTTGGTAATGAGGATTAATGCCTTAACAATGGGCAATAGTTCAACCACTAGGTTGCACACCCGGGTCCTCCAATTACGAGACCACGGCTCTACAACTGAGCCATGAAGAAGTAATGAAATCAATATAATAAACAAAAAGTCATGAAGACAAATAAATATATAATCTGCAGGGTCGGGTAGGATATTAACATCGGAATCTAAGACATGTTTAACATTCTCTCTGCTTTACACGCGGATGACTTTTGAAAAGACAGTTATATGCATCGACATATCGGAAGCCCCCTTCACGAATTATGGTATATACTGATAACTCTGAAGATACCTTAAAATAATTAATTTATATGAAATGTAATATTAAGAGATAATTTTGCGAATGCACAAGGACGTCAAAGACAGAGAGAAGATGGAAAAGAGAATGGTGGGAGAACTCTAGGTAGGCGAGAGAGAGATGAAGAGAGAGAGAGAGAGAGAGCTACAAAAAAGAGTGAATGAGATACGCAGAACGAATCGGAAAATTATGGGGAGAGGTCCACATGGTGTAAAACAACACGTGATAGATGAAGACAATTGTGATCTTCAGAAAAGACACATACATGACATAGGTTGACTACGGATATACTACTGTCAACTTGGGGGAGGAAGAGATACAGTACTAAATTGAAGTGAGATAGACAGAGAGAAACACTTATATTCTTTTCACGCCAAGGTCCCATCTGGGGTATTGCCCGAGCGACGGGACCCCGGTGTGCATCCCCTACCCCCCCCCCCCCCCTTATTTCGTTTCTTCTGTCCTAAGTGCAAAAGTGGGCATTTTCAAACTGGTGTCCTGATTAGTAATCAAATATGAATCACCCATTCCGAGGGCACGCTCAAGGGCGGTATTCTGAGATTCATTTTATCTCAGATAAAATCTGAGATTTTAAGGCAGTGAAATAAAATACCCTTAAAATATTTTTAAATCGGTATTCTGAGAACCATTTCAGCGAGATTTTATCTCATCTAAGACACGCCCATTTATGATGCATTAACCAATAACACATCTTGTAATAAAATTCGATAATGTTCGACAATGTTTCTTGAGAAATTAGTCAGTACTCAGTATCTTTTTGTTTATTTTGATCGCACGACTAGCATTATATTTGTACAAATATAATCATAATAATACATTTAATAATAATAATAATAATACATTTATAAAGCGCAGTAACTATCCAACAATGTGTGTATATATTCTACTGCGCTGCATGAGTTCCTGATATGCTTGTTATTAATTGAATAGATACGCTTTGAGTTTTGATTTAAACATATTCACAGATGGGGATTTTCTGACTTCCAATGGCAAGTTATTCCAGAGTTTAGGGGCTGCACAAGCAAATGAACGATCACCCAGTGTTACTTTTGTTTTTACGAATGGAATTTGGAGAAGCAGAGTATCTTGGGAACTGCGCAGGTTTCGACTATGTTGATTAACTCTGAGATTCAGCAATTCTCTGATGTACATAGGAGATTGACCATGAAGCGCCTTATATACAATAAGCAAGATTTTGTAAGATATTCTTTGGCGAACAGGTAGCCAATGCAGATTTCTCAAAATTGGGGTGATACGGGTGAATTTGGAACAGCCACTAATCAGCCTCGCACAAGTGTTTTGAACTCTTTGCAGTTTCAATATATATCGCACTCACCGTGTATCCTAGAGATAAAATAGCCCCTAATAGCCCCTACTTCAGTTTTATTTTATCTTTCCCACAAATATGATTGGCGTAAACGTTAAAAAGCTGTGCGTATCATGAGTACAACATGTATAGGCACGCAAAAGGTAGGAGATTGAGATAAAATATGAGATAAAATCCGAGATAAAATGTGGGTCTGTCCTCACAATGTCCCTTTTCAAAAAGTCGTTATTTGGTTATTCTAAAGATATCCGAAATCAGATTTGCTATAAATGCAATAAAAAAAATTAACGATGACAGATGAAAGGAGAGTAGTAAAAATGAATATCATTCCATATCAAAGACAGAAAGGGAGGTGGAGAACACTATAGCAAATTAACGAATGAGTGAAATTGAGATGGAGAGTGGGAGAACTCTAGGTAGGCGAGGGAGAGATGAAGAGAGAGAGATACAAACAAAAGAGTGAGTGAGATATACAGAAAGAGTTGGAAAATGAGAGGGAGGTCCGCATGGTGTAAAAAAGAAACTATGAAAGATGAAGACAGTCTGTTGTGATTTTTAGGAAAGATACATACATACATGACATAGGTATCCTATGTATTTACTACTGACAGGTAGACAAGTAGTGAGGGGGAGAAGGGAAGAGATGAAGAGAGACTGTACCAAATTGAAGTGAGATAGGCAGATAGAAACACGTTTACCCTTAGAGATAAAAGTTAAAACTCAAATATACATTGCCTTGAATCATGACTTTGAAGAAAACTGTATTTTGGGGTTACATGTACCGTGAAGGTGACATTCAAAATACATTCTAGAATGTACACATGTAAACACGGTCTAATATTGATTATAATAAAGTTATTGATAAACTGAAAGTGGAAGCCACACTGTTATTATACGTGTAACCATGTTTGATTGGGCCAATACTAATTGGTTTAACCATATTTTATCTTGTTTCTAGTCCAAACGGTCGAACCAAAAACTTTGAACTGATTTGGTTACATGTACCGTCAAGCTGACATTCAAAATACATTCTAGAATTTACACATGTAAACACGGTCTAATATTGATTAATACCAAAGTTATTGATAAACTGGAAGTGGAAGCCATAGTGTTATTATACGTGTAATATCAATCTAGGGCAGATTGGCCCTGAAACCTTGTTAAGGTGAAAGAATGGTTCCTGTTTATCTAATTACTTTTCCCTTTTGCTCCACTAGATAAAACTCAAATATACATTGCCTTGAATTATGGCTTTGATGAAAACTGTAAAGTATATTTAGGCTACATGTACCGTGAAGGTGACATTCAAAATACATTCTAGAATGTACACAAACACGGTCTAAAATTTATTACTAACAAAGTTAATGATAAACTGGAAATGGAAGCCGCACTGTCAGAGCCGTGCTCCCTTCTGATAAGTGCCCATTTCACCTTCTGATAAGTGCCCTTCTAACTTCAGACATTACTGGACCTTTTGAAATCTGTGCCTTTGTTTTAGGTCTAATTAGTGCCCATTTTCAGTTCTAATAGTATCATTTTCCTTTCTAATAAGTGCCCTTTTTCACCTCTGATAAGTGACCCATTTTCTTTCTATGACTGCCCATTCTTATTGCTAATAAGTGCCCTTTTCACCTTCTGATAAGTGCCCCATTTCAGCTCAGGTAAGTGTCCCCTTTGAAATCCGACAAGTTTCCCTGTTTTCGTCTGATTGGTGCCCATATTCCGTTCTAATAGTGCAATTTTTCCTTATGATAAGTGCCCTTTTCACCTCTGCTAAACGCATCTTTTTAAGTGCCCCTTTTTTCTTGCTAATAGTATTATTTTTGCTTTTGATAAGCGCCCCTTTTGTCTTCTGATATAAGTGCCCTACCTATATACCTATATATCTTTAATATATTGTACCTATATACTCCGATGTCGCTTACAAACTGTGCACTAAAGTCCACATAAGAGCCACATAGGCCTACCTAGTTCCAAATAATCAGAGAGGCTTCATATAATAATAGATTCCCCTACTGATATCAGCACAATGAGAGGCAATGGAGCAGGGAGCAGGAGGGGCACAATTCCCTAAGTTATACAAGAATAAGCAGTGCCCGTATTCATAAAAGGAAGAAGGACAATTGTTTCTATTTTTTTCTCCAAAGGTCGCTCGCTACGCTCCCTCGCATTTACCATTGTCTAGAACCATATTAGGACATAAACAATAATGTGTCGAAAATGATCCTCGATTATAGTGTATTAATCAAAATGTAGCGGTATACTAATGTCTCAAAGTGGATTTCCCGCCTTGTTTTCACCCTTTTAGGGTGCCCTTTTTCCCCCAAAGTGCCCATTTTTTGGTTGGTGTCCCCACCTCTTTGAAAGACGTACCGCCCCCTACACACTGCTTTTATACGTGTAATCATATTTGATTGGGCCAATAATAATTTGTTGTTTCTAGTCTAAACGGTCGAACCCAAAACTTTGAATTGATTTGGTTACATGTACCGTCAAGCTGACATTCGAAATACATTCTAGAATGTACACATGTAAACACGGTCTTATACTGATTAATAACAAAGTTCTTGATAAACCGGAAGTGGAAGCCACACTGTTATTATACTTGTAATCATGTATTTTTTTCAATCTAAAACCTGGTTGGAGTTAAAGAATTGTACCTGTTTATCTGGGGTAACCTCGCTAGTCATAAGGACCGCTATTCATAAGAACCACATATTCATAAGGACCGCTACCCATAACGCGTGACTAAATAAATAGCGGTTTTGTGTGAATAGCGGTACTTCTAAATAGCGAGCAAACCATAGACAAATTACCTCGCTATTCATAAGGATCTCCATTCATAAGGACCACTATTCATAGCTATTCATAAGGAACGCTATTCACAACGCGTGTTAAATGGATAGCGGTCCTTTTGAATAGCGGGCGGACCCCGTTTATCTAATTACTTTTCCCTTTTGGTTCACAAGACCTTTTGCTACAACAACTTATAAGTTGCATTTCTGCAGGTACACGAGTGACCTGGAGTCTTTTTTTTTTTGTGTAGTAATGCTTTATAAATGTCGGTGGAATTTGAAGTTGGAAACTATAACAAAACCTATATTTCATTTTCTTTAAATGTTAATAAACTTCATATCAGGGTATGTGCAACGTTGGTTCCCTCGTTGTGAGTTTGAGCATTTCACAGTTTTCTATCATGTTGCTTTCCAAATTTGTATTTTCTCGACATGAATTCGGTTTACACTGATGTTTTAGCCGTTTAAGTGAAATTATTGTACTAATTTCGAACACGTCTCTAGGTTGACTCTATATTGTAATGCATGTACTATCCTTAAGGGGAAGTGTGGTGTAGAAAAGAAGGAGAGAGACAAATGAAATTGAGAAGTGAAGGAGACAAACAAAAACAACGACTGAGAGAAAAGAGGGTGTGTGGTAAAAAGGCTGAAATGGCGTTAAAGGATCGAAATATGAGGCAGACGTACATTCACTATAAAATATCCAAAGTATAGTTTTGATAATGATGATCGCAGTAGGGGGAAGCAAGGGACCTCCTCTCTTATTCTCATTTGGCTCAATTCTCTCTTGTTTCTCTATTTCTTCAACTCATTTTTTCTTTTGTAATACTGTTTTAATTGTTGCCACTAGCCTCTAGGCTATTGATTGTTTTAAAAGAAATTTGTCAACATACCTTTTATTCTTTCGGCGAATATATCATGTTTTTCAGTTTCTTAGTTTTGTTTATCCTGCCTCCCCCCGGAAAAGACGAACAAAGCTTAGTATGATGATGATATTGTTGATTACAAACATTGAAAGGGATTGAATCTACTGCAAATCACTTTTTATATGAATACATATTAACCCCAAATTGACACTGTAAATTGAAATGGGTCCATCTTCAGAAGATACCTTTTAAAAAAGTCGTTATTTGGTTATTCTGAATATATCTGAAACAGATTTGGAACAAATGCAATAACAATATAAAAGATGACAATTGAAAGGAGAATATTAAAAGATGAATATAATTCCATATTAAAGACAGAACGGCAGGTAGAGAAGATATGTAGAGGGAAAATAAATGAAATAGTGAATGAAATTAGTTTAGAAATAGACACAAGATTAATATAGACATTAAGGTAAAGTAGGAGAGTGGGAACAGATAAAGACAGAGAGAGGGAGAGAAAAACTGCAGCAAATTCCTGAAAGACTGAATGAAATTGAGATGGAGAGTGTGAGAACTATAAAGAGATGATATGTAGAGGCAAAAATGAATGAAGTAGTGAGTGAAATTGCTTTAGAAAAAGACAGGATTAATGTCGACACTTAGGGAGAGTGGGAATACATGAAGAGCGAGAGAAGGTCGAAGAAGGTGTGAAGGTGTAAAGAAGTTACTGAGCATCTGCGCTTTTACTTTCATCAACTTCTACATTAATAATCATATATATTTAACCCGTGAATTTAAAGCGTACTTAATCATCTATTAATCTTATCTTAGACTTATTCTTGAAAAAAATACATAAACAGGCCACATACTAGGGCTGTGGTATACTGATTGTCCTTCTTGTGAGACAATAGAAAAAAAAAGAATTGGGGCGGCGGAATATGATAATATATCTGTAAAGCGCTTAGAGACATCATCGTTGTATGGGCGCTATATAAAAGCGGATTATTATTATTATTAACAAAGGTTACAGTCTGTGGTTTACTTGTATTGAGTAAAAGAGGGCGGTCGGCATGATTTCCCTCAAGGCATGGTCACATCCCGCCGTGCGTGTTTTTAGTCCGTACGTGTTCTGCGGAGGCCACGTCCGCCAGGTGTTTCTGGAAACGTGGGGAGGGAGTAGCAAGAGCAGGGAAGGACTACGTCAACGCACTTCACACGCACTACAACGCAAGGTGTAAGTACGTGGCCCGCACGCCACGCCTGGACGTGAGTGGTTGCGTGCATCGTACGTTGCGTATTTGGTAAGTGAGTTGTACGTGCTTAATAATAATAATAATAATAATACATGGTATTTCTAAAGCGCCATTATCCATTTTAGTTAAATGCTCAAGGCGCTTCAGAGCAATGAATTGAAAAGAAGTTGACGAGACAAAAAGTGAGATGTCTGTGTTCAATAAGCACCACTGAATAAATATGTCTTTAGGTTGCCCTTGAAGGAGCTGAAAGAATTTGAATTTTTGATAGTATTAGGAAGAGCGTTCCACAGGACGGGCCCCGCATGAGCAAAGGCCCGATCCCCCACCTTTTCCTAGACAATGGAACCTGCAGTAAATTTGTATCAGATGAGCGTAGGGTACGTGAAGGAACTTTTATGTAACAAATCCAAATTATATTTTGGGGCCGTACCGTTAACAATATGAAAAACAAAGAGAAGCAATTTAAAGACAATGCGCTCCCTCACGGGCAACCTATGGAGACACTGTAAAATTGAAGTTATATGATCGCGTTTGGTAATATGGGTAACGATACGTGCTGCTGCGTTTTGAAATTTTTGCAGTTTGTGAAGTTGAAAATCTGGTAAACTATACAAAAGACTATTGCCGAAATCAAATCGTGATGAAATCAAAGAATGAACCAAATTCGATGTAGCGGACTGAGTCAAATATTTTCGAATGAAACAAATATTACGCAACTGGTAGCGAACTGAACTGCAAATATTTGTAATCTGTTTCGACATCGACATTTGGGAATCAAAAATTACACCAAGATTTCTGCAGGATTCAGAAACAGAAATCGTTTTATCACAAACAGAAATTGAAGTTATATTAACTTTGTCTAACTGGGCTTTAGATCCAAAAAGCATGAATTCACATTTATCATGATTTAACTGTAAGGAATTTGAATGCATCCAAATGTCGATGTCATGTATACAGGATTCTAAGTTGTTGATTGCATCTGTAGCTTGGTTAGGAGGAAAAGAAACATAAATCTGTATGTCATCAGCGTAAATATGGTATTTTACTGTGGTACACCGCAAGTTAATGGCATGGGTATAGATGTTGACCCATTGACAACTACCATCTGTGAATGTCCAGACAAATATGAACTGAACAATTCCAGAGCAGTACCTTTTATACCCAGACTTGATAGAATATTCAAAATAATGGAATGATCTATGGTGTCAAAAGCAGACGACAAATCCAGTAAGACAAGGGCAGTCACATGTCCGTTATCCATTTCCAGCAAAATATGATTAGACAAATTTGTCAAAAGAGTCTCGACACTATGGTTTGGTCTATAAGCAGATTGCAATGGGTCAAGTAAAGAGTGTTCCTGTAAATAATCCAAGAGCCGAGAAAAAACTACTCTTACAACGAGTTTACAACGTACGATCACCGTGCGGTTGCCTCGTTATCGTACGGAGGCCGTACTTTCACGTACTTTCCTTACTGACTTGCAGGGAGTAAGTGCGTGCAAGTGCGATAAACGTGAGTTTTTTTCCCGTCACCATCTGCCGAGTCTTCATCTCTCCTCATCTGTTCGTCACCTGCCTTTACATCATCTACGGCCCGTTTCTGTTGGGCCTCTCTGGCCCTATTAGCTGTCTTTTGAGCTGTCCATTTTTTGTTAAGCTTCTTGGGCATCTTGGAGACGAAATGATGATACTCGTCAGTCTGCTCGGCTTTTGTATATCCTGCAAAATCACACAACGTGCGTTGCAAGTGCATAGCACGTACTTCCTCGGTGCGGTTTACGCGAGTTCTGCGTGCTCACTGGACAATTGAACTGGAGAAGCGCCGAATAAGCACGGACCCCGCACTTATCACGTGCGGAGCACGCACGTGCTAGGTGCGTTGTCCGTAGAGCAAGTAACTATGGGGAAATTTTTCAAAAACTCACGGAGTCCGTGCGTTGTGCGCTCGTTAGCAGCAGAGGGCACGCACGTCAACGCACGTCACCCGTACTGGGGGTGAATCTGTAGACCATGATTAACACTGTTAAGAAGTAAACAAGGTAATAAATTATAGGGCTTGGGAGAAATTATGATTTGTATCATAATTTGTCCAACACCAAAACCAAGCTCTCGAAATGTTCTCTATCTTTTTTTTTACAGACCTATCATTCTGAGTAATTCAGAATGGCTTCAGTGAATATTTCAAGGCGAAGGCTTTTCGAAATAATTCACTCTTCTGACAGTGTGTGTGTGTGTGTGTGTGTGTAATTGGGTTTTTACAGACGTGTATCAATCAGATATGATTATTTACATCTGGGACCGACCTTTAACGTCACCATCCGAAAGACGTGACTCAGTCTCGAACCTGGGTCCGCTGAATCAGTTTATAACTTCCACTGGTAGCTGGATTACAGGCGCACGCCACAACGCACAGTCTAAACAATAGGCCAAAAGGACTTAAAATATACATGGACTTTTATCAGTTAGCATTATGATTTTGATGATTCGATAGAACCTACAGAATTACTTCTTAGTGATACAGGTACGTTTCTCTTTCGCAAAATTATCAAGGCTACAGAGGGCGCTTTTTCATTTTTTTTTAAACTTCACTCTTTTTCAGTTAGCTGAATATCATTATTTTATTAGTATATGAATTATATATGAAAGTTAAATTTCATGTAATGACATCATACATTACAATACATTGCAAATTTCTCAAGATTACGAATATTTTCCAGCAGTGGCGGATTTTTTGTTATGGGGAAGGGGGCACATCCGACCGGTTCCCCCCCCCCCCCCCCTGGAAGTAAAGTATGCATTGTGCCCCCACCTTTTTTCGATTGCACCCCTCCCCCTTTTTTTTTTTCTTTTTTTTTTGCTTGTCAGAGAATTATGGAGGCGAAACTAAACCCCCATACCCCCCCCCCCCCCCCCGAGTGAATTTTTGAGGTCCGGCGAAAAGCAAAAATTATCGTCCGCCCCCCCCCCCCCCTGGGGAGGGGAAAACTCCACCCCCTCCTCCACCAACCCCAGTCACATACAGTGCAGTATTGCGTCGAAATAACTGAAAAGCAGTCAGGGCCTCGAACTATAACTTTCCGCCTAAAAAAAAATGTTTACTACGAGCCGTTTATCTTTCTCTTGAATGGGCAGAGAAAAATAACAAAATGACTTATACATAATTATGATATAAAACAATACATAGTAAATTGATCATTTCGTGTTATCACGCTGCCAACACTCCCAAAACATTTTCTGAATAGAAACCATTTCTTCAGTAATTTCTTTTCGTTGAGATTCGTTTGGTATGTGTATTTTTCCATTTCGTAATAACATTTTACAGCTAATAATATACTTTTCTCAATTGAAAGTTATTGATTTTGTAATTTGGCATGAAATATTTCTCGTCGTACAACCATTAGTATACAGTTCAGTGCATTGTTATTGATACCGCGAAATCCAAACAACTTATTTTTATTTGTAAGTATAACCCTTTTCCCCAGTATTATGAAGTACCCAGTACTCAAATTTAGACCATAATTACATTCGAGTACTGACAAAAGCAAAACACGTGTATGATTTTCTTCACTGTTATTACAAAAGGTGCATTTTTATCAGTTACCATGTACACCAATTTCAACAATGCATCTCTGGTATATAATATTCTGTTTAAAATCTTGATTTGGAATCACCTCATATTGGTATCTATTGATTGAAGAAGAATTAAACAATATGACCCCCATCGTTCATCCTGAATATCTAAGATTTTTTTCCACTTTGTAAGGCCTTTACATTCTTTGAATTTGTATCTTTAAAAAAGAATGATAAATATGGGAAAAACCAGATTTTTGTTTCACTATAAGGTACAAAGCTTCAGGAATTATAGATTATAATGGCCTTTGGAATTACATGTTTACTCTTACATGTGTACTCTTTCTCCAAAATTTAAAACGTCGGAGCTATCGCGCTTCGCGCGGGAAGGGGGAAAACTCCCCCTCCGTGCACCCACCCTTGTTACATACAGTGCAGTATTGAGTCCAAACTAACTGAAAAGTAGTCTAGTTCTGGACTCTCTTTACTGAATTCTTTTTTCGACGACTGTACGTATTATGCCGAGTGATTGGAGCGATCCGGAAACCTGATGGCCCGAGCAAAAGAGAGTCCAGTGAAATTGCTCCACGCTGACGTCAGGGGTCCAAAGTTCACTAGCGCTTTAGCATGGGGAGGTGCGGCCAATTTTAATTGCTCTCCCTGAAAAATCTCAGGGAAAGTCGTCAGCGAGGAGCAATTGCACTGGACTCTTTTTTCGGGGCCAACATGTTCTCGCGATCGTGCCATCACTCGGCTTATCGCGTATAGTCGGCGAATAATTAATTAATTATTTTCCCCTCATTTTGATGTGTGGTTATCATCCATATTTTAATTTGATTATTTCACAGTTTACAATGCTAATAATCCTTAATTTTAAGTCGATTCGAAAATTCTTGTAAATAGTCAATGAATATTACTGAATGATTACTTAACTAATGAGGATACCGATTAATGTGTATTATACGTGTTTATGCTTGTGTATTTATATATATTGATTATTGCTGATGTTATTTGTTTTATTGTTACCAAACAGGGCCTCATGGAAGACCACCAAATTGGTGATATGAGCCACCCTGTATAAATATCAGAAATAAATAAATAAATACATAAATAAATAAATAAAAAAATCAATAAAAAGAGTCCAGAACTAGACTTACTGAAAAGCAGCCAGGGCGTCGAACTAACATTCTGCCTACAAAAAAGTGCTAAACCGTCAGAGCGTTCGCGCTTTGCGCGGACAGGGGGGAAACTCCCCTCCCTGCACCCACCTCTGTTACATACAGTGCAGTATTATGTCCGAATAACTGAAAACACAGTCACGGCGTCGAACTATAACTCTCCGCCGAAAAAAAAAAGATTAATGTAGACATTAAGGTAAAGTAGGAGAGTGTGAACAGATAAAGACAGAGAGAGGGAGAGAAAGACTGCAGCAAATTCCTGAAAGACTGAATGAAATTGAGATGGAGAGTGTGGGAACTATAAAGGCATATAGGGAGACAGGGATGATATGTAGAGGCAAAAATGAATGAAGTAGTGAGTGAAATTGCTTTAGAAAAAAGACAGGAATAATGTCGACATTAGATGAAGAGAGAGAGAGAGAGAGAAGGTCGAATGTCTGAAGAAGGTTTGACGAGTATAATGTGTCAAGAAGTAACTGAGCATCTGCGCTTTTACTTTCATCAACTTCTACATTAATAATCAAATATATTTAACCCGTGAATTTAACACGTACTTAATCATCTGTTAATCTTATCTTAAACTTATTCTTGAAAAAAAAAATACAGAAACAGGTCCACCTGCTAGGGCTGTGGTATACTGCTTGTCCTTCTTGCGAGACAATAGACAAAAAAAATTGGGGCGGGGAATAGCATAACAAAGGTTACAGTCCGAGGGTTACCTGTATGGAGTAAGAGAGGGCGGTAGTCATGATTTCCGTTACCCAACTAATAATACATTTTAATGTACATTGTATACGGATAATTTATTAACATGTAAACTTCAATTAATAAGATGCCATATAGTCCCAATCAAAATTGTTAAAAAGAAAAAACTGATATACCAGAAAAGCAACAACAACATGACCCCTCCCTCAGGGTATAGGACAGGACTTCGACAGCCCTTAACCCCCCCCCCCCCCCCCCGTAAGCTAATGAATTAAAGATTAAGTGTAATACAGGAAGAAACACACAAAGATTGTTATTAACATGGTTCTGTCATAAAATTATATTATATTTCTCTGTCAGATTACATAATGCTGCTTATATTGAAATGTGTTTTTTTATTATTGGAATGGGGGGGGGGGGGGAATGATTCATTGATGATTTTTTTTTCTCTCTATTTCTTTCAATCATTTTGAATTGTTTGTACATATTGTAATTGTTTTAATTCAATAAAACACATAAATAAAAAAAAAGAAACACACAAAGAATGATGGAGAGAGGTGGGCATGGTGTGGAAGAGATGAAGATAATCATTAAAAATTAAAAGTAGACTTTTAGAAGAAGGCTAAAATGGCGCGAACGACTCGGAATATCAGGCAGACATACATTCACTCATAATTAGAGTAATAAGATATCCAAGATGTAGTTCTAAAAATGATAAGATAAATATGTTCTTCGCAGTAGGGGAAAGCAAGGGACCTTTTCTCTCATTTTCTTTTTTGCCTCAATTCCGACTTGTTTGTTTATTTCTTAAATTCAAGTTTGTTTAGGATTTTACTGATAATTTTACCACTTCCCTCGCCACTAATGAGTTTTTAAAGAAACATACATTTCATTCTGTAGTCGAATAATGTATATTAAGATGGGGTTTTTTTCACTTTCTTAGCAGTTTTGTTTTTCCTCCACCCCCCCCCCCCCCCCCCCCTGGCTTGGTAGAGTAATGATATTGTGTTACAAGTCATGTCTATCTCTCTTAGTTGCTAATGGGCCAGTCACAAATCAGTTGCGATGCGTCGGCGATGGGTAAAACCCGGGAAATTTTAACAAAATCTTGAGACAGATCTCACGATTTTGCACCCGTCGGAGGCGCTCTCCGGACGCCTGCGGCTTGTCGCAGATTTTTTAGGCATCGCCACACCCGTCGCGGTCCCCAACTTTGAACTTAAAATTTTAAGATTGCTCGCAAGATTTTTCACCCATTTTGGGCATCCCAGACATAATCTCCGATGACCTACGATGCCCTCCGATTAATCGGAGGCGTCCTCCGAATAATCTGAGACTAGTCGCAAGATTCTGTGTGGATGAGGGATACCACGCTACAGTGTACAGGGAGAAATACAGATGACCGAGGTCAAGAAACCCTCCTTTTCCCCCACATATACCCAGGGGGAAAAAATTTAAAAGAAAAGACGCTCGCAGATATCGTCTCCGATCCCCTCCGATGCAATCGGAGGCGATCGGAGGCTAATCCCACGATTTTTCGACAAAACCGGGTCAAAATCCTTGAAAAAATCTCAGACAATGTGACTGCTCCACTTTTATTAGGATTATTGCGAGGATTGTTCAAGGATTCTTTATTTTCTACGACGACCCCCGGCCAAAACTAATCCCCGACAGATCGCCGACATTGTGACTGGGCCATTAGCAGTTAATCCAGCCAGTTTGACTGACTGCCCCTAGATGTAGCACCTGGCTATGTCTTTTGTTAATACATGTATGTAGCAGGCAGCTTATTGAATGGCCTGACACAGGCCAGTGCTTTTAGGATAATTTTATTCAGGTTCTTTTTATTTCAGCACAGGTTTAATGCAAGATTGGCATGTAGGTTCCTTTCATGGGTTGTTGCTAGGAGACAATAATAAGGTATGGGAAAACCTAAGTTCTTTGGTAGGGTGTAACATTCGGAGTGGCTAGTTTGGTCACTTGAAGCTTTGATTTCGGGAAGACAATACATATTTGTGGTGTCTTGCAGCAGCAGCAGCAGCAGTTTGCCTGCTAGGAGTTTGCTAGGTGCAGCTAGGCGAATGGCAGCATGTTTGAGCTGCTAGTTTTAAACTGGGCGTGGCAATTTTGTGCGTTTCCAGCGTTTCCAGCTGTCACCAGCATTTGTCTGTACTGGACAAGGAGCTGTGTTCGTGCTTCCAAGCTTCATGTCATCAGTTGAACTGTAAGTTTAATTTATTTTCCTATGCAGTAATTTTAAAGACAATTTAGGCAATATTTTTATTATCACAGAAGAAAAGTGAAATGTATAAGTGAAATGTTACAAGTGCTAAATTGTCTTGAAGCAGTAAAGCTTATTTCATTGAAGTTTAGATATTGCACAATTTTATCTTAAATGTTGATTACAAGCAAGACTTATGAATAAGACTTAAAAGTGTGTCTTGAAGTATATTTCTGTGTGAAATGTTACAGATGGAGTTAAATTTAGCTTCACATGTTTGTAATCATTAATGAAGCTAAAATGTGCAATTATAGTTTTTACACAAACCAAACTTGTGTTTTATTGTACATTCTATTACATATTATGGATAGATAGTTATTATCCTTGTGTATTTCATGTTCGTAGATGGTGTTAACCCTGACTCAGGAGTCAGATACTAGACTCGAGAAAGGACGAAGGGTAGAGTCAGCGTAAGCTATTCTTCAATTCGGCCTGGGGTCGAGTGCTTCAGTTGGCAGAAAGATGTCTGCAACCATGCAGTGTTATGGGTGAAGATCAGATGTTTCCTGTGTTCAGATATTCTTGGTTCTCCGTCATTTCGAGTTTTATGTAACAATCTTATGGACTGTAATATTCAGTATCTTTTCTGACATGTCATATTTGTTTTAAACCAACACTAAATGCTCTAGTACTACATTAATAGTTTAAATGCAACAGTAGGTTATAAGATATAATTTTTTAGTGGTAAATATTATGTAAACATTAAAAGCCAAAAAGTATCCTATATTTCCATGTATTTGAAACCAAAACCATGTTCATTATTTTGAAGAAGAACATTCTGTAAATACATTGTAACTGTTAAAATATATAAATGAATTTTGAAGACTGGAATTAAACTTACTTCCCTTAATGCATGTCTCATATTGTATTTTGTTTGAGTCTGGTATTCAATCAGTTACTCTGGACAACAAGGAAATGGCTAGCTTTCATCGGCTGTGACATATTGCTAAGTATTGAATCTACTACAAATTACTCTTTATATGAATACACATTGACCCTAAATTCACAAGATAAATCCAAATGGGTCTGCCCTCAGAAGGTCTCTTTCCAAAAAGTTGTTATTTGGTTGCTCTGAAGATATCTGAAAATAGATTTGGAACAAATGCAATAAAAATACAACAAATGACAGATGAAACACACTAAGAAATTAGGGTACAACTTTGCACCCGTAGGGGTGCAGACCGCTGGTACAATAGCAGCATCCTTTAGGGTGCAGATATGCACCCTTACTTAGGGGTGCAGATTCTGCACCCCAATATAAGGTGCATTTTTACCCTGTGGGTTCAAAATAACGTCGATGACAATCGATCACCATTCTCGCCTCTTCACAGCTTGGCGGCAGACCATTAAAGTTGCCGTTATTTCATATTTCACGCACATAGAACACAGACAGTACAATACACGCCATGAGGGGAAATTTATTTATTTATTTGAACATATTTAATCAGGATGACAAGATCAGTTAAAAACTTTTTACATCATGGTCCTGAGATATCAACAGAATATTAAAAGCATCGATAAAAATAATTAAGTTATATATATAAATTCTAGGTGAAATGTGGAACGAGTAGACTATTATGGAGACTTAAAAGTATGTTTTGCTTATATAAACGTTTAAACGACTGGAGAGATTGAAGATTTTGGAGAGATGTTGGCAGGGAATCCCATAATTTGATAGCAGCATATTTATAGGATTGCTTGAAACTTTCAATGTTAGGTTTAGGTAAAACAACATTTAATGAATTAGCATTTCTTGTGTTGAATCCGTGTCTATCAAAGTACATTTCAATTTCATTGCATAACCTTGAAGGAGCTAGACCATAAACGCATTGATATGCCAAAATACTTTAAAAATAATTGCGTCTAATTTCAAACGTTGCCAATTTAATTCTCTAGACAAATCTGCGCTTCTTACGGAGTAGTCAAACTGTTTGGTCACGATACGAGCAGCACGTCTTTGTAATTTTGCAATAAGATTCCTATTTTTATCTGAACAGTTGCCCCAAACTGAACAAGCATAGTCTGTACAGATTACTTTTTTGAAACACGTCACTACGGAGATGTTCAATTTAAGCAAATTTACGACACAAGCTGATCGAAATGGATTTATTTCTTTTTCTAATTAATTTCATTTCTATGCTTTTGAATAATAAGTCTTATACTTCATGATATATTGTGACATAAGTGTCAACAATGCTAGTGTGGGTATTCATGTAAGACTAATACTTCTGCTCGAAGGGTGCAGAATTCAACTATACACAATTTTGAACCCCGGCTTCCGCAAAGCGCACCCGTAGGGGTGCAAAATTCCACCCGAGTAGATATACGGGTGCTCCGCCAAAATTTGCACCCTAAAGTGAACCCTAATTTCTTAGTGTGAAGGAGAGTATTGAATATGAATACAATTCTATATAAGTACGGAAAACGAGGCAGACAAGATATAATTATAGAGGCAAAACAAATGAAGTAGTGAGAGAAATTGCATTAGAAAAAGACATTTAGGGAGAGTGGGAACAGATGAAGAGAGAGAGACTGTAGCAAATGAAAGAGCGAAATTGAGATGGAGAGTTAGAGGTAGGCGAGGGAGAGATGAAGAGATAGACATCAACAAAAAAGAGTGAATGAGATACGCAGAAAGAGATTGAAAACGACGGGAAGAGGTGCGCATGGGTTTTTTTTATTGTTGAAAAACATATGAAAGATGAGAACACTTTATAGAAAAAGGCACCTATGTCATGATTATAGAAAAACTAGAGAGGTTCACACCGAGGTCTCTTCTGAAAGATTGAGATAGGCATGGACACGGAGAGCGAGAGTAGCACCATGTTTAAAAGGAGGTGAGGGAGAGATAAAAAAATATATCTTTACAAACAAAGAATGAATAAAATACTCAGAGAGTAAAACAAAGAGAAAAATCAAAGGGATGGAGAGAGGTGCCTAATTGGTGCAGATGAGTTAAAGTAGAACACTGATGATTTTAAATATTGGCTGAATACTTATTATTGCATAGATGGCATAAATTAAACAAGGTTATCCAAATTTAAAGCTTGGAAACATTTGAATTAATGATTATTATCAATTATAAAACGGTAAAATACAGCCCCCGATATAGCAGCTGAAAAGCTCCTTGAACGCTGCTGAGATGTGTGACGACACAAGAGGGGCGAGTCCTGTCTAAGCAGACGATGTCCCATAACATTATACACATTTTTCAGTGCCTGTTTTGTCATCTCCTCTTCACTTATTTCTCTTACTTGACTAGCGTCAGTCTTAATGTTAGTCTGTTGCCTCACTCTTAACTTCGTGTATGGTATTATTTTGATGAAAAATGCAGCGTTAAAAAAATAAAGGAATCAGTCACTTGTAAACAAAATAAGACGCCATTGTATTTTCAGCTGCTTGCACCGCGGCATGTTCGGCGTTTCAAGAGGGAACGAATACCATCCAGCTATTATTCGCAGGGCTTTTAAATTTGAAAATGGGGTTTATTTCATTGATCATTGACCCTTCTCCTGTGTATTTACAATCAAACGGTTTTAGTTATCAGAATCAGTTCACTTTCCCTTTTCGAATGGTGTGAAATAAAGTCATGTTTAAATGTACCAAACTCTTTATAATTTGATAAATAATTGCATTGCAATTACGTTTCATTCATTATAGGACGTCGTCTGCTTAAGCAGGATCGATCCCTCGTATGACGACATCAAAACATCGCTATATTTCTGGCGAATCCTCGGATATTCCACATGCTGAGAAGAGCTTTTATTTATGTTGTTTTTATAATCATCATATACGCAGTTGACGTAAAACTTATACGATTGCCATCTGTAAGCTTCCCAATTTCTAGTGATACATTAATTGCCATATTTGTGATTTTCTTGAGTGTTCTACTTTAAATACAGACATAAGATAGATAAGAAGAAATCCCGTGCATGTTCTACCACACAGTAGCGAGAGCTCGAAAATCGAATTGCTCTAGTGACATCGTGTACAATATCCATGAATACAAATCAAACCAAAATCCAGATATACTTACAGCCAAGTCAATCTGGTCAGTCCTGAGAAAACCCCTTCACTAATGGTAGTGATTTGATTATTCTCAAGAAATCTGCAGGGGGGAAACAGATGAAAAGGTTTGAAAAGGTTTGAATGTCTATTTAACCTGACTGCTAAGAAAGCATGTGTATGTTTGTAAGTAAGCAACCAGGGGACCGACGGATTTAAGTGCTCTCCAAGGGACTTGGTAATGAGGATTAATGCCTTACCAAAGGACAATAGTTCAACCACTTGGTTTCACGCCCAGGTCCTCTAATTACGAGACCACTGCTCTACCACTGAGCCATGAAGAAGAAATTAAATCAATATATAAAAAGGAATTCATGAAGATAAATAGAAATATAATCTGCAGGGTTGAGAAGGATATTAACATCGGAATGTAAGACATGTTTAACATTCTCTCTGCGTTGCATGCGGCAGATTTTTTGAGAAGACAGTTATATGCATCGACATATCAGAAGCCCCCTTCACGAATTATGGTTTTATATAGTGATAACTCTGAAGATACCTTAAAATGAATTAATTTATATGAAATGTAATATTAAGAGATAATTTTGCGAATGCACAAGGACGTCAAAGACAGAGAGAAGATGGAAAAGAGAATGGTGGGAGAACTCTAGGTAGGCGAGAGAGAGATGAAGAGAGAGAGAGAGAGAGCTACAAACAAAAGAGTGAATGAGATACGTAGAACGAATCGGAAAATTATGGGGAGAGGTCCGCATGGTGTAAAACAACACATGATAGATGAAGACAATTGTGATCTTCAGAAAAGACACATATATGACATAGGTTGACTACGGATATCAAGTGGTGAGAGGGGGGGGGGGCGGAGATGAAGAGATACAGTACTAAATTAAAGTGACATCGGCAGAGAGAAACACTTATATTCTTTTCACGCCAAGGTCCCACCTGGGTATTAGGGAGCTTACGAAACGGCACGGGAGATTAACAGGACGGGAGAATCTTGTTTTCAAATCATTACGTAAAAGTGGAACGCACTACACAGTGTTCACGCCCTTAATCGTCAGTTATACAACTACAATACGGCTTCCCGTCCCCTCTGTAGACCGGACGTTATTTCGCAAGAGAACCGTCCTGAAATTAAACAGGACGGAGAGATACTCGAACTGGCGCAGGCGCACACCGATTTTTCGCCCGTCTTCAAAGGCTCCCGTCCTGAAATCGTAAGCTCGTTTTCGTAACTTGATAGAAAAACAGACAGGAGAGTGCGAGGACCGTCACGGTGGTTAACTCTCCCCGTCTTGTTGCTCTCCCGTCCCGTTTCGTAAGCTCCCTATTGCCCGAGCGACGGGACCCCAGTGTGCATCCCCTACCCCTACACTTTAATGTGTACGAATAATTATTTATTAACATGGGGAATTTACGGGAAGGGGAAGAGTGGGAACAAATGAAGAGAGAGAGAAGAGAGAGACTTAATGAATGAGTGAAATTCAGATGGAGAGTGGGCACTGGCGTAGAAATGGCCCCATTCAGCCACTTAAAAAAAGGGGGAAACGGAAAAGGCGGGGGAAGTGAGGGGAAAAGGCCTAAAAAGGCGCTACAAGCCGTTATCTTATTCTCAAGATTTGCTAAAACATCAACGTTTTCGCGCGTCGCGCGGGGGAGGGAAAATAACTCTCCTCTCCCTGCACCCACTCCTGTTACATACAGGTAAATGTTGCGTCCAAATAATCGAAAAGCAGTCCGGCGTCCAACTACATGTATAACTTTCCGCTATAAACAAATTGTTTGCTACGAGCCGTTATCTTTCTCTCAAATTTGCTGAACCGCCAGAGATTTCGCCCTTACCTGGGAAGGGGAAAACTCCACCCCCTCCTCCACCAACCCCAGTCACATACAGTGCAGTATTGCGTCGAAATAACTGAAAAGCAGTCAGGGCCTCGAACTATAACTTTCCGCCTAAAGGTAAATGTTTACTATTAGCCGTTTATCTTTCTCTTGAATGGGCAGAGAAAAATAACAAAATGACTTATACATAATTATGATATAAAACAATACATAGTAAATTGATCATTTCATGTTGTCACGCTGCCAACACTCTCAAAACATTTTCTGAATAGAAACCATTTCTTCAGTAATTTCTTTTCGTTGAGATTCGTTTGGTATGTGTATTTTTCCATTTCGTAATAACATTTTACAGCTAATAATATACTTTTCTCAAATGAAGGTTATTGATTTTGTAATTTGGCATGAAATATTTCTCGTCGTACAACCATTAGTATACAGTTCAGTGCATTGTTATTGATACCGCGAAATCCAAACAACTTATTTTTATTTGTAAGTATAACCCTTTTCCCCCAGTATTATGAAGTACCCAGTACTCAAATTTAGACCATATTACATTCGAGTACTGACAAAAGCAAAACACGTGTATGATTTTCTTCACTGTTATTACAAAAGGTGCATTTTTATCAGTTACCATGTACACCAATTTCAACAATGCATCTCTGGTATATAATATTCTGTTTAAAATCTTGATTTGGAATCATCTCATATTGGTATCTATTGATTGAAGAAGAATTAAACAATATGACCCCCATCGTTCATCCTGAATATCTAAGATTTTTTTCCACTTTGTAAGGCCTTTACATTCTTTGAATTTGTATTTTAAAAAAAGACTGATAAATATGGGAACAACCAGATTTTTGTTTCACTATAAGGTACAAAGCTTCAGGAATTATAGATTATATGGCCTTTGGAATTACATGTTTACTCTTACATGTGTACTCTTTCTCTAAAATTTAAAACGTCGGAGCTATCGCGCTTCGCGCGGGAAGGGGGAAAACTCCCCCTCCGTGCACCCACCCTTGTTACATACAGTGCAGTATTGAGTCCAAACTAACTGAAAAGCAGCCAGGGCGTCGAACTAACATTCTGCCTACAAAAAAGTGCTAAACCGTCAGAGCGTTCGCGCTTTGCGCGGACAGGGGAAACTCCCCTCCCTGCACCCACCTCTGTTACATACAGTGCAGTATTATGTCCGAATAACTGAAAAAACAGTCACGGCGTCGAACTATAACTCTCCGCCTAAAAAAAAGATTAATGTAGACATTAAGGTAAAGTAGGAGAGTGTGAACAGATAAAGACAGAGAGAGGGAGAGAAAGACTGCAGCAAATTCCTGAAAGACTGAATGAAATTGAGATGGAGAGTGTGGGAACTATAAAGGCATATAGGGAGACAGGATGATATGTAGAGGCAAAAATGAATGAAGTAGTGAGTGAAATTGCTTTAGAAAAAAGACAGGAATAATGTCGACATTAGATGAAGAGAGAGAGAGAGAGAGAGAAGGTCGAATGTCTGAAGAAGGTTTGACGAGTATAATGTGTCAAGAAGTAACTGAGCATCTGCGCTTTTACTTTCATCAACTTCTACATTAATAATCAAATATATTTAACCCGTGAATTTAACACGTACTTAATCATCTGTTAATCTTATCTTAAACCTATTCTTGAAAAAAAAAATACAGAAACAGGTCCACCTGCTAGGGCTGTGGTATACTGCTTGTCCTTCTTGCGAGACAATAGACAAAAAAAAAATTGGGGCGGGGAATAGCATAACAAAGGTTACAGTCCGAGGGTTACCTGTATGGAGTAAGAGAGGGCGGTAGTCATGATTTCCGTTACCCAACTAATAATGCATTTTAATGTATACGGATAATTTATTAAACTTATGTAAACTTCAATTAATAAGATGCCATATAGTCCCAATCAAAATTTTTAAAAAGGAAAAACTGATATACCAGAAAAGCAACAGCAACATGACCCTTCCCTCAGGGGTATAGGAAAGGACTTTGACATCCCTTAACCCCCCCCCCCCCATAAGCTGATGAATTAAAGATTAAGTGTAATACAGGAAGAAACACACAAAGATTGTTATTAACATGGTTCTGTCATAAAATTATATTATATTTCTCTCTCAGATTACATAATGCTGCTTATATTGAAATGTGTTTTTTTATTATTGGAATGGGGGGGGGGGGGAATGATTCATTGATGATTTTTTTTTCTCTCTATTTCTTTCAATCATTTTGAATTGTTTGTACATATTGTAATTGTTTTAATTCAATAAAACACATAAATAAAAAAAAAGAAACACACAAAGAATGATGGAGAGAGGTGGGCATGGTGTGGAAGAGATGAAGATAATCATTAAAAATTAAAAGTAGACTTTTAGAAGAAGGCTAAAATGGCGCGAACGACTCGGAATATCAGGCAGACATACATTCACTCATAATTAGAGTAATAAGATATCCAAGATGTAGTTCTAAAAATGATAAGATAAATATGTTCCTCGCAGTAGGGGAAAGCAAGGGACCTTTTCTCTCATTTTCTGTTTTGCCTCAATTCCGTAGGGGTGCAGACCGCTGGTACAATAGCAGCATCCTTTAGGGTGCAGATATGCACCCTTACTTGGGGGTGCAGGTTCTGCACCCCAATTAAGGGTGCAGACTTGAACCTTTGAGGGTGCATAATTATTATGTGCACCCTATTGGGAGCAGATGTGCACCCCTAGGGGTGCAGACTACTGGTACAATAGCAGCACCCCTGTACGGGGTTCAAAATTGCACCCCAATATAAGGTGCATTTTTACCCTGTGGGTTCACAACGTCGATGACAATCGATCACCATCCTCGCCTCTTCACAGCTTGGCGGCAGACCATTTAAAGTTGCCGTTATTTCATATTTCACGCACATAGAACACAGACAGTACAATACACGCCATGAGGGGACCTCGGTAAAATTTATTTATTTATTTATTTATTTGAACATATTTAAGCAGGATGACAAGATCAGTTAAAAACTGTTTTATATCATGGTCCTGAAATATCAACAGAATAATATTATTAAAAGCATCGATAAAAATAATTAAGTTATTATATATATAATGTGTGGAAAAAATAACAATGATTATTCCAAAATATTCTTGCATAAACTCAGAAAGTAAAAGATGTGGCATAAGATAATAAATTTTAAAACAATGGCGTCAATTTGATTTAAGAATTAACATGATGGGTATCATCATAATGAAATAACGAAGCTAATACAAAACATAACTGAAATAAGACCCAACCGATAAACTGGATATGTATAGAATGAGATAATAGCAATTTACTTAAGAAAGTACCTTAGTAATAAAAGCACACAATGAAAAATTTACTAACTTAACATAATTAAAAAATTTAATTAATATATAACAACAACAACAATAATGTAACGACTATGAACCAGTTGGGTATATAAACTCATAGAGATAGTAAAAACTTAAAAGGTAGAATAATTATGTTAATAATTCTAGGTGAAATGTGGAACGAGTAGACTATTATGGAGACTTAAAAGTATGTTTGCTTATATAAACGTTTAAACGACTGGAGAGATTAAAGATTTTGGAGAGATGTTGGCAGGGAATCCCATAATTTGATAGCAGCATATTTATAGGATTGCTTGAAACTTTCAATGTTAGGTTTAGGTAAAACAGCATTTAATGAATTAGCATTTCTTGTGTTGAATCCGTGTCTATCAAAGTACATTTCAATTTCATTGCATAACCTTGAAGGAGCTAGACCATAAACGCATTGATATGCCAAAATACTTTAAAAATAATTGCGTCTAATTTCAAACGGTTGCCAATTTAATTCTCTAGACAAATCTGCGCTTCTTACGGAGTAGTCAAACTGTTTGGTCACGATACGAGCAGCACGTCTTTGTAATTTTGCAATAAGATTCCTATTTTTATCTGAACAGTTGCCCCAAACTGAACAAGCATAGTCTGTACAGATTACTTTTTTGAAACACGTCACTACGGAGATGTTCAATTTACGCAAATTTACGACACAAGCTGATCGACATGGATTTATTATTTCTTTTTCTAATTAATTTCATTTCTATGCTTTTGAATAATAAGTCTTATACTTCATGATATATTGTGCCATAAATGTCAACAATGCTAGTGTGGGTATTCATGTAAGACTAATACTTCTGCTCGAAGGGTGCAGAATTCAACTATACACAATTTTGAACCCCGGCTTCCGCAAAGCGCACCCGTAGGGGTGCAAAATTCCACCCGAGTAGATATACGGGTGCTCCGCCAAAATTTGCACCCTAAAGTGAACCCTAATTTCTTAGTGTGAAGGAGAGTATTGAATATGAATACAATTCTATATAAGTACGGAAAACGAGGCAGACAAGATATAATTATAGAGGCAAAACAAATGAAGTAGTGAGAAAAATTGCATTAGAAACAGACATTTAGGGAGAGTGGGAGAGTGGGAGAGTGCGAACAGATGAAGAGAGAGAGAGACTGTAGCAAATTAATGAAAGAGCGAAATTGAGATGGACAGTTGGAGAGTTAGAGGTAGGCGAGGGAGAGATGAAGAGATAGACATCAACAAAAAAGAGTGAATGAGATACGCAGAAAGAGATTGAAAACGACGGGAAGAGGTGCGCATGGGTTTTTTTTATTGTTGTTGAAAAACATATGAAAGATGAGAACCCTTTATAGAAAAAGGCACCTATATATGTCATGATTATAGAAAAACTAGACCTAAACCCTTTTCACACCGAGGTCTCGTCTGAAAGATTGAGATAGGCATGGACACGGAGAGCGAGAGTAGAACCATGTTTAAAAGGAGGTGAGGGAGAGATAAAAAAAAATATCTTTACAAACAAAGAATGAATAAAATACTCAGAGAGTAAAACAAAGAGAGAAAAATCAAAGGGATGGAGAGAGGTGCAGATGAGTTAAATACAGACATAAAATATATAATAAGAAGAAATCCCGTGCATGTTCTACCACACAGTAGCGAGAGCTCGAAAATCGAATTGGTCTAGTGACATCGTGTACAATATCCATGAATCAAACCAAAATCCAGATATACTTACAGCCAAGTCAATCTGGTCAGTCCTGAGAAAACCCCTTCACTAATGGTAGTGATTTGATTATTCTGAAGATTCCTGCATGGGGAAACAGATGAAAAGTTTTTAAAAGGTTTGATGGTCTATTTAACCTGACTGCTAAGAAAGCATGTGTTCGTTTGTTAGTAAGCAACCAGGGGACCGACGGCTTTAAGTGCTCTCCAAGGGACTTGGTAATGAGGATTAATGCCTTACCAAAGGACAATAGTTCAACCACTTGGTTTCACGCCCAGGTCCTCTAATTACGAGACCACTTGCTCTACCACGGAGCCATGAAGAAGAAATTAAATCAATATATAAAAAGAAATTCATGAAGATAAATAGAAATATAATCTGCAGGGTTGGGAAGAATATTAACATCGGAATGTAAGACATGTTTAACATTCTCTCTGCTTTGCACGCGGCTGATTTTTGAGAAGACAGTTATATGCATCGACATATCGGAAGGCCCCTTCACGAATTATGGTATATAGTGATAACTCTGAAGATACCTTAAAATGAATTAATTTATATGAAATGTAATATTAAGAGATAATTTTGCGAATGCACAAGGACGTCAAAGACAGAGAGAAGATGGAAAAGAGAATGGTGGGAGAACTCTAGGTAAGCGAGAGAGAGATGAAGAGAGAGAGAGAGAGAGAGAGCTACAAACAAAAGAGTGAATGAGATACGCAGAACGAATCGGAAAATATGGGGAGAGGTCCGCATGGTGTAAAACAACACATGATAGACGAAGACAATTATGATCTTCAGAAAAGACACATATGACATAGGTTGACTACAGATATCAAGTGGTGAGAGGGGGGGGGGGGGAGAGATGAAGAGATACAGTACTAAATTAAAGTGAGATAGGCAGAGAGAAACACTTATATTCTTTTCACGCCAAGGTCCCATCTGGGGTATTGCCCAAGCGACGGGACCCCAGTGTGCATCCCCTACCCGTACACTTTAATGTGTACGAATAATTTATTAACATGGGGAATTTAGGGGAAGGGGAAGAGTGGGAACAAATGAAGAGAGAGAGAGTGTAGAGAGAGAGAGACTTAATGAATGAGTGAAATTCAGATGGAGAGTGGGCACTGGCGTAGACAAGGGGTGGCACAAGGGGTGGCAGAAGGGGGCCATCCCCCCCCCCCCATTCAGCCACTTAAAAAAAAGGGGAAACGAAAAAGCGGGGAAGTGAGGGGAAAAGGCCTAAAAAGGCGCTACAAGCCGTTTTCTTATTCTCAAGATTTGCTAAAACATCAACGTTTTCGCGCGTCGCGCAGGGAGGGGAAAATAACTCTCCTCTCCCTGCACCCACCCCTGTTACATACAGGGAAATGTTGCGTCCAAATAACTGAAAAGCAGTCCGGGCGTCGAACTACATGTATAACTTCCGCTATAAACAAATTGTTTGATACGAGCCGTTATCTTTCTCTCCAATTTGCTGAACCGCCAGTGATTTCGCCATTACCACAGGAAGGGGGAAACTCCATCCCCCTCCTCCACCAACCCCAGTCACATACAGTGCAGTATCGCGTCGAAATAACTGAAAAGCAGTCAGGGCCTCGAACTATAACTTTCCGCCTAAAAAAAATGTTTACTACGAGCCGTTTATCTTTCTCTTGAATGGGCAGAGAAAAGTAACAAAATGACTTATACATAATTATGATATAAAACAATACATAGTAAATTGATTATTTCATGTTGTCACGCTGCCAACACTCTCAAAACATTCTCTGAATAGAAACCATTTCTTCAGTAATTTCTTTTCGTTGAGATTCGTTTGGCATGTTTATTTTTCCGTTTCGTAATAACATTTTACAGATAACGTGGGGAAGGTTTACGGTTCACCAAGTGTTAGTCCTCATAAGGACTGTTGGGGTACGTAACTCCAACTCGACCAATTCACCAACCAAGTCGCCACCTACCCAAACCTCACGGTATAATCTCCGCCCACGCAACAGTCACTCCCGCCGCTAATCACCTTCGCATCGCCATCCACGACATCCCTAGCCTTTTGACAAGGCCTCGTGACTTGGGTCATGCTGTGCTTGAGATGAGACTAGTCGGCGATGAAAAGAATCAACACGGCCCTGGTGAACGCGCGATCGAGCGACTTTAGTCGCGAGGCCTTTTGGAACCTGGGTTTCCATCGTCCGATATGAATTATTCACGAGTTGACATTCGTATGCTTAAACACGCCTACCGAGGATTATCGACCAATCACAACGGTATCTGCGGGGCTTGCTTTCCATGATGTAGCTTGCACGGGTCGCAGCGCCAGGTGCCGAGCGAGCTAGCTCGAGATGAAGGCGAATTTGCATACCAAATTTATGCTGACGTCATGCGAAGATACGTTCGCTGATTGGCTCCTACCTACAAGGTAGCAGATCCTTGCTAGGAACAAAGGATAGCATAAGAAATACAGGCCAGGTTCCAAAAGGCCCTCGGACTCACGTCGCACGATCGTGCATTCACCGGGTTGGCGTCTAGTCTTGTTATGCAGCCACTACTAGCTTACTTGCCGAGAAAAATAGCCAAGTCACGAGGGCCTTGTCAAAAGGCTACGACATCCCCGACCTCTCGGAGTTCTGTGACCTCTCCCAGCTACTAAGCACAACAGCGCCACCATCGTCAGCCTCCCGCCCCCGCCCGCGTCTTTTTTTTTTGTAACCAAGCCTAGGCAGATTTCGCATTTTTTCATGAATATTCATGACGCAGGGTCGGGAAACGGTTCCGATTGGTCTTCATGAAAGCACGGTCGGTGGGGTAAAAAAGTCCCTGGCCTGCACGTCGTACGTAGGCATATTACGTGCAGCGCTATATTTCGATCGTGTGTGTTCAACGTATAGGCGCCTAGCCTACGTTCATGTATGTATTGTTTAATTCTCAACATATTCACCCCACCTATGCAATGTGACACGTAAAAAATTGGATTGAGCAGTCAATTTCAAAATCAAGTTTTGCATTAATTTACTGCATGTGCGTAGGCTAGATCTAATTTAGTAATTAGCTCTTTTGAGGACACCCTCCTTTTCCGACCAAAATTGACACTGCCACTGGCATTACTCTGAAAATAGGTCTAACTTTGTTAGGCCTAGGCTAGCGTATATTGACAATTGCCCATCGTAATGTTCTCCACAAATGAACTTTACAACAATATGCAGAATCAAGACACAGACTCTAGGCTAGGTCTAACAACGTTAGAGTCTTACTGTTCACGTTAGAAATTAAATTTCCTTGCATGCACACTGTAATTAGCACTTGCACCCTGCTCCTGTAACGCACATTGCCCTGAGTTAGAAGAACTGCAAGAGTCTTCAGGACTGAAAGAAGCAGACTACTACTAACGTTCCAATAGTAGTACTAACGTTAGTACCAAGAAAACAAATTATTTTGGTGACCTTTAGTTTTAGCTGATGAAAACAAAGTGCGTAACTAGTTATTGTAGGTAGGCATAGATCTAAAATCATCTAGATGTAGATCTACCCCATCATCAATCATTTACTAGTACTGATTAGATCTAGGTCTAACTCATCATGCTCATTGACCTTAAAATAACATTCACTTAATCTAAACTTAACTGAAATTGAAAATTGTAACAAAATTGGTCTAGTTAGAGTAGATCTAGAGTAGTTAGAGTCTTGGCTAGAGTCCTGCAAATTTGATGATATCACAACATCACATTCCGATTCCATTTTGAAGTTGGGTCTACCACACGTAGACGTATTATTAGGCCAGCATTTTGAGGGATACGTGGAGGCAATTCTAACTCTTATATTAAGATCTAACTTAGATCGATAATAGATTCAGTGCAAAAACGTAGGCTATGCGCCTACACGTTGAACACATACGATCATAATATATATGCGTACGTGCGTGCAGGCCAGGGACTTTTTCCCCCACCGGTACCGGCGACCGTGCTTTCATGAAGACCAATCGGAACCGTTTCCCGACCCTGCGTCATGAATATTCATGAAAAAATGCGAAATCTGCCTAGGCTTGGTTACAAAAAAAAAAAGACGCCCCCGCCCGGCCCGCCGGCCCGCCGACCCGCCGATCACAAATTGTTCCCCCAGGTCCGCAACCCATGCACCTATACCCCGCCGCCGCCAGCGCTCACTCACTCCCGATGACGGGCAGTCAACCTGCCCGGAACGTCGAGACGCCTCATCTCTCCTACTCTTCATCGCCGAGACTTCTCACCGGATCTACTCTCCACCGCCGAGACTCGTCACCTCACTTACTCTTCTCTTCCAGCCACCTTTCTCACGAAAGATAATTTATTATACCTTGTTTCTCTCTCGACTATCAATTTCTCATTTTCTCCCCTTCTGTCATCATTCTCTACCCTCATTTCGATACCCCAACAGTCCTTATCAGGACTAACACATGGTGAACCGTAAACCTTCTCCACGTTATCTATTCCACCATGCAAACCTTCAAAGATCAACATTTTACAGCTAATATAATTTTCTCAAATGAAGGTAATTGATTTTGTAATTTGGCATGAAATATTTCTCGTCGTACAACCATTAGTATACAGTTTAGTGCATTGTTATTGATACCGCAAAATCCAAACAACTTATTTTTATTTGTAATTATTACCCTTACCCCAGTATTATGAAGTACCCAGTACTCAAATTTAGACCATATTACATGTGCAAAACATGTGTATGATAGCTTCTTCACTGTTATTACAAAAGGTGGATTTTTATCAGTTATCATGCACACCAAATTTCAACAACGCATCTCTGGTATATAATATTCTGTTTAAAATCTTGATTTGGAACCATCTCATATTGGTATCTATTGATTGAAGAAGAATTAAACAATTATGATCCCCATCGTTTATCCTGAATATCTAAGATTTTTCCACTTTATAAGGCCTTTACATTCTTTGACTTTGTATTTAAAAAAAATAAATATGGGAACAACCAGATTTTTGTTTCATAAGGTACAAAAGCTTCAGGAATTATAGATTATATGGCCTTTGGAATTACATGTTTACTCTTACATGTGTACTCTTTCTCTAAAATTTAAAACGTCGGAGCTCCCCCTCCGTGCACCCACCCTTGTTACATACAGTGCAGTATTGAGTCCAAAATAATTGAAAAGCAGCCAGGGCGTCGAACTAACATTCTGCCTACAAAAAAGTGCTAAACCGTCAGAGCGTTCGCGCTTTGCGCGGACAGGGGGGAAAACTCCCCTCCCTGCACCCACCTCTGTTACATACAGTGCAGTATTTTGTCCGAATAACTGAAAAAACAGTCACGGTGTCGAACTATAACTCTCCGCCTAAAAAAATGTAGACATGAAGGTAAAGTAGGAGAGTGCGAACAGATAAAGACAGAGAGAGGGAGAGAAAGACTGCAGCAAATTCCTGAAAGACTGAATGAAATGGAGATGGAGAGTGTGGGAACTATAAAGGCATATAGGGAGACAGGGATGATATGTAGAGGCAAAAATAAATGAAGTAGTGAGTGAAATTGCTTTAGAAAAAAGACAGGAATAATGTCCACATTAGATGAAGAGAGAGAGAGAGAGAAGGTCGAATGTCTGAAGAAGGTTTGACGAGTATAATGTGTCAAGAAGTAACTGAGCATCTGCGCTTTTTCTTTCATCAACTTCTACATTAATAATCAAATATATTTAACCCGTGAATTTAACACGTACTTAATCATCTGTTAATCTTATCTTAAACTTATTCTTGAAAAAAAATACAGAAACAGGTCCACCTGCTAGGGCTGTGGTATACTGCTTGTCCTTCTTGCGAGACAATAGACAAAAAAAAATTGGGGCGGGGAATAGCATAACAAAGGTTACAGTCCGAGGGTTACCTGTATGGAGTAAGAGAGGGCGGTAGTCATGATTTCCGTTACCCAACTAATAATACATTTTAATGTACATTGTATACGGATAATTTATTAACATGTAAACTTCAATTAATAAGATGCCATATAGTCCCAATCAAAATTGTTAAAAAGAAAAAACTGATATACCAGAAAAGCAACAACAACATGACCCCTCCCTCAGGGTATAGGACAGGACTTCGACAGCCCTTAACCCCCCCCCCCCCCCCCCCGTAAGCTAATGAATTAAAGATTAAGTGTAATACAGGAAGAAACACACAAAGAATGATGGAGAGAGGTGGGCATGGTGTGGAAGAGATGAAGATAATCATTAACAAGAGCCCCTGGGGGCACGACGCTCACCTGAGGTGGATCAATTCACATCTGGTGCATGTTCTCTCTAGCACCACCAGGAAATATGTTAGAAATTGAAACAACTAGGAGGATGTACATGTACATGAGATGATGTTAGAAATTAACATAATTCCCCCCCCCCCCACCCCTCCAGTATGTTACCCCCACAGACCCCCTATAGGGCCACCCAGAAAAAATTCATGAACAACTTTCATTTTTCGTTTATAGAGGTATCTCCATACACAATACCAAGTCTGAGCTATTCCTGGTTCTGGAGAAGAAGATGTTTGAAATTTACATAGCTTTAACACTTGGGGGCCCTCCCCCTGCCCCCCCCCCCCCCCCTGGGGCCACATGTACCATTTTAGCAACTTTGGATTCCCTACCCCTAAGGATGATTCCTACCAAGTTTGGTTGAATTCCGATCATGTGTTTTGGAGAAGAAGATCAGAATGTACATTTTACCTGGCAGCGCCCCCCCCCCTCCAGTATGTTACTCCCACAGGGCCCCTATAGGGCCACTCAGAGAAATTTCATGAACAACATTCATTCTTCATCTATAGAGGTATCTCCATACACAATACCAAGTCTGAGCTAGGCCTGGTTCTGGAGAAGAAGATGTTTGAAATTTACATAGCTTTTACAATTGGGGGCCCTCCCCCTGGGGGCCACATGTGCCATTTTAGCAACTTTGGATCCCCTACCCCTAAGGATGATTCCTACCAAGTTTGGTGGAATTCCGATAATGTGTTTTGGAGAAGAAGATCAGAATGTACATTTTACCTGGCAGCGCCCCCCCCCCCCCCCCAGTATGTTACCCCCACAGACCCCCTATAGGGCCACTCAGAGAAATTTCACGAACAACATTCATTCTTCATCTATAGAGGTATCTCCATACGCAATACCAAGTCTGAGCTATGCCTGGTTCTGGAGAAGAAGATGTTTGAAATTTACATAGCTTTTACACTTCGGGGCCCTCCCCCCCCCCCCCCCCC
The DNA here is from genome assembly GCA_025617745.1 of Heliocidaris erythrogramma. Taxonomy (NCBI): domain Eukaryota; kingdom Metazoa; phylum Echinodermata; class Echinoidea; order Camarodonta; family Echinometridae; genus Heliocidaris; species Heliocidaris erythrogramma. Next base: position 6,149,935 of record CM046854.1, read on the forward strand.
CCCCCCCCCTGGGGCCACATGTACCATTTTAGCAACTTTGGATTCCCTACCCCTAAGGATGATTCCTACCAAGTTTGGTTGAATTCCGATCATGTGTTTTGGAGAAGAAGATCAGAATGTACATTTTACCTGGCAGCGCCCCCCCCCCTCCAGTATGTTACTCCCACAGGGCCCCTATAGGGCCACTCAGAGAAATTTCATGAACAACATTCATTCTTCATCTATAGAGGTATCTCCATACACAATACCAAGTCTGAGCTAGGCCTGGTTCTGGAGAAGAAGATGTTTGAAATTTACATAGCTTTTACAATTGGGGGCCCTCCCCCTGGGGGCCACATGTGCCATTTTAGCAACTTTGGATCCCCTACCCCTAAGGATGATTCCTACCAAGTTTGGTGGAATTCCGATAATGTGTTTTGGAGAAGAAGATCAGAATGTACATTTTACCTGGCAGCGCCCCCCCCCCCCCCTCCAGTATGTTACCCCCACAGGGCCTCTATAGGGCCACTCAGAGAAATTTCATGAACAACATTCATTCTTCATCTATAGAGGTATCTCCATACACAATACCAAGTCTGAGCTAGGCCTGGTTCTGGAGAAGAAGATGTTTGAAATTTACATAGCTTTTACAATTGGGGGCCCTCCCCCTGGGGGCCACATGTACCATTTTAGTAACTTTGGGTCCCCTACCCCTAAGGATGATTCCTACCAAGTTTGGTTTAATTCCGATCATGTGTTTTGGAGAAGAAGATCAGAATGTACATATTACCTGGCAGCGCCCCCCCCCCCCCCCCTTCAGTATGTTACCCCCCACAGGGTCTTATTTCAGATCTTGGCAGAAAGGTTAGTAAGATGATTAGTTTTCTTGGCAGACTCAGTTCATTTTTAATGAGTCAAGTTTGAAGGGAGGGGGGGGGGGGGGGGTTGGCACTTTTGAACTTGATCTGTGTATTTTCATGATCGTGAATAAAACCAAACCAAACCAATAGATGAAGAGGAACATTATATAGACAAAGTGAAAGAAACAGAGGGAAATAACGAGCAAGGAAGTGTGGTGGAGAAAAGAAGGAGAGAGACAATTGAAATGGAGAAGTGAAGAGGACAAACAAAAACAAGGACTGGGAGAAAAGAGGGAGTGTACGCAAAACAGAGAGTGTAATAAAAAGGCTGAAATGGCGTCGAAAAGGATCGAAATATGAAGCTTATATGTATATGTATGTAGGTAGATATATGTGCACATGTATGTGTTTATTTGCCAGGTATAAGAGAACTGTTGCGGGGCTAGCGCCATGAGCGTCTTTGGATGGTGTGTGCGCTCTATAAATATACATTATTATTATTATTATTATTATTATGTAGCTTGCACGGGTCGGAGCACCGGATGCCGGGTGCCGAACAAAGGATAGCATAAGAAATACAGGCCAGGTTCCAAAAGGCCCTCGGACTCACGTCGCTCGATCGTGCATTCACCGGGTTGGGCGGCTAGTCTTGTTATGCAGCCACTACTAGCTTACTTGCCGAGAAAAATAGCCAAGTAACGAGGGCCTTGTCAAAAGGCTACGACATCCCCGACCTCTCGGAGTTCTGTGACCTCTCCCCGCTACTAAGCACAACAGCGCCACCATCATCAGCCTCCCGCCCCCACCCGGCCGCGTGTTTACGTTTTACAACCAAGCCTAGGCAGATTTCGCATTTTTCATACTAATACGGTTTATTCCGTCAAGACTAATCTGCACGAATATTCATGAAAACGAATTATAGCGATATAATAAAACGAGCAAGGGCATCGAGCAGCTGTTGTGTGTGGCGCAATCGGATAATCCAGTCCTCTCTTGGTGAAAGAACCACGAGTTCGAACCTCGGCAGAGGTTTATATTACGAAATTTTCTTTTGCTTATTAGGGTTAGGGTTAGGGTTAGGGTTAGGGTTTGCTTATTTAAAAATAAGGTGACTGAGTAAGAAAATACAAGTCCGATACAAGAAAATACAAGTCCGATACTTGTAGTCTGTTTCAAAGTCTTCAAAAAGGGGTTCTGCCTAGGCTTGGTTGTAAAAAAGAAAGGCGCCACCCGGCCCGCTAAATTTTTTTTCCCACGAACTTTTTGTCCCTGTCCTCCCTGGCGCATGCGCACCTGATCCTTTCCGATCTAAATAAATTTCCCAATCATAGGGTTTATTCCGTAAGCGATATAATGACGGTTGCTCCCAGCGTCTTCCTGTGGCGAGATGCGTTAGCCCTCGGACATATAACCTGAGGTATGTGGGTTCGACTCTCAGTCTGGACATTACAAAAATAACGTCTTGTATTTTTTTTTACTAAAAGTAGGATGAAACTTTGAAACCCCATCCAACTCCAAGCATTGTAGGGCTATTTCAAAGTTGCGCATGCGTCAAGGTGACAAAAAGTTCGTGGGAAAAAAAAGTTCGCACCCGGCCCGCCGACCCGCCGATCACCCATTGTTCCCCCAGGTCCGCAACCCACGCACCTATACCCCGCCGCCGCCAGCGTTGTGGCGTGCGCCTGTAATCCAGCTACCAGTGGAAGTTATAAACTGATTCAGCGGACCCAGGTTCGAGACTGAGTCACGTCTTTCGGATGGTGACGTTAAAGGTCGGTCCCAGACGTAAATAATCATATCTGATTGATACACGTCTGTAAAAACCCAATTACACACACACACACGCGCTCACTCACTCCTGATGACGGGCAGTCAACCTGCCCGGAACGTCGAGACGCCTCATCTCTCCTACTCTTCATCGCCGAGACTTCTCACCGGATCTACTCTCCACCGCCGAGACTCGTCACCTCACTTACTCTTCTCTTCCAGCCACCTTTCTCATCTGGTTTACAGTCCTTCTAAGGACTTCACACTCACGAAAGATAATTTTTTATACCTTTTTTTCTCTCGACTATGAATTTCTCATTTTCTCCCCTTCTCTCATCATTCTCTACCCTCATTTCATTACCCCAACAGTCCTTATCAGGACTAACACATGGTGAACCGTAAATCTTCTCCACGTTATCTATTCCACCATGCAAACCTTCAAAGATCAACATTTTACAGCTAATATAATTTTCTCAAATGAAGGTAATTGATTTTGTAATTTGCCATGAAATATTTCTCGTCGTACAACCATTTTTTATACAGTTTAGTGCATTGTTATTGATACCGCAAAATCCAAACAACTTATTTTCATTTGTAAGTATTTTCCCCAGTATTATGAAGTACCCAGTACTCAAATTTAGACCATAATTACATTCAAGTACTGACAAAAGCAAAACACGTGTATGATAGCTTCTTTACTGTTATTACAAAAGGTGGATTTCTATCAGTTATCATGCACACCAAATTTCAACAACGCATCTCTGGTATATAATATTCTGTTTAAAATCTTGATTTGGAACCATCTCATATTGGTATCTATTGATTGAAGAAGAATTAAACAATATGACCCCCATCGTTCATCCTGAATATCTAATATCTAAGATTTTTTTTCCACTTTGTAAGGCCTTTACATTCTTTGAATTTGTATTTTTAAAAAAGACTGATAAATATGGGAACAACCAGATTTTTGTTTCACTATAAGGTACAAAGCTTCAGGAATTATAGATTATAATATTATGGCCTTTGGAATTACATGTTTACTCTTACATGTGTACTCTTTCTCTAAAATTTAAAACGTCGGAGCTATCGCGCTTCGCGCGGGAAGGGGGAAAACTCCCTCTCCGTGCACCCACCCTTGTTACATACAGTGCAGTATTGAGTCCAAAATAACTGAAAAGCAGCCAGGGCGTCGAACTAACATTCTGCCTACAAAAAAGTGTTAAAACGTCAGAGCGTTCCCCCTCCCTGCACCCACCTCTGTTACATACAGTGCAGTATTATGTCCGAATAACTGAAAAAACAGTCACGGCGTCGAACTATAACTCTCCGCCTAAAAAAAAAAGATTAATGTAGACATTGAGGTAAAGTAGGAGAGTGGGAACAGATAAAGACAGAGAGAGGGAGAGAAAGACTGCAGCAAATTCCTGAAAGACTGAATGAAATTGAGATGGAGAGTGTGGGAACTATAAAGGCATAAAGGGAGACAGGGATGATATGTAGAGGCAAAAATAAATGAAGTAGTGAGTGAAATTGCTTTAGAAAAAAGACAGGAATAATGTCGACATTAGATGAAGAGAGAGAGAGAGAGAGAAGGTCGAATGTCTGAAGAAGAGGCAAAAATGAATGAAGTAATTGAAAAGCAGTCCGGGCGTCAAACTATAACTTTCCGCCCAGAATTTGTTTTTGCTACAAGCCGTTATCTTCCTCTCAAATTTGCTAAAACGTCAGAGCTTTCGTGCTTCGCGCGGGAGGGGAACCCCCCCCCCCCCCTACACTCATCCCTGTTACAGTGCAGTATCACGTTCAAATTTACGCCGAAATAACTTTCCGCCTAAAAATAGGTGCTACGAGCAGTTATCTTTCTCTAAAATTTGCTGTAAATCGTCAGAGCTTTTGCGCTTCGCGCGGGAGGGGGCAAACTTCTCCCTCCCCGCACTCACCCCCTGAGGAGCTCATCACTAATTTTCCAAACTTCGCGTGCTCACAACCGCCCCACCTATTGAAAAATCCTGGCTACACCTGTGAGTTTAGGAGAACTCTAGGTAGGCGAGGGAGAGATGAAGAGAGGGATACAAACAAAAGAGTGAATGAGATATGCAGAAAGAGTTTGGAAATGATTGAAAATGATGGTGTAAAAAACCAATGAAAGATGAAGACAATTCTGATACTGTGAAAAGACACATTATGGGGAGAGGTCCGCATGGTGTAAAACAACACATGATAAATGAAGACAATTGTGTGATCTTCAGAAAAGACACATGCATGACATAGGTTGTCTACGGATATACTACTGTTAAGTGGTGAGGGGGGGGGGGGGGGGGTGGATGAAGAGATACAACACTAAATTGAAGTGAGATAGACAGAGAGAAACACTTATATTCTTTTCACGCCAAGGTCCCAATCGGGGGTATTGCCCGAGCGACGGGACCCCGGTGTGCATCCACTAACCCACCCCCCCCCCCCCCCTCATTTCGTGTCTTCTGTCCTAGGTGCAAAAGTGGGCATGCTAAAACTGGTGTCCTGATTACTAATCAGTTGGGGGTCATTTTCATTTTTTGGAAAATAAAAACCAAATTCTACTAAATAAGCAACTTCATTTATCTCTAATGTTCGAAGATCTGAAGAAGTTGTGAGAAGTATAACGTGTAAAGAAAAAAACTGAGCACTGATCTGCGGTTTTACTTTCATCAATTTCTACATAAATAATTATAGTTAACCAGTGAAATTTAGAGCATACTTATTCTTCTGTCAATCTTATCTTAGACTTATTTTTGAAAATACAGAAACAGGTCCACCTGCTAGGGCCGTGGTATACTGATTGCCCTTCTTTTCAGCCAATATGAAGAAAAAAATTGGGGCCGGGAAATAACATAACAAAGGTAAGATAAGATTCCGTGGCTTACCTGTATGGAGTTAGAGTGGGCGGTAGGAATGATTTTCCTTACCCATCTAACGCTAACGCTCTCACAAGTAACTTTGCTAAAATTGCTGAATACTTTGTGGCAAAATGGCTTTTGGAAGACATCGAAAAACATATTGACTCACGTCAGTTTGGCAATAGGTCTGGACTCTCCACAACCCATTATTACAGTTACTGCATTGTCTATTTGAAAACGCAGAACAGAATAAATGGATATCCACCACTGTGTGTACATATTCCAGTAAAGCCTTTGACAGGCTTGATCATAATATCCTTATCCGCAAAATGATCGGTCTTGATGTACGACCGTGTCTAATTCAGTGGATTGTTAGTTTCCTAGAAGGCCGTCGACAGTGTGTTAGGTATTAGGGTAAAATATCCGAAGCTATGAATAACAATGCTAGAGTACCCCATGGTACAAACTAGGTCCCTTGCTATTTTTGATTATGATCAACGATGCATGTAATCCTTCCACTATCCCATATTTCGAATACGTTGATGACCTAACTCTAGCTGAGTGTAGAATAACTTTATCACCTCCCAAAATGCAAGAATGTCTTAATGAACTACAAAATTGGTCAGTCAATAATCATATGAAGCTGAATCCCTCCAAATGCTTTGGTATGAATGTAACCTTCATGAAAACACCACCTATTGGTGAATCTGTTCTACCTTTCGTCTCTTCGGCTAAGATACTGGGAGTAATAATACAGTCAAACCTGAAATGGGATAACCATGTTCTTGGCGAAATTCTCAAGAAGTGTAACAGGAAAGTATATATGTTCAGACTGCTCAAACAGTTTGGTATGCCTGTTGAAGATCTGAAAACTGTCTTTGTTGGATACATCCGTCCCTTACTAGAATATTGCACACCAGTCTTTAACGGAGCGCTAACCAAACAACGAATCTCAGACCTTGAAAGAGTACAAAAAACGGTCTGCAAAATAATACTAGGACGTAATTACTCATTATATCAAGAAGCTTGCCAAACTATCAATCTGGAAACTTTGGAATCTAGAAGGAAAAGAAGGAAAAGTCTTGCCCTAAAATTTGCAAAATCTCTGACAACCAACCCAAAGTGCAAAAACTGGCTCCCTCCTCCTCAACGGCTAGATATTTCTCTAAGGAAAATACCGAGGTTTGACCAATTCTCTCTTGCTTCTCTTTCTCTACTCATTCTTTCCTTATGTTAATCTCACGTATTGTTTACACAAAGTAGTTGGTATCTTGAGCTACCCATTATTAAATGTGCTATATTCAAACTCAAATTTCTCGCAAATTACCCATGGAATATCTAAGTATAGATTACTATGTATATAATAAAATTTTGAAATATTATTTGTCCATGTATTTTTATCTTCCACTTACACCTTCCATCTCTCTCTCTCTCTCTCTCTATCTACCATTACTTCGTTTGTCACCATGCCTCACCCTTTTTCCTTTGTATCCCTCCTTTCACCCCCTTCTCTCTCTGTGTTAGTCTTCCAATGCCAGTGCTCACTCTCTTTCCTATTTCATCTATTTCCACTCTATCCTTTCCTCTCACCATCTCATTACATCCTTGTCTCATTGTCATTACCTGGCTCTATACCTCTTTTCATGAAGACATTGTTAATCTGTTATTAGATGCATGTAAGTACATGTAAAATATGTGTGACGAATATAATTTGTGTGCTTTTCGATTTTCTTTAATGTTTAACGTATTTTAATGATGTATCTTATAATTTGCTTACTTCTTTGATTGACTTTCATTTACTGTATTTATACCTTGTATTACCGGTAGTAGTTTTTTCGCTCTTGTTAATCTTTGTAATTGATAGTTTATATTGTACACATGTTTTATTCAGCTTTTGGCTGCGACACATGTTTTCAATAAACCATTTTTAATTGAATTGAATTGAATTGAATGAATATAATTCTATATAAGTACGGAAAGGGAGGCAGAAAAGGTATATAGACGCAGAAAAGATATATAGAGGCAAAACAAATGAAGTAGTGAGAGAAATTGCATTAGAAATAGACATTTAGGGAGAGTGGGAGAGTGGGAACAGAGGGAGAGAGAGACAGGGGAGACTGTAGCAAATTAATGAAAGAGCGAAATTGAGATGGAGAGTTGGAGAGTTAGAGGCGAGGGAGAGATAAAGAGATAGACATAAACAAAAAAGAGTGAATGAGATACGCAGAAAGAGTTTGAAAACGACGGGAAGAGGTGGGCATGGGTTTTTTTGTTGTTGAAAAACATATGAAAGATGAGAACCCTTAATAGAAAAAGGCACCTATGTCATGTTTATAGAAAAACTAGACCTAAACCCTTTTCACGCCGAGGTCTCGTCTGAAAGATTGAGATAGACATGGACACGGAGAGCGAGAGTAGCACCATGTTTAAAAGGAGGTGAGGGAGAGATAAAAAAATATATCTATACAAACATAGAATGAATAAAATACTCAGAGAGTAAAACAAAGAGAGAAAATCAAAGGGATGGAGAGAGGTGCCTAATTGGTGCAGATGAGTTAAATACAGACATAAAATATATAATAAGAAGAAATCCCGTGCATGTTCTACCACACAGTAGCGAGAGCTCGAAAATCGAATTGCTCCATTGACATCATGTACAATATCTATGAATAAAAATCAAACCAAAATCCAGACATACTTACAGCCCAGTCAAGCTGGTCAGTCCTGAGAAACCCCCTTCACTAATGGTAGTGATTTGATTATTCTGAAGATACCTGCAGGGGAAACAGATGAAAAGGTTTGAAAAGGTTTGATGGTTTATTTAACCTGACTGCTAAGAAAGCATGTGTATGTTTGTAAGTAAGCAACCAGGGGACCGACGGCTGTAAGTGCTCTCCAAGGGACTTGGTAATGAGGATTAATGCCTTACCAAAGGACAATAGTTCAACCACTTGGTTTCACGCCCGAGTCCTCTAATTACGAGACCACTGCTCTACCACTGAGCCATGAAGAAGAAATTAAATCAATATATAAAAAGAAATTCATGAAGATAAATAGAAATATAATCTGCAGGGTTGGGAAGGATATTAACATCGGAATGTAAGACATGTTTAACATTCTCTCTGCTTTGCATGCGGCTGATTTTTGAGAAGACAGTTATATGCATCGACATATCGGAAGGCCCCTTCACGAATTATGGTATATAGTGATAACTCTGAAGATACCTTAAAATGAATTAATTTATTTGAAATGTAATATTAAGAGATAATTTTGCTAATGCACAAGGACGTCAAAGAAAGAGAGAAGATGGAAAAGAGAATGGTGGGAGAACTCTAGGTAAGCGAGAGAGAGATGAAGAGAGAGAGAGAGAGAGAGAGCTACAAACAAAAGAGTGAAAGAGATACGCAGAACGAATCGGAAAATTATGGGGAGAGGTCCGCATGGTGTAAAACAACACATGATAGATGAAGACAATTGTGATCTTCAGAAAAGACACATATATGACATCGGTTGACTACGGATATCAAGTGGTGAGAGGGGGAGGGGGCGGCGATGAAAAGATACAGTACTAAATTAAAGTGAGATCGGCAGAGAGAAAACACTTATATTCTTTTCACGCCAAGGTCCCACCTGGGGTATTGCCCGAGCGACGGGACACCAGTGTGCATCCCCCAACCCTACACTTTAATGTGTACGAATAATTTATTAACATGGGGAAGTTAGGGAAAGGGGGAGAGTGGGAACAAATTAATGAAGAGAGAGAGTGTGTAGAGAGAGAGAGAGAAAGTTAATGAATGAGTGAAATTCAGATTGAGAGTGGGCACTGGCCGTGGCGTAGACAAGGGGTGGCACAAGGGTGCGCAGGGAGGGGAAAATAACTCTCCTCTCCCTGCACCCACCCCTGTTACATACAGGGAAATGTTGCGTCCAAATAATTGAAAAGCAGTTCGGGTGTCGAACTACATGTATAACTTCCGCTATAACCAAATTGTTTGCTACGAGCCGTTATCTTTATCTCCAATTTGCTGAACCGCCAGAGTTTTCGCCCTGACCACGGGAAGGTGGAAACGCCATCCCCCTCCTCCACCAACCCCAGTCACATACAGTGCAGTATTGCGTCGAAATAACTGAAAAGCAGTCAGGGCCTCGAACTATAACTTTCCGCATAAAAGAAAATGTTTACTACGAGCCGTTTATCTTTCTCTTGAATGGGCAGAAAAAAAATAACAAAATGGCTTATACATAATTATGATATAAAACAATACATAGTAAATTGATTATTTCATGTTGTCACGCTGCCAACACTCTCAAAACATTCACTGAATAGAAACCATTTCTTCAGTAATTTCCTTTCGTTGAGATTCGTTAGGTATGTTTATTTTTCCATTTCGTAATAACATTTTACAGATAACGGGGAGAAGGTTTACGGTTTACCAAGTGTTAGTCCTGATAAGGACTGTTGGGGTACTTAACTCCAACTCGACCAATTCACCTACCCAAACCTCACGGTATAATCTCCGCCCACGCAACAGTCACTCCCGCCACTAATCACCTTCACATCGCCATCCACGACATCCCCTACTAAGCACAACAGCGCCACCATCGTCAGCCTGCCGCCCCCGCCCTCCTCGGACATTTAACCTGAGGTATGTGGGTTCGACTCTCGGTTTGGACATTACAAATATAATGTCTTTTTGTTTTATTTTTACTAAAAGTAGGATGAAACTTTGAAGCACCATCCAACTCCAAGCATTGTAGGGCTATTTCAAAGTTGCGCATACGTCAAGGACGATAGTGACAAAAAGTTCGTGGGAAAAAAAAGTTCGCCGGCCCGCCGACCCGCCGATCACCCATTGTTCCCCCAGGTCCGCAAACCATGCACCTATACCCCGCCGCCGCCCCGCAACTGGGCCTTGTGGCGTGTGCCTGTAATCCAGCTACCAGTGGAAGTTATAAACTGATTCAGCGGACCCAGGTTCGAGACTGAGTCACGTCTTTCGGATGGTGACGTTAAAGGTCGGTCCCAGACGTAAATAATCATATCTGATTGATACACGTCTATAAAAACCCAATTACACACACACACACATAAAGCCCCCGATATAGCAGCTGAAGAGCTCCTCGAAGGCTGCTGAGATATGTGACGACACAAAATGGACCAGTCCTGTCTAGGCGGACGATGTCCCATAACATCTTACACATTTTTCAAAGCATATTTTGTCATCTCCTATTCACTTATTTCTCTTCCTTCACTAGCGTTAGTCTTAATGTTAGTCAGTTGCCTCACTCTTAACTTCGTGTATGGTAGTATCTTGATGAAAAAATGCAGCGTTAAAAAAAAAAAATAAATAAATAAATAAAGGAATTAGTCATTTGTAAACAAAATAAGACGCTATTGTATTTTCAGCTGTTTGCACTGGGGCATGCTCGGCGTTCCAAGAGGGAACAAATACCATCCTGCTATTATTCAGAGGGATTTTCAATTTGAAAGTGGGGTTTATTTCATTGATCATTGACCCTTCTCCTGTGTATTTACGATCAAAAGCTTTTAGCTATCAGAATCAGTTTCACTTTCCCTTTATAATGGTGTGAAATAAGGTCATGTTTAAATACACCAAACTCTTTATAATTTGATAAATAATTGCATTGCAATTACGTTCATTCATTATGGAACGCCGTCTGCTTGAGCAGGATCAATCCCGAGAGTGACGACATCAAAACATCGCTATAATTTCTGGCGAATCCTTGGATATTCCAGATGCTGAGAGGGGTTTTTATTTGTGTTGTTTTTATGATCATCAGATACGCAGTTGACATAAAACTTATACAATTGCCATCTATAAACTTCCCAGTGTCTAGTGATACATTAATTGCCATATTTGTGGTTTTCTTTGAATATCTACTTTGACAATTGTAGTGCAAATTACCTTGCCCGGCAAACCCGTCGTTAAACAGATGGCTGCCTAGCCACTTATTCCAGCTTATACATGAATTAAAGTCCTTTCACATTGTAACAAAAAATGATCGAGTAATTACATATCCATACTGACTCGCCTGTAATACCCCCCTTTTTTTTCATTTATTTGATTAGTAGATAAACAGACTCGTCTTTCAGCATGTTCCACAATTCCAATATCTTACACGAATTGCGATTTGCTACATAACATCCGAATTTAGTGCGAAGTTCTTGGTAGAAAGTTGGATTTGGTCTAATGCACTTGCAAATACAACACCCCTAATCTTTCTCAATGGAACATTCCTATTATAAGTGCTTTGAAATGGGTCAATAGGGATTACATGTATGATCAAGAGTTATTATTTCCAAGATCAAGAGTTATTACTCCCCAAAAGTAAGATGTTTTAAATCATTTTATAGTGTTCATTGAAAGGATTTTTTAGAACTCCACAGAGACATATATACAAAAATACAAAAATACAAAAGTTAACAAAGTTTGTCAGTGGTGTCTGCTCGTCAATTTTAAGGAATATATAAAAACACACACTATAATAAAAACACAATATAATACTTTAAGATATAATCACTCAAATTAGTTAAGATTAATAAAAAATAAAATAACCAAATAATAATAAATAAATATATAAATACATAAATATACAAAGTAAACCCCAATATAGCGCGAGAGGCAGGAATAGTTTTTCTTTTGACTAAATGCCTTTAAACTCAAATAAAACTAAAACCAACAAAAAGAAGACGTAAATAATCTGATTGATACACGTCTGTAAAAACCCAATTACACACACACACACACACACACTGGGCGTTGTGGCGTGCGCCTGTATTCCAGCTACCAGTGGAAGTTATAAACTGATTCAGCGGACCCAGGTTCGAGATTGAGTCACGTCTTTTGGAGGTCGGTCCCAGACGTAAATAATCATATCTGATTGATACACGTCTGTAAAAACACAATTACACACACGCGCTCACACACTCCCGATGACGGGCAGTCAACCTGCCCGGAACGTCGAGACGCCTCATCTCTCCTACTCTTCATCGCCGAGACTTCTCACTGGATCTACTCTCCACTGCCGAGACTTGTCCCCCTCACTTAGTCTTCTCTTCCAGCCACCTTTCTCATCTGGTTTACAGTCCTTCTAGGGACTTCACTTTCACGAAAGATAATTTCTTATACCTTGTTTCTCTCTCGACTATCAATTTCACATTTTCTCCCCTTCTGTCACCATGCTCTACCCTCATTTCGATACCCCAACAGTCCTTATCAGGACAACACATGGTGAACCGTAAATCTTCTCCACGTTATCTGTTCCACCATGCAAACCTTCAAAGATCAACATTTTACAGCTAATATAATTTTCTCAAATGAAGGTAATTGATTTTGTAATTTGGCATGAAATATTTCTCGTCGTACAATCATTAGTATACAGTTTAGTGCATTGTTATTGATACCGCAAAATCAAAAAAAAATTTTTGTAAGTATTACCCTTTTCCCCGGTATTATGAAGTACCCAGTACTCAAATTCAGACCATAAATACCGTATCCGGACACATACCCCCTGGACAACCACCCCCCGGATAACCACCCCTAGGATAACCACCCTCTAGGACAACTACCCCCTAGGACAACTACCCCCTAGGGCAACCACCCTCTAGGATGACTACCCCCCTAGGACAAGTACCCCCCGGATAACTACCCCCAGACAACTACCCCCTAGGACAACCACCCTCTAGGACAACTAACCCCCGGATAACTACCCCCCGGACAACTACCCCCGGACAACTACCCCCTGGACAACTACCCCCCGGACAACTCCCCCCCGGACAACTACCCCCTGGACAACTACCCCCCTGACAACCACCCTCTAGGACAACTACGGGCGGTAGTTGTCCCTGGGGGTGGTTGTCCGTCGAAGAAACTCACCAGATTTTCACCGAAAACAATTAAAATCACGTACTACACGTCCACCAGGATAAAATAAATCACAAAAACTTCCACAACAAAGTGGAAAGAACCGGGGAAAATAAACAGAAATGCACAGAAGATAAGAAATAGAGGAGAAATTAAACGTGCTAGGCTATACGTATACCGTATACCTATCCGCTTTCGATTTCGCAACGAGAGTACAGTTCGCAAAAAATCCCTTGTTGCTGGGATACGTTGGCTTTGAATATTCATTGCAGGCTCGTACGGATTTGAAGTGAAATAGCAAATAATGGGTCTAAAAGTCTTCTAAAATTCATAAACCTGAAATAGATTTTTGATGAGACGAAGTAATGAGTGTTTTGATTGGCCAAAATATTTCTGCATCGGCAGGCGAAGTTTGGGGTCATCAAACTTTCTAGTTTCTATCCTGTCACTCTCTGAACTGAAGTTCCTATACTTTACTACAGGGTCAAAAGTTCAAGGTCACACAGGATTTGCAGGGGTCAACCAATCATCACCAAAATCTAATCGATTCTTTCCTGTCATTTTCCGAACATTCCCTGAAAATTTGGTGCAAATCCGTTCACCCGTTCTCTTCTTATCTTGTACACAAACAAAAAAAAAAACAAACAAACATACGGAGCCCTTTACATAACCCTGCCGATTTCATCGGCGTGGGTAATAATTCTTCAATATATAGACGTAAACTTAATGCCGAAAGCCTAGCACGTCTTGCCATTAATCTTGAAAACTTTGATTGGTCGTGTATATATACTAATTAAGACATTAATAGTTCATATGAAACTTTTTCCTTAATATTGACCGATCAATTGGATATTAATATGCCGAAACAAAAAATCAAAACCAACTATAAGAAAACACCTAAGCTCCCATGGATTTCTAAATCCATACTACGCTTAATTAATCGGAAGAATAATCTCTTTTATAAATATAAAATAAAAGGTACTGAAAAATCAAAGGAAAAGTATACATCCTATAGAAACACATTGACTCAAATCATTCGCCTTGAAAAAAGGAAAATACTTCGTAAATCGTTTGGAAATGTTCAAACACGATATGCAAAATACCTGGAGAATTATTAAAAAAGCCATGGATTTGACAGATAAAAGATCTGAAATAAACAAAATCATGTATAACCATGAAATTATCGAAGATTCCAAAGATATAGCGAATATCTTTAATACTTACTTTTCGTCAATCGGCAGCAATCTTTCTAAAAATATTCCCCCATCAAACAAAACTTATAGTGATTTTTTAGGCCCTGCTAATCCAAATTCTATTTTTCTTTTTCCTACGAATAGGCAAGAAGTCATTAATATTGTATCCAACTTACAGAATAAAAAAAGTTCCGGTTTTGATGGAATTAATAACGTAATGTTGAAAGCCATTATTCCTGTTATTGTAGATCCTTTGGTCCATATTTTTAATTTATCATTGACGCATGGTAAATTTCCCAATTCCATGAAACTAGCAAAAATTATTCCCTTATTCAAAAAAGGTGACAAACTTGAAGTAGGTAATTAACGGCCAATCTCGTTACTATCTTCTTTTTCCAAAATTTTGGAAAAGATAGTGTTTACTCGAATGATTTCTTTCCTTAAAAAATATGATATCCTCTCTAATTTCCAGTTTGGTTTTAGGGAGAAACATAGTACTGTTCATGCTTTGATGTCTTTTGTTGAGAAAGTTGCCCATTCAATTGACTCGTCTTCTCACACAGTAGGTATATTCCTGGACTTCTCCAAGGCCTTTGATACGATAAATCATGATATTTTACTTTATAAACTTGCTCATATTGGTGTCCGTGGAAAGGCCTTGGAGTGGTTCAGGAGCTACCTTTCTAACAGAAAACAATTTGTTTTCTTAAACGAGCAAGCATCAGATTTTAAAGATATTTCTTGTGGCGTCCCTCAAGGAAGCCTGTTAGGCCCATTATTGTTTATACTTTATATAAATGATTTTCATAAATCATCCGATTCCCTGTCATTCATCCTATTTGCAGATGACACCAATTTATTTTTTTCTCACAGTGATCCAAATGTTCTTGTCGATGTAATCAATAGAGAGCTGCGTAACATATTAGAATGGATAAGGGCTAATAAATTATTGAATCTTCTGAAGACGAATTATATATTGTTTAGTAACTCCTTAGCATCATTACCTACTGATATTGTTTTTGACAATATCCCTCTTGAGCAAGTCTCTCAAACCAAATTTTTAGGTGTTTTGATTGACAGTAAACTTTCCTGGAAAATCCACATCGAAAATATTTGTAAAATTATCCCTCGCAATATCGGTATCATTAACAGACTTAAATCACACCTTCCTCAAGCATCTTTACTTATGCTTTACTCATCTCTTATTTTACCATATTTAAACTATGGTCTTTTGGTTTGGGGAAACAGTCATCAAACACTGCTGGAAAGAGTTTTACTACTACAAAAGAAAGTCATCCGTATAATTTGTAATGCTCCTATACGTACCCATACGGATTCTCTTTTTCTTGAACATAACATCCTAAAAATTAAAGATCTGTACTTATTTCATCTTGGTGAATTTATGTATAAATACAATTGTGGTACTCTACCATCTGCGTTTCACGATATGTTTCTAAAAAACGTACAATTCACAAAATATCCCACCAGACAGTCGGATGAATTTAATTTACCATTTTTGAGAACATTTTCTGCACAAAAAACATTTATTTTTGAAGGTCCTAAACTTTGGAATACTTTGCACCATGATTTGGAAAAATCCTCTTCACTCTCAATCTTTAAGAGAAATCTAAAGAAATTTTTATTGGCTCCTTACAAAACTTAACTCGCTTTGTCAGTTGTTAGTAGCATTTAGATTACCTCTATATATGCAGCATTTAAATGTGTATGTGTGTCTATGTATATATGCATCATTATTATTATTATTATTATTAAATGATCATTATTATTTATTATTATTATACAAAGAACTCTTCACCACTCGTCAACCAGGAACATCCTCATAACTATTTACCTTTTCACACGAATCGGTGTTGCGCGCTACCTTTGTTTTGATCAGTTACATCTATTCATCTGTCATTCGTCATTCCTCAGTCCCACATGCAATCAATTTCTCTCCTCTTTCTGTCTTTCCTTTTACTTTTCCCTTGTTACTTTCACACATTTTGTATGATATGTTTATGCTTTCCCCTCTCTGTTGGCCATTATTCTCTTTTTTTTTTGTTATGTAAATTACTATTATTGAATACTTTCACCTGAGGGGTCCACAATTTACAAGCTTAGCTTCACAGTGGACCTCTCCATTTCCAACCAAACATTCATAAAATTATTTTTCATACTGCAATAGTTTGGTACATCTTATCTAATCTACAATAATGTTATATTTATGTGTTGTATTGCGTGTATCCTACTTTGTTGATTTAATGATGTATGTGAATTGTATATTTCTTTTTCGTTGGAAATGAAAAAAAAATAAAAACTGAAACTGAAAACTGAAACCCCCTGAGGAGCTCATCACTAATTTTCCAAACTTCGCTCACAACTGCCCGCCTAAAATGAAATCCTGACTATGCGTTTGGATCCTTCACCTGCCCCGACCCCCCCCCCCCCCCCCACCCACCTTTTGAAAATCCTGGCTACACCTGTGAGTTTAGGAGAACTCTAGGTAGGCGAGGGAGAGATGAAGAGAGGGATACAAACAAAAGAGTGAATGAGATATGGAGAAAGAGTTTGAAAATGATGGGGAGAGGTCCACATGGTGTAAAAAACCAATGAAAGATGAAGACAATTCTGATATTGTGAAAAGACACATTATGGGGAGAGGTCCGCATGGTGTAAAACAACACATGATAAAAGAAGACAATTGTGATCTTCAGAAAAGACACATGCATTACATAGGTTGTCTACGGATATACTGAAAGGGGATCCATAGCACAAACAGGAATGACTAGAAATCAGACAGGGATTGAGGACAAAACACCTTTAATCTGGCGACCACAACATCCGAACCACGATCCGATGTCAAGACAAGTTTTCATCCATCTTTTCCGCGCCGATCCCGATCACAAAATCACGATCATATCGGTATCGGCTTGACAATAGTCAAGGCTTGACAATAGTTCGCCAGACATAGAAGGGAAATGGCAATTAGAGTGGGGTGGAAAATGTATTTTCAGTCATGGTACGTGCCACGGAAGAGGTGTTCTTGTGTTAATAGATAGTAAGTTAGACATTGAAATTTATAATACTTGGGTAAACAGAAATGGTAGATATGTCTTAATTAAATGTAGAATACAAGGACAGAAAGTGTTCATTGGAAATGTTTATTTCCCCACTGGAAATGATGAAAAATCTCAAATACAATTCTTAAATGATCTAAGTCAATTTTTTTTATAGAAATAATGAAGAAGGGAGTCCGGTAATACTTGTGGTGATTTCAATGTCATAAGAGACACGAACTTGGATTACTTTGGACAAGTGTCAAAGAAGGAGACAAGATTCAGTAAAAAATTAGAAGAGTTCATAGCAAATTTTGGATTAATTGATATATGGAGATGTAAAAATAAAGACAAAAGACAATACACGTATAAACAGCAAAACCCATTTATGCAAAGTCGCTTAGATTATTGGATTATATAAAAAAAAAATTTGAACAATTCGCAACCAGGTGTGATATCTTACCTTCTATAGCCCCTGATTACTCAACGGTTTATCTGATTTTCCATAAAAGCTTATCAAAACATTAAAAAAGGTCTTATTGGAAGTTTAATAATAGTTTGTTAACTGATAATGAATACGTTAAGAAGATGAGAGAAGAAATTAATAATTTAAAAGAAAAATTGTCAGCAGAAATTAAAGATAAGAGAGTATTATGGGATTATATGAAAATGGAAATAAGAAAGTTTACAATCAAAATATCAAGGAAGAAAGCGGAGGAGAGGAAAATTAACATCCGAAAATTGGAAGAAGATATTAAAAATTTAGAAGAAGATATATTGTCGATTGATAAAAGACATTACAGAGATATTATAGAAAATCTACGAGTTAAGAAGCAACAGTTGGGCTCACTTTACGACTACTTTAATGAAGGTTTGAAAGTACGATCAAGATCACCTTGGTCTGAATGTGGAGAAAACAGTACATCATTTTTTAACCAGTTAACAATAAAGTCAAATGGAAAAAAGTATAATACAGAAATTAAATGTAAATGGAAATGTTACTACTAATGAAAAAGAGATAATTCAAAAAAGTTATTTTATACACAGCTGTATGGGATAATAATAACACATGAAGATGACACTTTAGATTTTTTTCCTAACAACCTACCAAAATTAAACAATAAATCACGAAAGCTATGTGAGGAATCGATTGCAGAAAGGGAATGCGTAGAAATACTTAAAGGTATGAAACTTAATAAATCTCCAGGTAATGACGGTTTAAGTGTCGAATTCTATCAAAAATTTTGGCCAGTAATTGGAGATTTAGTTCTCGCATCCTTTAATGAAACTATTGAAAAGGGGGAATTATCGGCCTCTCAAAGACAATCTGTTATTACTTTATTACATAAGGATGGCAAAGATCCAGAGTTTATTAAGAACTACAGACCGATTTCGTTGTTAAACGTTGACTATAAAATTCTTTCTAAGATACTGTAACGAAATGATGTTTCATACTTATTTTGATATATTTCTTTTGCGTGGAAATATTATTTTTGACACATTCAGAATGAGGTTTGAATCGTTGTAGCTGTATTTTAAGTTAATAATCGATCTCTTTTAATCGATCATACAGGAACAAAATTAATGCTGGCTAATGTTGTATGTTTGGGTTTTAAAAATGTTATTGGGGCCAATAGAATCAACATATCTATCATGTAATATAATAATTATTATGCCACTTTTGTACATTGATACATGATATATGTGTGATTGTAAAAGATAAAAGCTTTAATATATTTGTTTGTAGCCAGTAACATATTACTTCAACTCTTTTAGATATTAGCAGCAAATTGAATAGATAAATAAGGATTTCTTGCAAATTGGCCGGGTTGGGTTTACCAATTATCACTGATATAGTAAGTCTTACCACAGCACTATAGGTTTACCACAGCACTTAGATAGGTTTGCCAACCTAGTTATAAGGAAATAACCAGACGGAAACTTTGAGCTGATACAACATTTGTGCCAGAAGAATTGACGTTGAGTTAGCATGCAATGAATAAGTAAAGTTGTTCAGAAACTTAGTTCAAATTTGTTGTCTGTCTTTATTCGCGTCTTGTGACGAAAAGAAGGAAAAAGATTGCATGGATGTGCAGTAGAAGTACTGGAGAGCAAGAGGGAAATAAAAACCATGCATGGTCTTCGCACACTAAATTTCAGAAAACCATACATGGTCGTGCGGTCTTCATAAATGTCAAAAAACCATACATGGTCGTGCGGTCCTCCTGAACTGAGAAAGCAGTTGACATGGTCGTGCGGTCCTCCTGAACTGAGAAAGCTGTTGGCATGGTCGTGCGGTGCTATAAGAGAAAGATCAAGCTTGATATGGTCGTGCGGTACTGAGAGAGAATTAGGCATGGTCATGCGGTAATGCGGTATTGTAAGAGAGAGGCATGGTCATCGTGTGTTTTAGCAACCCAGGAAATAATATATGCAGTGAACAAGTGGTCATTTTGAACAATCAAGAATTTTTGGAAGAATAATCTACTTCAACTGACTGTATATTTCAGTCCAACGAACCTCCGGTCTAGGGAAAAAGGGCGGTTCGGCTACAATACTTTAAAACAGGATACAAGAAGTTTTACCGGTAATCGTCGGCTTTGATCAGTTGGGTTATGTTAAAGATAGGAACATTGGTGAAGCATTACGAATAATAGTCCAACGAACCTCCGGTCTAGGGAAAAAGGGCGGTTCGGCTACACGTGGTGTCAGGAGTGGGATCAGTTGCTGTAGAAAGTTCAACAAAATGGATGTACGAGGACGAACAGGGCGTCAGTTATCGCCGGCTGAAGTAATGGAGAAGTTAGAAAATAGTATGGCGGAGATCGATCAGATGATGGCTGATCTGCGGACTAGTATTGGAATTACGCCGCCTAGGAGAACTGATGAGGTGAATGGAAGTCAAGCACCAAGATTTCAGTTTTAATCTTCCCCCATGGAAAACTTTGGAGCAACAGCACAGGTACCGCATCCAAATAGAAGGGAACAAGAAGTTTTCAGAACTGAGTTACCAAACAACCAGAGTACGAGAATGCCCGAAATGGAGAATAGATCCATGAATCCAACATCGTTTCAACCAGCCTATCCAGTAAGAGAGACAAAACCAAATCTTGTACCAGACCGTTTTGACGGCCGCACACCAGTTGCAGACTACCTAAACCATTTTGAGGCTTGCATCATGGTTAATCACTGGGGAGAGTTTGAGGCAATGGAATATCTGGCAGCTAGCTTGAGAGGCCCTGCAGTTAAACTCCTAACACAGAAAACAGGAAGAGCTCTGACGTATAATGAGCTTGTGGACCGAATGAAGAAAAGGTATGGTCCAGGCGGTAAGGCAGAGGTGTATCTAGCTGAATTGCGACAGCGACGAAGGAGGCCAAAAGAGACACTCCAGGAATTAGGCCAGAGTATAAGAGATATGACTTCGCTGGCTTATCCTGAATTTGACGAAAGCGGACAAGATCGCTTGGCGAGAGGGCATTTCCTAGACGCAATCGTGGACAGCAAAGTCAGAGAGGGGCTCTTCCGCGCCCAACCAAGATCGCTTGATGAGGCGATAGAGGCTGCCCTTTATACGGAAGCATTCTTAAAAATGGAAGGAGAAAGAAAGGAATACCGACAGGCCAGATACAGCAGGGCTGTAACAGGAGATAATGCAACTGAGGGCAACGCTTCTACAGAAGATACCGCATGGAAGGAGAAGATGGAGAAGTCCATCCAGGACCTTATTTTGAAGACCGAATCTAAAACTCATCAAAGACCAAGACAGAACACAAGGCAGTATGGAGCAGGTCAGCAAGCTAGGAGAGAAAATAACAACTGCTACAATTGTGGAGAGTTCGGTCATTTTTCGAGGAATTGCCCACACCCAAGGACAGGTCCTTCTGGGAGAACAAGTATTCCGGAGGGTGAGCGCCGATGTCACATCTGTAACCAAACCGGACATTTAAGGAAAGATTTTCCCAATTCGAATGCAAACGCTACTACTAAATCTAGTCCGGAGAATAACCCAACGCAAACTACCAGAGAGCAATCAAGACCAGATAACGGGAATTCTGGAGAGAATCTTCCGGAAGTGGGCCAAGCTAGAGTTGGTTCATCTAAAGACGCACAGAGACAGGGTTTGTTCATCGATGCAAAAATTAATGGACAATCAGTGACATTTTTGCTCGATACTGGTTCTTCCCACACCTTGATATCTGAGGAGGTATATCGCAGAATAACAGAGGCAAGAAGACCCTCTCTGCGTAGAGTTGCAGATATGGTGTACCAAGCCGATGGGTCACCTCTCGGAACCATTGGGAGGGCGTCGGTCGTACAGATTGGAGGCATGGTCGCGGCCTCTGAAGTCATAGTAGCTGCATTGAAGAATCATGGCATTTTGGGATTAGACCTACTCATACAGATGAATGCGGTCTTGGATCTGCGGAGACCGGAGTTGCGAACTCCAAAAGGAACCATTGCGTGCAAAGATCACCAAGGAAGATCATTCTGCTGCAGAATAATTGCACAACAAACAATTACTATCCCGGCTGGTGGTGAAGTAATTCTACCGGGCGAAGTCAAGAGCACACAACATCTCAGTGGAACAGGACTACTAGAAGGACCGCAAGATGGTGCAGAAATATCGGGCAAAGGCTTGATTGTTGCTCGAGCTGTCGTGAGTGCAGATGCAGAGGTCCTACCTGTACGAATTCTGAACACTACAGAACAGAATAGAGTCGTCAAGAAGGGCACATTTGTAGCTAGTCTGTCAGCACTGAAGGAAAAAGAAATCACGGAAGCAGAAGTCCATGAGAAAACTCCCTCCACCGGCGTTCCAGAGCACCTAGATGACCTCTTGACCAGAACTACACAAAATGTTCCAGGAGAGTATCACGAATCGGTAGCCAAATTATTAGAAGACTTCAGTGATGTCTTTTCGACAGGTCCGCTCGACATTGGCAGAACCAACTATGTACAGCACAGCATCAACACAGATACACGACCATTCAGACAAGCCCACAGGAGATATCCTGTTCAACAAAGGGAAGAGATTGACCGGCAGGTAAAATATTTGCTGAGGCAAGGCTTAATAGAACCTACTTCAAGTCCCTGGGCATCAAATGTGGTCTTGGTATCCAAGAAAGATGGAAGCAAACGATTCTGTGTGGACTACCGTCAACTGAACGCAAGCACCATAAAGGACGCCTATCCACTGCCAAGAATCAATGACACCCTGGATGCGTTAGGAGGGGCGAGATGGTTCTCCACACTTGACTTGGCCAGTGGATACTGGCAAGTGGAATTAGATGAGGAAGCAAGGCAGAAATCTGCGTTCTTTGCAAATGGTGGATTATACACATGGCGTGCTATGCCTTTTGGGTTATGTAACGCACCGGCCACCTTTGAACGACTGATGGACCGAGTGGTAGCTGGATTGAAGTGGGAGATCTTGCTAGTGTATCTTGACGATGTGATAGTGTATGGCATGACCGTAGAGGACGAACTGGAAAGACTTCGGTTGGTGTTCCAACGCTTGAGAGAAGCAGGTCTCAAATTGAAACCATCAAAGTGTCATTTGTTCTGCAGAAGTGTTCAATACCTGGGTCATGTGGTCTCGGCCGAGGGCGTCAGCACAGACCCAGAGAAAATAGAAGCTTGTACCCAACTGGATAACCCCGACTTCCGTCTCAGAACTCAGAAGTTTCATGGGCCTAGCATCCTACTATCGGCGGTATGTCAAAGGATTTGCGGAGATTGCCAGACCTCTGCATCAGCTGATGGAAAAGAACAGACGGTTTGAATGGACCAGTGAATGCCAGTCCGCTTTCGAACAGCTCCAGGAACGTCTAACAACCTCACCAATTTTGGCATATCCAGAGCCAGATGGACAGATGGTTTTAGACACCGACGCTAGTAACTTCGCAGTAGGCGCAGTTCTCTCCCAGATCCAGGATGGTCAAGAGAAGGTCATCGCCTACGCAAGCAAAACTCTCAAGAAGGCGGAAAGAAATTACTGTGTCACAAGGAAAGAACTACTAGCCATCGTCATCTTCCTCAAGCATTTCCGCCAGTACTTGTGCGGGCGTCATATCAAGGTGAGAACTGACCACGGATCCCTTAGGTGGTTGGCTAATTTCAAGGAACCAGCTGGACAACTAGCCCGATGGCTGGAGATAATTTCAGAGTATGACATGGATATCGTGCATCGACCTGGAAGGAACCATACCAATGCTGACAGCATGTCCCGACGACCATGCAAGCAGTGCGGACGTGAAGATGATGACCCAGAATCAGAACAAGAACAAGTGAGATTATTGTCGGTGGATACTGAACAAGAGAAGGTGGAATTGCGCAATCTACAGAGAAATGATGAAGACGTGAACCCAGTACTACAGGCGAAACAAGTTGGACAAAAACCCACAGATGAGCAGACATCTGCCTGGTCACAAAATGCTAAACGTCTCTTAGAGTTCTGGGATGTGCTGGAAGTGAAGAGTGAAATACGATGACATACGATGGCAGCTGATCTTGCCTCGAACCATGGTACAAGAAGTAGTGAAGGAAATGCATTCAGCAACTGTCGCTGGTCATTTTGGCATTAGAAAGTGCCTTGATAGAGCCCGACTGAAGTATTTCTGGGTAGGAATGACAGCAGATTTCCGTTCTGCAATACGACAGTGTGACGCATGCGCAAGAAGGAAGACCAGTGGACGGCACACTAGAGCACCGTTACAACAACGGATCAGTGGATCACCAATGGACCGCATTGCCTTAGACATCCTCGGTCCATTACCAGAGTCTACAAACGGCAACAAGTACGTCTTAGTCATCGGTGATTATTTCACCAAATGGATGGAGGCGTTTGCTATACCGAATGAACGAGCCGAGACGGTGGCAGAGAAACTGGGGAAGGAAGTTGTGTGTAGATTTGGCGTCCCTTCAGCCATTCATTCCGACCAGGGCCGGAACTTCGAGTCGGACGTCTTTAAAGAGGTTTGCCGTTTGATGGGTGTAAAGAAGACAAGGACAACGTCTTACAACCCGAAGTCCGATGGGCTTGTTGAAAGATTTAATCGGACTCTCCTCAACACCGTAGCATCCATGATGGATCCACAATCACACCAAAGAGACTGGGATCAGTACATTCCATTTGCGACAGCAGCATACCGAAGCAGTCCTCAAGAATCCACCGGAGAAACTCCGAACATGCTCATGCTAGGGAGAGAGGTAACATTGCCCGTGGATCTGGTAATGCCACCTACTCCTGATGACGAAAATGTAGACACAGATTATGCCTCTAGACTTAGAGATGTACTGCAGACAGTCCATAAAAGGGCAACTGAGTTCGAAGTAGGCCAATTCGTCTGGCTGAGAAAAAGAAATAGAAAGAAGGGTGTGTCGCCGAAGTTGCAACCAAGATGGCTGGGACCCTTTCTTATAGTCTCAAAACTCTCTGCGGTCACGTTTCGCCTTCAGCAGTCTCCTAGATCCCTCCCACTTGTTGTCCATGCTGATCGCATGAAGAAGTACCAGGGAGTTGAACTACAAACCTGGCAATTCAGACGGCCAGAATCAACAACAGCACCTAACACAGAATAATTCTTTGGCCAGAAAGAAAAAAAAAATATATTCCGCTTTGACCATGCACTCTGTTGTATATTCGTGTGATGAATGATGAGGAAAAATTTAAAAAAGAAATTACTTTCTTTTCTATCGTCTTCTTAACTAGTGATGATTTCAAAGTGTGAGCCCTGAACTGCCAAATATTTTGTGTTCCTTTCAAATTTCACAATCCAGGATCATGGTGAGCGACGAGGAGATAAGCATCTGCAGCAAGATGTCCAACAATGAGTTTACTTGCGGGGAGTGCAACAAGACATTTGAGAAACTACCACAGTTAAATAGGCACCACAGAGAAACCCATGTGAAGAGATTCAGATGCACTAAATGCGACTACCGATGCGGGCGAAAAGGTGACATGGAAAGACATGAATCGACACATGCGGACCCGGTACCCATCAGGAAGCATGGGAAGACACCAATATACACCCCACAAGCTAGGTCCCAGTTGGATAGATCACCAGACAGGAGACGTCGCTCGAGGTCCCCGAGGAGCAAGGAAAGATCTCATCAGACATCGACAGGGTCGCCGCGGAGTTCGGAAAGGTCTCCACGTACGTCCCATAGGTCATCGCAGAATGGATCACCGAGAACTCCAGCTCGAAGGAGCAGAAGCCGTTCCCATCAACGGACTCCATCTAGGATGTCGCAGTCTTCGCAGAGGAGTAGCCAGGAAAGGCCTCACCAAAGAAGTTCGAGATCTTCAGCGAGGGACGACCATCGTCGATATAGCGACGCCTGTTGTCAGACCGAAGACGAGAGAGACCTCCGGAAACGTGTGAGGAATCTGGTGACAAAGCTGAGAGAAGCTGGACATGATGGCGGGTCGGTTCTGGAATCCAACGTAACATCCTTCAAAATACCCAAAGACGTAGTGCTCATCCGGAAGACCGAGAGGTACATCTCTAGATAGGGGGAACTCGTCGAAATCTTCACCGAAGAAATTAGAAGATTACCAGAAGAATAATAAACTTTTAAAACAAAGAAAGCATTTGAACTATCAAGAACACTTACGCGTGGACTTTATTAATACTTTTTAACATTATGTTATATATAAGTTCAAGATTATTGTTTTGTTTTGGTATCGTAAGAATCCAAGAAGAAGAGGATTTCATTTAGTTTAGTACTTGTAAGATATTACAGAAGACTCACAGAAGACTCATAGAAGATAAGTGGGAATACATGCTAGTTAAGTTTTATTTCCGAGTGTATTTAGTGTTTTAGTTTTCTGTTGGTGTTATCAGTTCTGTTAGAAGGTTAGTAAGCTCGGAGACCGGGCTTATCGAAGGAGGGAGTTGTGTAACGAAATGATGTTTCATACTTAATTTGATATATTTCTTTTGAGTGGAAATATTATTTTTGACACATTCAGAATGAGGTTTGAATCGTTGTAGCTGTATTTTAAGTTAATAATCGATCTCTTTTAATCGATCATACAGGAACCAAATTAATGCTGGCTAATGTTGTATGTTTGGGTTTTAAAAATGTTATTGGGGCCAATAGAATCAACATTTCTATCATGTAATATAATAATTATTATGCCACTTTTGTACATCGATACATGATATATGTGTGATTGTAAAAGAGAGCTTTAATATATTTGTTTGTAGCCAGTAACATATCACTTCAACTCTTTTAGATATTAGCAGCAAATTGAATAGATAAATAAGGATTTCTTGCAGATTGGCCGGGTTGGGTTTACCAATTATCACTGATATAGTAAGCCTTACCACAGCACTATAGGTTTGCCAACCTCGTTATAACCAGACGGAAACTTTGAGCTGATACAACATTTGTGCCAGAAGAATTGACGTTGAGCTAGCATGCAATGAATAAGTAAAGTTGTTCAGAAACTTAGTTCAAATTTGTTGTCTGTCTTTATTCGCGTCTTGTGACGAAAAGAAGGAAAAAGATTCCATGGATGTGCAGTAGAAGTACCGGAGAGCAAGAGGGAAATAAAAACCATGCATGGTCTTCGCACACTAAATTTCAGAAAACCATACATGGTCGTGCGGTCTTCATAAATGTCAGAAAACCATACATGGTCGTGCGGTCCTCCTGAACTGAGAAAGCAGTTGACATGGTCGTGTGGTCCTCCTGAACTGAGAAAGCTGTTGGCATGGTCGTGCGGTGCTAAGAGAAAGATCAAGCTTGATATGGTCCTGCGGTACTGAGAGAGAATTAGGCATGGTCATGCGGTAATGCGGTGTTGTAAGAGAGAGGCATGGCCATCGTGTGTTTTAGCAACCCAGGAAATAATCTATGCAGTGAACAAGTGGTCATTTTGAACAATCAAGAATTTTTGGAAGAATAATCTACTTCAACTGACTGTATATTTCAGTCCAACGAACCTCCGGTCTAGGGAAAAAGGGCGGTTCGGCTACAATACTTTAAAACAGGATACAAGAAGTTTTACCGGAAATCGTCGGCTTTGATCAGTTGGGTTATGTTAAAGATAGGAACATTGGTGAAGCATTACGAATAATAGATGACATGATTTTTCATACTTCTTTTTGTAAAGAAAGCGCTTTTTTGACAGCCATTGATTTTGAAAAGGCATTTGATTCGGTATCGCATTCATTTTTACATAGAATATTAAAGTCATTTAATTTTGGGCCAATGTTTTGTAAATGGGTTAAGATCTTTTACACTAATACAGAAAGTTGTGTTATAAATGGATGTACATCAACAGGTTATTTTAAAGTAGAAAGAGGAGTAAGACAGGGAGATCCTCTCTCTCCTTATTTATATGTTTTGTGTATTGAAATTTTAGCTCACATGATAAGAAATAATAATCAGGTTAAAGGAATTACTTTTGGAAATACAGAAATAAAACAAGTTCTGTATGCAGATGATATAACAACAGAGTAAAATCTATTTTCGAAAAATAAACTGAAGCAGGTTTTGTTGAAAAATTCAGGATAAAACTGCGATTTCCTAAAATATATCGAAAATGTTGAAAAATTTTGTACAAAACTGAGATTTCCTGTTTTGTTGTAGGAAATTGCGTTTTTTCCTGTTAAAAAATGAGGTGAAAGATGGACTGTTGAATAATTCAGAAGAGCACGTTTATATTTTTGCTCCTTCGGGTACAGAATCGCCGAACACTGTAGTTGTTCCTGGAATACTGAGGAATACTAAGGAAACTGTCTTGTCCCTCAAGAAACTTTGGGTTCAAAGTTTTTAGTGCTTTAGACAACTATTGGCTCTGTTGAAAGCTGAAAAGAGCAAAATTTCTCGTCCTTTTGGCTGGCGTTTTATAAAACATAGTTGGGATCATAAGGAGCAAACTTTCTTGTCCCTCAGCAAATTTTGGGTTCATCAAAGTTTTTAGTCCTTTAGACAACTATGGGCTCTGTTGAAAGCTGAAAAAAGCAAAATTTCTCGTCCCTTTGCCTGGGGTTTTTTTAAATCATAGTCGGGATCCTAAAGAGCAAACTTTCTTGTCCCTTAGGAAACTTTGGGTTCATCAAATTTTTAGTCCTTTAGAAAGCCATAGGCTCTGTTGAAAGCTGAAAAGAGCAACATTTCTCGTCCCTTTGCCTGGGGTTTTTTTAAATCATAGTCGGGATCCTAAAGAGCAAACTTTCTTGTCCCTCAGGAAACTTTGGGTTCATCAAATTTTTAGTCCTTTAGACGACTATGGGCTCGGTTGAAAGCTGAAAAGAGCAAAATTTCTCGTCCCTTTGCCTGGGTTTTTTTTTAAATCATAGTCGGGATCCTAAAGAGCAAACTTTCTTGTCCCTCAGGAAACTTTGTGTTCATCAAATTTTTAGTCCTTTAGACGACTATGGGCTCTGTTGAAAGCTGAAAAGAGCAAAATTTCTCGTCCTTTTGGCTGGCGTTTTTTAAAATCATAGTCGGGATCCTAAAGAGCAAACTTTCTTGTCCCTTAGGAAACTTTGGGTTCATCAAATTTTTCGTCCTTTAGAAAACTATGGGCTATGTTGAAAGCTGAAAAGAGCAAAATTTCGCGTCCCTTTGCCTGGCGTTTTTTAAATTATAGTCGGGATCATAAGGAGCAAACTTTCTTGTCCCTCAGCAAATTTTGGGTTCATCAAAGTTTTTAGTGCTTTAGACGACTATGGGCTCTGTTGAAAGCTGAAAAGAGCAAAATTTCTCGTCCCTTTGCCTGGCGTTTTTTAAATCTTAGTCGAGATCCTAAAGAGCAAACTTTCTTGTCCCTCAGGAAACTTTGTGTTCATCAAATTTTTAGTCCTTTAGACGACTATGGGCTCTGTTGAAAGCTGAAAAGAGCAA
The DNA here is from genome assembly GCA_025617745.1 of Heliocidaris erythrogramma. NCBI lineage: Eukaryota > Metazoa > Echinodermata > Echinoidea > Camarodonta > Echinometridae > Heliocidaris > Heliocidaris erythrogramma. Next base: position 6,179,417 of record CM046854.1, read on the forward strand.
AATTTCTCGTCCTTTTGGCTGGCGTTTTTTAAAATCATAGTCGGGATCCTAAAGAGCAAACTTTCTTGTCCCTTAGGAAACTTTGGGTTCATCAAATTTTTCGTCCTTTAGAAAACTATGGGCTCTGTTGAAAGCTGAAAAGAGCAAAATTTCGCGTCCCTTTGCCTGGCGTTTTTTAAATCATAGTCGGGATCATAAGGAGCAAACTTTCTTGTCCCTCAGCAAATTTTGGGTTCATCAAAGTTTTTAGTGCTTTAGACGACTATGGGCTCTGTTGAAAGCTGAAAAGAGCAAAATTTCTCGTCCCTTTGCCTGGCGTTTTTAAATCTTAGTCGAGATCCTAAAGAGCAAACTTTATTGTCCCTCAGGAAACTTTGGGTTCATCAAACTCCTAGTCCTTTAGACGACTATGGGCTCGGTTGAAAGCTGAAAAGAGCAAAATTTCTCGTCCTTTTGGCTGGCGTTTTTTAAAATCATAGTCGGGATCCTAAAGAGCAAACTTTCTTGTCCCTCAGGAAACTTTGGGTTCAAAGTTTTTAGTGCTTTAGACAACTATTGGCTTTGTTGAAAGCTGAAAAGAGCAAAATTTCTCGTCCTTTTGGCTGGCGTTTTTTAAAATCATAGTCGGGATCCTAAAGAGCAAACTTTCTTGTCCCTTAGGAAACTTTGGGTTCATCAAATTTGTAGTAGTTTAGAAAACTATGGGCTCTGTTGAAAGCTGAAAAGAGCAAAATTTCTCGTCCCTTTGCCTGGGGTTTTTTTAAATCATAGTCGGGATCCTAAAGAGCAAACTTTCTTGTCCCTTAGGAAACTTTGGGTTCATCAAATTTTTCGTCCTTTAGAAAACTATGGGCTCTGTTGAAAGCTGAAAAGAGCAAAATTTCTCGTCCCTTTGCCTGGGGTTTTTTTAAATCATAGTCGGGATCCTAAAGAGCAAACTTTCTTGTCCCTCAGGAAACTTTGGGTTCATCAAATTGTTAGTCCTTTAGACGACTATGGGCTCTGTTGAAAGCTGAAAAGAGCAAAATTTCGCGTCCCTTTGCCTGGCGTTTTTTAAATCATAGTCGGGATCATAAGGAGCAAACTTTCTTGTCCCTCAGCAAATTTTGGGTTCATCAAAGTTTTTAGTGCTTTAGACGACTATGGGCTCTGTTGAAAGCTGAAAAGAGCAAAATTTCTCGTCCTTTTGCCTGGCGTTTTTTAAATCATAGTCGGGATCATAAGGAGCAAACTTTCTTGTCCCTCAGCAAATTTTGGGTTCATCAAAGTTGTTAGTGCTTTAGACGACTATGGGCTCTGTTGAAAGCTGAAAAGAGCAAAATTTCTCGTCCCTTTGCCTGGCGTTTTTTAAATCTTAGTCGAGATCCTAAAGAGCAAACTTTCTTGTCCCTCAGGAAACTTTGTGTTCATCAAATTTTTAGTCCTTTAGACGACTATGGGCTCTGTTGAAAGCTGAAAAGAGCAAAATTTCTCGTCCTTTTGGCTGGCGTTTTTTTAAATCATAGTCGGGATCCTAAAGAGCAAACTTTCTTGTCCCTTAGGAAACTTTGGGTTCATCAAATTTTTCGTCCTTTAGAAAACTATGGGCTCTGTTGAAAGCTGAAAAGAGCAAAATTTCGCGTCCCTTTGCCTGGCGTTTTTTAAATCATAGTCGGGATCATAAGGAGCAAACTTTCTTGTCCCTCAGCAAATTTTGGGTTCATCAAAGTTTTTAGTGCTTTAGACGACTATGGGCTCTGTTGAAAGCTGAAAAGAGCAAAATTTCTCGTCCCTTTGCCTGGCGTTTTTAAATCTTAGTCGAGATCCTAAAGAGCAAACTTTATTGTCCCTCAGGAAACTTTGGGTTCATCAAACTCCTAGTCCTTTAGACGACTATGGGCTCGGTTGAAAGCTGAAAAGAGCAAAATTTCTCGTCCTTTTGGCTGGCGTTTTTTAAAATCATAGTCGGGATCCTAAAGAGCAAACTTTCTTGTCCCTCAGGAAACTTTGGGTTCAAAGTTTTTAGTGCTTTAGACAACTATTGGCTTTGTTGAAAGCTGAAAAGAGCAAAATTTCTCGTCCTTTTGGCTGGCGTTTTTTAAAATCATAGTCGGGATCCTAAAGAGCAAACTTTCTTGTCCCTTAGGAAACTTTGGGTTCATCAAATTTGTAGTAGTTTAGAAAACTATGGGCTCTGTTGAAAGCTGAAAAGAGCAAAATTTCTCGTCCCTTTGCCTGGGGTTTTTTTAAATCATAGTCGGGATCCTAAAGAGCAAACTTTCTTGTCCCTCAGGAAACTTTGGGTTCATCAAATTGTTAGTCCTTTAGACGACTATGGGCTCTGTTGAAAGCTGAAAAGAGCAAAATTTCGCGTCCCTTTGCCTGGCGTTTTTTAAATCATAGTCGGGATCATAAGGAGCAAACTTTCTTGTCCCTCAGCAAATTTTGGGTTCATCAAAGTTTTTAGTGCTTTAGACGACTATGGGCTCTGTTGAAAGCTGAAAGGAGCAAAATTTCTCGTCCTTTTGCCTGGCGTTTTTTAAATCATAGTCGGGATCATAAGGAGCAAACTTTCTTGTCCCTCAGCAAATTTTGGGTTCATCAAAGTTGTTAGTGCTTTAGACGACTATGGGCTCTGTTGAAAGCTGAAAAGAGCAAAATTTCTCGTCCCTTTGCCTGGCGTTTTTTAAATCTTAGTCGAGATCCTAAAGAGCAAACTTTCTTGTCCCTCAGGAAACTTTGGGTTCATCAAATATTTAGTCCTTTAGACGACTATGGGCTCTGTTGAAAGCTGAAAAGAGCAAAATTTCTCGTCCTTTTGGCCTGCGTTTTTTAAAATCATAGTCGGGATCCTAAGGAGCAAACTTTCTTGTCCCTTAGGAAACTTTGGGTTCATCAAATTTTTAGTCCTTTAGAAAACTATGGGCTCTGTTGAAAGCTGAAAAGAGCAAAATTTCTCGTCCTTTTGGCCTGCGTTTTTTAAAATCATAGTCGGGATCCTAAAGAGCAAACTTTCTTGTCCCTCAGGAAACTTCGGGTTCATCAAATTTTTAGTCCTTGAGACAACTATGGGCTCTGTTGAAAGTTGAAAAGAGCAAAATTTCTTGTCCCTTTGCCTGGCGTTTTTTAAATCATAGTCGGGATCATAAGGAGCAAACTTTCTTGTCCCTCAGCAAATTTTGGATTCATCAAAGTTTTTAGTGCTTTAGACGACTATGGGCTCTGTTGAAAGCTGAAAAGAGCAAAATTTCTCGTCCTTTTGGCTGGCGTTTTTTTAAATCATAGTCGGGATCCTAAAGAGCAAACTTTCTTGTCCCTTAGGAAACTTTGGGTTCATCAAATTTTTAGTCCTTTAGAAAACTATGGGCTCTGTTGAAAGCTGAAAAGAGCAAAATTTCTCGTCCCTTTGCCTGGCGTTTTTTAAAATCATAGTCGGGATCCTAAAGAGCAAACTTTCTTGTCCCTCAGGAAACTTTGGGTTCATCAAATTTTTAGTCCTTTAGACGACTATGGGCTCGGTTGAAAGCTGAAAAGAGCAAAATTTCTCGTCCCTTTGCCTGGGTTTTTTTTTAAATCATAGTCGGGATCCTAAAGAGCAAACTTTCTTGTCCCTCAGGAAACTTTGTGTTCATCAAATTTTTAGTCCTTTAGACGACTATGGGCTCTGTTGAAAGCTGAAAAGAGCAAAATTTCTCGTCCTTTTGGCTGGCGTTTTTTAAAATCATAGTCGGGATCCTAAAGAGCAAACTTTCTTGTCCCTTAGGAAACTTTGGGTTCATCAAATTTTTCGTCCTTTAGAAAACTATGGGCTATGTTGAAAGCTGAAAAGAGCAAAATTTCGCGTCCCTTTGCCTGGCGTTTTTTAAATTATAGTCGGGATCATAAGGAGCAAACTTTCTTGTCCCTCAGCAAATTTTGGATTCATCAAAGTTTTTAGTGCTTTAGACGACTATGGGCTCTGTTGAAAGCTGAAAAGAGCAAAATTTCTCGTCCTTTTGGCTGGCGTTTTTTTAAATCATAGTCGGGATCCTAAAGAGCAAACTTTCTTGTCCCTTAGGAAACTTTGGGTTCATCAAATTTTTAGTCCTTTAGAAAACTATGGGCTCTGTTGAAAGCTGAAAAGAGCAAAATTTCTCGTCCCTTTGCCTGGCGTTTTTTAAAATCATAGTCGGGATCCTAAAGAGCAAACTTTCTTGTCCCTCAGGAAACTTTGGGTTCATCAAATTTTTAGTCCTTTAGACGACTATGGGCTCGGTTGAAAGCTGAAAAGAGCAAAATTTCTCGTCCCTTTGCCTGGGTTTTTTTTTAAATCATAGTCGGGATCCTAAAGAGCAAACTTTCTTGTCCCTCAGGAAACTTTGTGTTCATCAAATTTTTAGTCCTTTAGACGACTATGGGCTCTGTTGAAAGCTGAAAAGAGCAAAATTTCTCGTCCTTTTGGCTGGCGTTTTTTAAAATCATAGTCGGGATCCTAAAGAGCAAACTTTCTTGTCCCTTAGGAAACTTTGGGTTCATCAAATTTTTCGTCCTTTAGAAAACTATGGGCTATGTTGAAAGCTGAAAAGAGCAAAATTTCGCGTCCCTTTGCCTGGCGTTTTTTAAATTATAGTCGGGATCATAAGGAGCAAACTTTCTTGTCCCTCAGCAAATTTTGGGTTCATCAAAGTTTTTAGTGCTTTAGACGACTATGGGCTCTGTTGAAAGCTGAAAAGAGCAAAATTTCTCGTCCCTTTGCCTGGCGTTTTTTAAATCTTAGTCGAGATCCTAAAGAGCAAACTTTCTTGTCCCTCAGGAAACTTTGTGTTCATCAAATTTTTAGTCCTTTAGACGACTATGGGCTCTGTTGAAAGCTGAAAAGAGCAAAATTTCTCGTCCTTTTGGCTGGCGTTTTTTAAAATCATAGTCGGGATCCTAAAGAGCAAACTTTCTTGTCCCTTAGGAAACTTTGGGTTCATCAAATTTTTCGTCCTTTAGAAAACTATGGGCTCTGTTGAAAGCTGAAAAGAGCAAAATTTCGCGTCCCTTTGCCTGGCGTTTTTTAAATCATAGTCGGGATCATAAGGAGCAAACTTTCTTGTCCCTCAGCAAATTTTGGGTTCATCAAAGTTTTTAGTGCTTTAGACGACTATGGGCTCTGTTGAAAGCTGAAAAGAGCAAAATTTCTCGTCCCTTTGCCTGGCGTTTTTAAATCTTAGTCGAGATCCTAAAGAGCAAACTTTATTGTCCCTCAGGAAACTTTGGGTTCATCAAACTCCTAGTCCTTTAGACGACTATGGGCTCGGTTGAAAGCTGAAAAGAGCAAAATTTCTCGTCCTTTTGGCTGGCGTTTTTTAAAATCATAGTCGGGATCCTAAAGAGCAAACTTTCTTGTCCCTCAGGAAACTTTGGGTTCAAAGTTTTTAGTGCTTTAGACAACTATTGGCTTTGTTGAAAGCTGAAAAGAGCAAAATTTCTCGTCCTTTTGGCTGGCGTTTTTTAAAATCATAGTCGGGATCCTAAAGAGCAAACTTTCTTGTCCCTTAGGAAACTTTGGGTTCATCAAATTTGTAGTAGTTTAGAAAACTATGGGCTCTGTTGAAAGCTGAAAAGAGCAAAATTTCTCGTCCCTTTGCCTGGGGTTTTTTTAAATCATAGTCGGGATCCTAAAGAGCAAACTTTCTTGTCCCTTAGGAAACTTTGGGTTCATCAAATTTTTCGTCCTTTAGAAAACTATGGGCTCTGTTGAAAGCTGAAAAGAGCAAAATTTCTCGTCCCTTTGCCTGGGGTTTTTTTAAATCATAGTCGGGATCCTAAAGAGCAAACTTTCTTGTCCCTCAGGAAACTTTGGGTTCATCAAATTGTTAGTCCTTTAGACGACTATGGGCTCTGTTGAAAGCTGAAAAGAGCAAAATTTCGCGTCCCTTTGCCTGGCGTTTTTTAAATCATAGTCGGGATCATAAGGAGCAAACTTTCTTGTCCCTCAGCAAATTTTGGGTTCATCAAAGTTTTTAGTGCTTTAGACGACTATGGGCTCTGTTGAAAGCTGAAAAGAGCAAAATTTCTCGTCCTTTTGCCTGGCGTTTTTTAAATCATAGTCGGGATCATAAGGAGCAAACTTTCTTGTCCCTCAGCAAATTTTGGGTTCATCAAAGTTGTTAGTGCTTTAGACGACTATGGGCTCTGTTGAAAGCTGAAAAGAGCAAAATTTCTCGTCCCTTTGCCTGGCGTTTTTTAAATCTTAGTCGAGATCCTAAAGAGCAAACTTTCTTGTCCCTCAGGAAACTTTGTGTTCATCAAATTTTTAGTCCTTTAGACGACTATGGGCTCTGTTGAAAGCTGAAAAGAGCAAAATTTCTCGTCCTTTTGGCTGGCGTTTTTTTAAATCATAGTCGGGATCCTAAAGAGCAAACTTTCTTGTCCCTTAGGAAACTTTGGGTTCATCAAATTTTTCGTCCTTTAGAAAACTATGGGCTCTGTTGAAAGCTGAAAAGAGCAAAATTTCGCGTCCCTTTGCCTGGCGTTTTTTAAATCATAGTCGGGATCATAAGGAGCAAACTTTCTTGTCCCTCAGCAAATTTGGGTTCATCAAAGTTTTTAGTGCTTTAGACGACTATGGGCTCTGTTGAAAGCTGAAAAGAGCAAAATTTCTCGTCCCTTTGCCTGGCGTTTTTAAATCTTAGTCGAGATCCTAAAGAGCAAACTTTATTGTCCCTCAGGAAACTTTGGGTTCATCAAACTCCTAGTCCTTTAGACGACTATGGGCTCGGTTGAAAGCTGAAAAGAGCAAAATTTCTCGTCCTTTTGGCTGGCGTTTTTTAAAATCATAGTCGGGATCCTAAAGAGCAAACTTTCTTGTCCCTCAGGAAACTTTGGGTTCAAAGTTTTTAGTGCTTTAGACAACTATTGGCTTTGTTGAAAGCTGAAAAGAGCAAAATTTCTCGTCCTTTTGGCTGGCGTTTTTTAAAATCATAGTCGGGATCCTAAAGAGCAAACTTTCTTGTCCCTTAGGAAACTTTGGGTTCATCAAATTTGTAGTAGTTTAGAAAACTATGGGCTCTGTTGAAAGCTGAAAAGAGCAAAATTTCTCGTCCCTTTGCCTGGGTTTTTTTAAATCATAGTCGGGATCCTAAAGAGCAAACTTTCTTGTCCCTCAGGAAACTTTGGGTTCATCAAATTGTTAGTCCTTTAGACGACTATGGGCTCTGTTGAAAGCTGAAAAGAGCAAAATTTCGCGTCCCTTTGCCTGGCGTTTTTTAAATCATAGTCGGGATCATAAGGAGCAAACTTTCTTGTCCCTCAGCAAATTTTGGGTTCATCAAAGTTTTTAGTGCTTTAGACGACTATGGGCTCTGTTGAAAGCTGAAAGGAGCAAAATTTCTCGTCCTTTTGCCTGGCGTTTTTTAAATCATAGTCGGGATCATAAGGAGCAAACTTTCTTGTCCCTCAGCAAATTTTGGGTTCATCAAAGTTGTTAGTGCTTTAGACGACTATGGGCTCTGTTGAAAGCTGAAAAGAGCAAAATTTCTCGTCCCTTTGCCTGGCGTTTTTTAAATCTTAGTCGAGATCCTAAAGAGCAAACTTTCTTGTCCCTCAGGAAACTTTGGGTTCATCAAATATTTAGTCCTTTAGACGACTATGGGCTCTGTTGAAAGCTGAAAAGAGCAAAATTTCTCGTCCTTTTGGCCTGCGTTTTTTAAAATCATAGTCGGGATCCTAAGGAGCAAACTTTCTTGTCCCTTAGGAAACTTTGGGTTCATCAAATTTTTAGTCCTTTAGAAAACTATGGGCTCTGTTGAAAGCTGAAAAGAGCAAAATTTCTCGTCCTTTTGGCCTGCGTTTTTTAAAATCATAGTCGGGATCCTAAAGAGCAAACTTTCTTGTCCCTCAGGAAACTTCGGGTTCATCAAATTTTTAGTCCTTGAGACAACTATGGGCTCTGTTGAAAGTTGAAAAGAGCAAAATTTCTTGTCCCTTTGCCTGGCGTTTTTTAAATCATAGTCGGGATCATAAGGAGCAAACTTTCTTGTCCCTCAGCAAATTTTGGATTCATCAAAGTTTTTAGTGCTTTAGACGACTATGGGCTCTGTTGAAAGCTGAAAAGAGCAAAATTTCTCGTCCTTTTGGCTGGCGTTTTTTTAAATCATAGTCGGGATCCTAAAGAGCAAACTTTCTTGTCCCTTAGGAAACTTTGGGTTCATCAAATTTTTAGTCCTTTAGAAAACTATGGGCTCTGTTGAAAGCTGAAAAGAGCAAAATTTCTCGTCCCTTTGCCTGGCGTTTTTTAAAATCATAGTCGGGATCCTAAAGAGCAAACTTTCTTGTCCCTCAGGAAACTTTGGGTTCATCAAATTTTTAGTCCTTTAGACGACTATGGGCTCGGTTGAAAGCTGAAAAGAGCAAAATTTCTCGTCCCTTTGCCTGGGTTTTTTTTTAAATCATAGTCGGGATCCTAAAGAGCAAACTTTCTTGTCCCTCAGGAAACTTTGTGTTCATCAAATTTTTAGTCCTTTAGACGACTATGGGCTCTGTTGAAAGCTGAAAAGAGCAAAATTTCTCGTCCTTTTGGCTGGCGTTTTTTAAAATCATAGTCGGGATCCTAAAGAGCAAACTTTCTTGTCCCTTAGGAAACTTTGGGTTCATCAAATTTTTCGTCCTTTAGAAAACTATGGGCTATGTTGAAAGCTGAAAAGAGCAAAATTTCGCGTCCCTTTGCCTGGCGTTTTTTAAATTATAGTCGGGATCATAAGGAGCAAACTTTCTTGTCCCTCAGCAAATTTTGGATTCATCAAAGTTTTTAGTGCTTTAGACGACTATGGGCTCTGTTGAAAGCTGAAAAGAGCAAAATTTCTCGTCCTTTTGGCTGGCGTTTTTTTAAATCATAGTCGGGATCCTAAAGAGCAAACTTTCTTGTCCCTCAGGAAACTTTGGGTTCATCAAATTTTTAGTCCTTTAGACGACTATGGGCTCTGTTGAAAGCTGAAAAGAGCAAAATTTCTCGTCCCTTTGCCTGGGTTTTTTTTTAAATCATAGTCGGGATCCTAAAGAGCAAACTTTCTTGTCCCTCAGGAAACTTTGTGTTCATCAAATTTTTAGTCCTTTAGAAAACTATGGGCTCTGTTGAAAGCTGAAAAGAGCAAAATTTCTCGTCCCTTTGCCTGGGTTTTTTTTAAATCATAGTCGGGATCCTAAAGAGCAAACTTTCTTGTCCCTCAGGAAACTTTGGGTTCATCAAATTTTTAGTCCTTTAGAAAACTATGGGCTCTGTTGAAAGCTGAAAAGAGCAAAATTTCTCGTCCCTTTGCCTGGCGTTTTTTAAAATCATAGTCGGGATCCTAAAGAGCAAACTTTCTTGTCCCTCAGGAAACTTTGGGTTCATCAAATTTTTAGTCCTTTAGACGACTATGGGCTCGGTTGAAAGCTGAAAAGAGCAAAATTTCTCGTCCCTTTGCCTGGGTTTTTTTTTAAATCATAGTCGGGATCCTAAAGAGCAAACTTTCTTGTCCCTCAGGAAACTTTGTGTTCATCAAATTTTTAGTCCTTTAGACGACTATGGGCTCTGTTGAAAGCTGAAAAGAGCAAAATTTCTCGTCCTTTTGGCTGGCGTTTTTTAAAATCATAGTCGGGATCCTAAAGAGCAAACTTTCTTGTCCCTTAGGAAACTTTGGGTTCATCAAATTTTTCGTCCTTTAGAAAACTATGGGCTATGTTGAAAGCTGAAAAGAGCAAAATTTCGCGTCCCTTTGCCTGGCGTTTTTTAAATTATAGTCGGGATCATAAGGAGCAAACTTTCTTGTCCCTCAGCAAATTTTGGGTTCATCAAAGTTTTTAGTGCTTTAGACGACTATGGGCTCTGTTGAAAGCTGAAAAGAGCAAAATTTCTCGTCCCTTTGCCTGGCGTTTTTTAAATCTTAGTCGAGATCCTAAAGAGCAAACTTTCTTGTCCCTCAGGAAACTTTGTGTTCATCAAATTTTTAGTCCTTTAGACGACTATGGGCTCTGTTGAAAGCTGAAAAGAGCAAAATTTCTCGTCCTTTTGGCTGGCGTTTTTTAAAATCATAGTCGGGATCCTAAAGAGCAAACTTTCTTGTCCCTTAGGAAACTTTGGGTTCATCAAATTTTTCGTCCTTTAGAAAACTATGGGCTCTGTTGAAAGCTGAAAAGAGCAAAATTTCGCGTCCCTTTGCCTGGCGTTTTTTAAATCATAGTCGGGATCATAAGGAGCAAACTTTCTTGTCCCTCAGCAAATTTTGGGTTCATCAAAGTTTTTAGTGCTTTAGACGACTATGGGCTCTGTTGAAAGCTGAAAAGAGCAAAATTTCTCGTCCCTTTGCCTGGCGTTTTTAAATCTTAGTCGAGATCCTAAAGAGCAAACTTTATTGTCCCTCAGGAAACTTTGGGTTCATCAAACTCCTAGTCCTTTAGACGACTATGGGCTCGGTTGAAAGCTGAAAAGAGCAAAATTTCTCGTCCTTTTGGCTGGCGTTTTTTAAAATCATAGTCGGGATCCTAAAGAGCAAACTTTCTTGTCCCTCAGGAAACTTTGGGTTCAAAGTTTTTAGTGCTTTAGACAACTATTGGCTTTGTTGAAAGCTGAAAAGAGCAAAATTTCTCGTCCTTTTGGCTGGCGTTTTTTAAATCATAGTCGGGATCCTAAAGAGCAAACTTTCTTGTCCCTTAGGAAACTTTGGGTTCATCAAATTTGTAGTAGTTTAGAAAACTATGGGCTCTGTTGAAAGCTGAAAAGAGCAAAATTTCTCGTCCCTTTGCCTGGGGTTTTTTTAAATCATAGTCGGGATCCTAAAGAGCAAACTTTCTTGTCCCTTAGGAAACTTTGGGTTCATCAAATTTTTCGTCCTTTAGAAAACTATGGGCTCTGTTGAAAGCTGAAAAGAGCAAAATTTCTCGTCCCTTTGCCTGGGGTTTTTTTAAATCATAGTCGGGATCCTAAAGAGCAAACTTTCTTGTCCCTCAGGAAACTTTTGGTTCATCAAATTGTTAGTCCTTTAGACGACTATGGGCTCTGTTGAAAGCTGAAAAGAGCAAAATTTCGCGTCCCTTTGCCTGGCGTTTTTTAAATCATAGTCGGGATCATAAGGAGCAAACTTTCTTGTCCCTCAGCAAATTTTGGGTTCATCAAAGTTTTTAGTGCTTTAGACGACTATGGGCTCTGTTGAAAGCTGAAAAGAGCAAAATTTCTCGTCCTTTTGCCTGGCGTTTTTTAAATCATAGTCGGGATCATAAGGAGCAAACTTTCTTGTCCCTCAGCAAATTTTGGGTTCATCAAAGTTGTTAGTGCTTTAGACGACTATGGGCTCTGTTGAAAGCTGAAAAGAGCAAAATTTCTCGTCCCTTTGCCTGGCGTTTTTTAAATCTTAGTCGAGATCCTAAAGAGCAAACTTTCTTGTCCCTCAGGAAACTTTGTGTTCATCAAATTTTTAGTCCTTTAGACGACTATGGGCTCTGTTGAAAGCTGAAAAGAGCAAAATTTCTCGTCCTTTTGGCTGGCGTTTTTTAAAATCATAGTCGGGATCCTAAAGAGCAAACTTTCTTGTCCCTCAGGAAACTTTGGGTTCAAAGTTTTTAGTGCTTTAGACAACTATTGGCTTTGTTGAAAGCTGAAAAGAGCAAAATTTCTCGTCCTTTTGGCTGGCGTTTTTTAAAATCATAGTCGGGATCCTAAAGAGCAAACTTTCTTGTCCCTTAGGAAACTTTGGGTTCATCAAATTTTTCGTCCTTTAGAAAACTATGGGCTCTGTTGAAAGCTGAAAAGAGCAAAATTTCGCGTCCCTTTGCCTGGCGTTTTTTAAATCATAGTCGGGATCATAAGGAGCAAACTTTCTTGTCCCTCAGCAAATTTTGGGTTCATCAAAGTTTTTAGTGCTTTAGACGACTATGGGCTCTGTTGAAAGCTGAAAAGAGCAAAATTTCTCGTCCCTTTGCCTGGCGTTTTTTAAATCTTAGTCGGGATCCTAAGGAGCAAACTTTATTGTCCCTCAGGAAACTTTGGGTTCATCAAACTCCTAGTCCTTTAGACAACTATGGGCTCGGTTGAAAGCTGAAAAGAGCAAAATTTCTCGTCCTTTTGGCTGGCGTTTTTTAAAATCATAGTCGGGATCCTAAAGAGCAAACTTTCTTGTCCCTCAGGAAACTTTGGGTTCAAAGTTTTTAGTGCTTTAGACAACTATTGGCTTTGTTGAAAGCTGAAAAGAGCAAAATTTCTCGTCCTTTTGGCTGGCGTTTTTTAAAATCATAGTCGGGATCCTAAAGAGCAAACTTTCTTGTCCCTTAGGAAACTTTGGGTTCATCAAATTTGTAGTAGTTTAGAAAACTATGGGCTCTGTTGAAAGCTGAAAAGAGCAAAATTTCTCGTCCCTTTGCCTGGGGTTTTTTTAAATCATAGTCGGGATCCTAAAGAGCAAACTTTCTTGTCCCTCAGGAAACTTTGGGTTCATCAAATTGTTAGTCCTTTAGACGACTATGGGCTCTGTTGAAAGCTGAAAAGAGCAAAATTTCGCGTCCCTTTGCCTGGCGTTTTTTAAATCATAGTCGGGATCATAAGGAGCAAACTTTCTTGTCCCTCAGCAAATTTTGGGTTCATCAAAGTTTTTAGTGCTTTAGACGACTATGGGCTCTGTTGAAAGCTGAAAAGAGCAAAATTTCTCGTCCTTTTGCCTGGCGTTTTTTAAATCTTAGTCGAGATCCTAAAGAGCAAACTTTCTTGTCCCTCAGGAAACTTTGTGTTCATCAAATTTTTAGTCCTTTAGACGACTATGGGCTCTGTTGAAAGCTGAAAAGAGCAAAATTTCTCGTCCTTTTGGCTGGCGTTTTTTTAAATCATAGTCGGGATCCTAAAGAGCAAACTTTCTTGTCCCTTAGGAAACTTTGGGTTCATCAAATTTTTCGTCCTTTAGAAAACTATGGGCTCTGTTGAAAGCTGAAAAGAGCAAAATTTCGCGTCCCTTTGCCTGGCGTTTTTTAAATCATAGTCGGGATCATAAGGAGCAAACTTTCTTGTCCCTCAGCAAATTTTGGGTTCATCAAAGTTTTTAGTGCTTTAGACGACTATGGGCTCTGTTGAAAGCTGAAAAGAGCAAAATTTCTCGTCCCTTTGCCTGGCGTTTTTAAATCTTAGTCGAGATCCTAAAGAGCAAACTTTATTGTCCCTCAGGAAACTTTGGGTTCATCAAACTCCTAGTCCTTTAGACGACTATGGGCTCGGTTGAAAGCTGAAAAGAGCAAAATTTCTCGTCCTTTTGGCTGGCGTTTTTTAAAATCATAGTCGGGATCCTAAAGAGCAAACTTTCTTGTCCCTCAGGAAACTTTGGGTTCAAAGTTTTTAGTGCTTTAGACAACTATTGGCTTTGTTGAAAGCTGAAAAGAGCAAAATTTCTCGTCCTTTTGGCTGGCGTTTTTTAAAATCATAGTCGGGATCCTAAAGAGCAAACTTTCTTGTCCCTTAGGAAACTTTGGGTTCATCAAATTTGTAGTAGTTTAGAAAACTATGGGCTCTGTTGAAAGCTGAAAAGAGCAAAATTTCTCGTCCCTTTGCCTGGGGTTTTTTTAAATCATAGTCGGGATCCTAAAGAGCAAACTTTCTTGTCCCTCAGGAAACTTTGGGTTCATCAAATTTTTCGTCCTTTAGAAAACTATGGGCTCTGTTGAAAGCTGAAAAGAGCAAAATTTCGCGTCCCTTTGCCTGGGGTTTTTTTAAATCATAGTCGGGATCCTAAAGAGCAAACTTTCTTGTCCCTCAGGAAACTTTGGGTTCATCAAATTGTTAGTCCTTTAGACGACTATGGGCTCTGTTGAAAGCTGAAAAGAGCAAAATTTCGCGTCCCTTTGCCTGGCGTTTTTTAAATCATAGTCGGGATCATAAGGAGCAAACTTTCTTGTCCCTCAGCAAATTTTGGGTTCATCAAAGTTTTTAGTGCTTTAGACGACTATGGGCTCTGTTGAAAGCTGAAAAGAGCAAAATTTCTCGTCCTTTTGGCTGGCGTTTTTTTAAATCATAGTCGGGATCCTAAAGAGCAAACTTTCTTGTCCCTTAGGAAACTTTGGGTTCATCAAATTTTTAGTCCTTTAGAAAACTATGGGCTCTGTTGAAAGCTGAAAAGAGCAAAATTTCTCGTCCCTTTGCCTGGGTTTTTTTTTAAATCATAGTCGGGATCCTAAAGAGCAAACTTTCTTGTCCCTCAGGAAACTTTGGGTTCATCAAATTGTTAGTCCTTTAGACGACTATGGGCTCTGTTGAAAGCTGAAAAGAGCAAAATTTCGCGTCCCTTTGCCTGGCGTTTTTTAAATTATAGTCGGGATCATAAGGAGCAAACTTTCTTGTCCCTCAGCAAATTTTGGGTTCATCAAAGTTTTTAGTGCTTTAGACGACTATGGGCTCTGTTGAAAGCTGAAAAGAGCAAAATTTCTCGTCCCTTTGCCTGGCGTTTTTTAAATCTTAGTCGAGATCCTAAAGAGCAAACTTTCTTGTCCCTCAGGAAACTTTGTGTTCATCAAATTTTTAGTCCTTTAGACGACTATGGGCTCTGTTGAAAGCTGAAAAGAGCAAAATTTCTCGTCCTTTTGGCTGGCGTTTTTTAAAATCATAGTCGGGATCCTAAAGAGCAAACTTTCTTGTCCCTTAGGAAACTTTGGGTTCATCAAATTTTTCGTCCTTTAGAAAACTATGGGCTCTGTTGAAAGCTGAAAAGAGCAAAATTTCGCGTCCCTTTGCCTGGCGTTTTTTAAATCATAGTCGGGATCATAAGGAGCAAACTTTCTTGTCCCTCAGCAAATTTTGGGTTCATCAAAGTTTTTAGTGCTTTAGACGACTATGGGCTCTGTTGAAAGCTGAAAAGAGCAAAATTTCTCGTCCCTTTGCCTGGCGTTTTTAAATCTTAGTCGAGATCCTAAAGAGCAAACTTTATTGTCCCTCAGGAAACTTTGGGTTCATCAAACTCCTAGTCCTTTAGACGACTATGGGCTCGGTTGAAAGCTGAAAAGAGCAAAATTTCTCGTCCTTTTGGCTGGCGTTTTTTAAAATCATAGTCGGGATCCTAAAGAGCAAACTTTCTTGTCCCTCAGGAAACTTTGGGTTCAAAGTTTTTAGTGCTTTAGACAACTATTGGCTTTGTTGAAAGCTGAAAAGAGCAAAATTTCTCGTCCTTTTGGCTGGCGTTTTTTAAAATCATAGTCGGGATCCTAAAGAGCAAACTTTCTTGTCCCTTAGGAAACTTTGGGTTCATCAAATTTGTAGTAGTTTAGAAAACTATGGGCTCTGTTGAAAGCTGAAAAGAGCAAAATTTCTCGTCCCTTTGCCTGGGGTTTTTTTAAATCATAGTCGGGATCCTAAAGAGCAAACTTTCTTGTCCCTTAGGAAACTTTGGGTTCATCAAATTTTTCGTCCTTTAGAAAACTATGGGCTCTGTTGAAAGCTGAAAAGAGCAAAATTTCTCGTCCCTTTGCCTGGGGTTTTTTTAAATCATAGTCGGGATCCTAAAGAGCAAACTTTCTTGTCCCTCAGGAAACTTTGGGTTCATCAAATTGTTAGTCCTTTAGACGACTATGGGCTCGGTTGAAAGCTGAAAAGAGCAAAATTTCGCGTCCCTTTGCCTGGCGTTTTTTAAATCATAGTCGGGATCATAAGGAGCAAACTTTCTTGTCCCTCAGCAAATTTTGGGTTCATCAAAGTTTTTAGTGCTTTAGACGACTATGGGCTCTGTTGAAAGCTGAAAAGAGCAAAATTTCTCGTCCTTTTGGCTGGCGTTTTTTTAAATCATAGTCGGGATCCTAAAGAGCAAACTTTCTTGTCCCTTAGGAAACTTTGGGTTCATCAAATTTTTCGTCCTTTAGAAAACTATGGGCTCTGTTGAAAGCTGAAAAGAGCAAAATTTCGCGTCCCTTTGCCTGGCGTTTTTTAAATCATAGTCGGGATCATAAGGAGCAAACTTTCTTGTCCCTCAGCAAATTTTGGGTTCATCAAAGTTTTTAGTGCTTTAGACGACTATGGGCTCTGTTGAAAGCTGAAAAGAGCAAAATTTCTCGTCCCTTTGCCTGGCGTTTTTAAATCTTAGTCGAGATCCTAAAGAGCAAACTTTATTGTCCCTCAGGAAACTTTGGGTTCATCAAACTCCTAGTCCTTTAGACGACTATGGGCTCGGTTGAAAGCTGAAAAGAGCAAAATTTCTCGTCCTTTTGGCTGGCGTTTTTTAAAATCATAGTCGGGATCCTAAGGAGCAAACTTTCTTGTCCCTCAGGAAACTTTGGGTTCAAAGTTTTTAGTGCTTTAGACAACTATTGGCTTTGTTGAAAGCTGAAAAGAGCAAAATTTATCGTCCTTTTGGCTGGCGTTTTTTAAAATCATAGTCGGGATCCTAAAGAGCAAACTTTCTTGTCCCTTAGGAAACTTTGGGTTCATCAAATTTGTAGTAGTTTAGAAAACTATGGGCTCTGTTGAAAGCTGAAAAGAGCAAAATTTCTCGTCCCTTTGCCTGGGGTTTTTTTAAATCATAGTCGGGATCCTAAAGAGCAAACTTTCTTGTCCCTCAGGAAACTTTGGGTTCATCAAATTGTTAGTCCTTTAGACGACTATGGGCTCTGTTGAAAGCTGAAAAGAGCAAAATTTCGCGTCCCTTTGCCTGGCGTTTTTTAAATCATAGTCGGGATCATAAGGAGCAAACTTTCTTGTCCCTCAGCAAATTTTGGGTTCATCAAAGTTTTTAGTGCTTTAGACGACTATGGGCTCTGTTGAAAGCTGAAAAGAGCAAAATTTCTCGTCCTTTTGCCTGGCGTTTTTTAAATCATAGTCGGGATCATAAGGAGCAAACTTTCTTGTCCCTCAGCAAATTTTGGGTTCATCAAAGTTGTTAGTGCTTTAGACGACTATGGGCTCTGTTGAAAGCTGAAAAGAGCAAAATTTCTCGTCCCTTTGCCTGGCGTTTTTTAAATCTTAGTCGAGATCCTAAAGAGCAAACTTTCTTGTCCCTCAGGAAACTTTGGGTTCATCAAATATTTAGTCCTTTAGACGACTATGGGCTCTGTTGAAAGCTGAAAAGAGCAAAATTTCTCGTCCTTTTGGCCTGCGTTTTTTAAAATCATAGTCGGGATCCTAAGGAGCAAACTTTCTTGTCCCTTAGGAAACTTTGGGTTCATCAAATTTTTAGTCCTTTAGAAAACTATGGGCTCTGTTGAAAGCTGAAAAGAGCAAAATTTCTCGTCCTTTTGGCCTGCGTTTTTTAAAATCATAGTCGGGATCCTAAAGAGCAAACTTTCTTGTCCCTCAGGAAACTTCGGGTTCATCAAATTTTTAGTCCTTGAGACAACTATGGGCTCTGTTGAAAGTTGAAAAGAGCAAAATTTCTTGTCCCTTTGCCTGGCGTTTTTTAAATCATAGTCGGGATCATAAGGAGCAAACTTTCTTGTCCCTCAGCAAATTTTGGATTCATCAAAGTTTTTAGTGCTTTAGACGACTATGGGCTCTGTTGAAAGCTGAAAAGAGCAAAATTTCTCGTCCTTTTGGCTGGCGTTTTTTTAAATCATAGTCGGGATCCTAAAGAGCAAACTTTCTTGTCCCTTAGGAAACTTTGGGTTCATCAAATTCTTAGTCCTTTAGACAACTATGGGCTCTGTTGAAAGCTGAAAAGAGCAAAATTTCTTGTCCCTTTGCCTGGCGTTTTTTAAAATCATAGTCGGGATCCTAAGGAGCAAACTTTCTTGTCCCTCAGGAAACTTTGGGTTCATCAAATTTTTAGTCCTTTAGACAACTATGGGCTCTGTTGAAAGCTGAAAAGAGCAAAATTTCTTGTCCCTTTGCCTGGCGTTTTTTTTTAAATCACAGGTGGGCTCATAAGGAGCAAACTTTATTGTTCCTCAGGGAACTTTGGGTTCAGCTACAAAAGAAAATCAAGTGAATCCCTAGTTTGTGTGAGGATTTCTAAGGAGCGAGCTATAATGCTTCTCGGACAAATTAGGGGTTCTGTTGAAAGCTGAAAAGAGCAAAATTTCTCGTCCCTTTGCCTGGCTTTTTTTTTTCAAAATCACAGTCGGGATCATGAGCAAACAACCGATTCCCTGTTATGTCCGAGAAATTCCTAAGGAGCAAAGTATAGTGCCGCTTATACAAATTAGGGTTCTGTTTTTTCCGCGAAAAGAGCAGATATTCTCGTCCCTTTAGATGGTTCATCTTTCCTGGTGTTGCGATCCTAAAGAGCGAACAATATAGCTCCTCAGACAAATTTGGGCCCTGTTTTTTGTTGCTTCATAGTAATCCCAATTCTGATGATTCAAATTCCAGCAATTAATGTCTATTTTAGAGTCTCCTTACTTTGTTCCGCGATGTCAGTGTGTACCATAGCACACACCAATTTTTTTTTTTACTAACATTTTGAAAATCCTATCATGCCTTGCGCGCAAGCAGGCAGTCCATAGTGCCCTTCACTCATGCGCACTTTGGACGTTCGGTAAGCTAAGACAGCCTGGTAGTGATTGCTTTTCCTCTTATGGGAATGCACCCCTCCTCGACCCCCAATAAAAAGAAGTAAATTTGTTGTCATTTAATTGTACATACTTCCTGTTTTTATTTTTTCGAAACTTTCTTACAGTTGTAGTAGACATTTACACTTGGGTGTAAATGAGTTTATTTGCCACAATAAAAATGCATCAGAAAAGACAGTTTCCTCTTTTAAATCAATTACATTTGTTAACATTCCTAATATCTAACCGCCAGTCAAGGCATCCCAATCGCAGTTTCAAAAGCTAACTAGATTCCAAAACAGAAGGCATGAAATTGCCAACAATTTTTGTGTTACAGAATGCACTTGCTTGAGAGCAGTCAGGTTTTAAAAGAGCAGATTCCGAGGCTTCTTTCCGTAAACAAACTTCAAGTTTGCAGAAGCAGTCCTGAAACAGCACTGATGTTAAACCTGTGGTTCGGTATACTGCGAAGGATGGTGTTCATCTGAGGTAGCATGACTAACTAGGCCGGGTATTTTGGGAGTTCTTATGGCCGGGGGGGGGGGCACCCAGGCCCCCAAGATCTCAGCAACGGTTGACTATGCACGCATGAAATTTGGCACAGATGTAGAATAACTTGTGTAGAAGACAATCCCGGTGTAATTTTTTTAATATTCTTGTTCGTTTTTTTTTTAAATTAATTATTTCGATATTTTTCTCAAAATGGTAAATTTTGCTATATGAAGATGAAAATGGATTGAATATTGGCTGTAACTGGACCTCTAAGACTCATAAATACATAAAAAGAAAGAATATTGGGTAAAACAGTGTTTTATTCATTAATATTCATTAATATGCAAATTAGCTGTGTCATGTGTATTACAAGCCAATAAATGTATTTCTTTGTTTTTATTCTTATGTATTTCTTTGTTTTTAATTTTATGTATTTTTTGTTTTTGAATTTTAATGTATTCTATTGTTTGCCAACCATAAAGCATATTTGTTAAATAAATATTGTGATAATAAACAAGAAATTGTAATGATTACTAGGAATGGTTACTTTTTTGCCATAGGCTAATACACACATGAATGGAGAATTTGATCATTTTGCTTGCCATGTGATCAATAATTGTAATCTGACACCAGAACCGTATGACCGATGCACATAGATGAGGTATCAAAATGTGCGTGAACCATCAGGGGAAAAAAGTCATGAAATTTGAGCGCGAAAGATTCAGCCGTCTCGAGACCACATACATATCCCTACTACACACACTCACACACACACACACACATACCCACACCCTAACAAACAACATGACGAGAGATATGATTTAAGGAAATTCAGAATTAAAAATACCTTTATAATTTGGACCAATCGATCTCCCAAATGACCCCAGAAAGCCAGTGTCAAGCTGGTACCTAAACCAGCACATCTGCGATTTATTTTTAAGAGGGGAGAAATGTTCATGTCAGTACTGTAAAGGAATTTTCTTTTTTCTATCAACATTTTTCTCGATATCCTGTACCGCGGAAAAAAATTCTTCAATTCAAGAAGGGAACAATTATAAAAATAAACAATGAGGCAAACTGAAAATACATGTTTAGTATTACGCCAGTATTCAGGCTGGTACCTTAATCTAGCACATCTGCAAAAAATACTTTAATTTGGAGAGTGAATGGAAGTCGCTTTTAATTTGTTTTAGTTTGCTCACTACTACACATGAGCAAAACGCAAGATGTTTTTTCCACTATCGAGGTGTTTTTCCCCCAATGCTGTACCTCGGGGGAAAAAATGTTTCAAAAATGGAACAATAACTCTTGAACTTACTACCCCCCCCCCCTATAATTGCAGAGTTTACTGTGGAAAAAATAGCACGTATACTTATATTCATGGGAGGCGCTGTGAGATATTTTCATAGGGGTACATAATAGGGATACATTAATCTACATTACCTTAATCTAGCACATCTGCAAAAAATACTGTAATTTGGAGAGTGAATGGAAGTCGTTTTTAATTTGTTTTAGTTTGCTCACTACTACACGTGAGCAAAACGCAAGATGTTTTTTCAACTATCGAGTTGTTTTTTTCCCCCAATCCTGTACCTCGGGGAAATTTTTTTTTCAAAAATGGAACAATAACTCTTGAACTTACTATCCCCCTATAATTGCAGAGTTAACTGTGGAAAAAAATAGCACGTATACTTATATTCATGGGAGGCGCTGTGAGGTATTTTCATAGGGATAGATTAACATTGTTAAAGACCGCAGCCTGACCGAATTTTGAAATATACACTTTATTCATCCACGGGGAGCTATATATTTTCTGAACAAATTGAAACCAACTTCATGAGATTCCATTTCTTGTGGAATGAATAACAGCGTCCCGAATGTTGAGCCCCGGTGGTTTTTCTGACGAGGGCCCCGTCTTTGAGGAACGCTACTTTGCGGGGGGGGGGGGGTTGAAAATTTGATGACGACATATCGTGTAGACGCACTCGGAGCTGTATGCATGACATGTCGTCACACGTCTAGCGACCCCTGCAGTTTCCTCTCTTGTTACGCAATAGGGAGGGGGCGGACCCCAAAAATATCTTTTTTATTTTTTTATGGATAAACGGAGACGAAAATTTATGAATACCCAGGGTAATTATATTCTTTGTTTACTAAGCTTTACGTCAATATATGGTTGTTTTGGGTCAGGCTGAGGTCCGATTTAAGCAAAACCAGACAATTTAAAAGTATCATTGTAAAGATTTAATTTTTATAATACAAAACCAGACAATTTAAAAGTATCATTATAAAGATTTAATTTTTATAATACATGTAAACACCCACTTTATATTTTTTCGTCACATATGGGATTTTAGGTAATGAAGAAAATCAATTTAGGATTTGGATTCAAAATATCTTCCTGACTGGAACATTTCTCAATGGTTCATGTACAACTCCAAATCAGCAAGAAAATGGCAGCCCCCATGTAAATGAGTAGGAGACGATACCGGGTGTTGGAATATCTTTATTTATACCCTTTTCTGATATCTTATTAGAAAATGATTTAGGCCAATAAGTAGGAATATATTACACCTTCCAATATAAGTAAATTTGTAATCAGGGGTTAATTCTCCTTTAACTTAACAACTTTGCAGTTGATATACTGTGCTGATAACTCATATGCATGAATATGCTTTTGCTGAAGGCACGGTGTTTGCAGTATTAACAGTTAATTCCCTTATGGACCAAGCTGTAAATGTTTATGCATTTTGAAGGTCTACTCATCTTGTCACCATTGTTCCGACCCCCACCCCCCCAAAAAAAATTAAATTAAATTAAAAATATAAAGATATAATTAATTAATTTCAAAAATAAAAAACAGGGTCATTGAGCCAGTCGTACAACCCCCCCCCCCCCAAAAAAAAAAAAATCCTGGATTTTTTTCTTCAATTCATGAAACCATCATTCGAAACCTAAAAAACTCAGAAAAAATGAGGAAACGCTGTTTCGAACGATAAGCCTGCGAGCTGCTCGCAACCGACCCCTCGACCTCTTGCGGTAGCCAGCGTAAAGTTCTCGCTCATGCGCATAACCGGCACCGGGTTAATTCAAATTGTAATTGTAAATTCGGAAGGTGGAATCCTAGTTGACCCTTGTATTTGCCATTTTTACCAGAAAGCAACGAATGGCAGCGGTAGCATCATTGTAAACATGTAAGTTATATGATATGTATTGTATGCTTCGATACCATAGTTTTCCGACGACATTTGCTTTGTAGTTTTATGGTAGGTCAAATCTCTGCACCAACGTCCCACCGCAGGTACCGTATATCACTTTTATCAGACGATACAGGACCTTGCCGCCTACCCGACAGTCTGTCGTGCATGTCGAATCGGCGAGTCGCAAGGCCCAAGGCAAGGATTAGGATTTTGATTGCCAAGCTGTTAAAGGGGTAGGCTGATAAGGGGCGCAAAGTGTAGACAATATGTGTTGGTCGTTTATGCATATAAACTCTATGTGGTAGTGTATTCTGTATTTAAGCCGACATCTCTGTCATACTCTGCAATACCAAATATGTATGACAATGATGAGTACATGTATGATACTATTACTATGACTCTGAGTATGAGCTTGCCCATAACTGTCCTACAAATTTTACAATACATATGTGCTGCAGTGAGTAGACCTTAGTTAACTTTATAGGCCTACATATTAATAAAATGGCATGAATAGCATGAATAGTGGTCATATTGACCACTATATATGAATGTCTTCTGATTAACAACCCTAATTTTAGATGTTAATGTAGCCGGTTTCTATGATGAGTGAGTATTCGCAATTGAAGGCTTTAGAGTTTAGTTAACAACATGTGGGAAATCACTGGGAATATATCAACATCCTTTTCACAAAGGCTCCTTCAATAGACTACTTCGGTAATGTATGCAAATTTTATGCATACCTTTCAAGCAAAGGTTGTTCTTGACAACCTGAAAGCTTGCTGGACATAGCAACAAATAATGTATGCAAACTGGATTCCAAGCATTGAGGCTCATTGTAAAAAGCACGTTCATGGAATTGCTCAACACGTGCTCAGAGAATGTGCATAAATTTGTATACATTATAGAAGCGGTCTATTGTGAAAACCCTAATTTTGTTTTATGAATAGTGACCATCTATTATGAATAGTGGTCTTTAATTATTAATAGCGACCCTTCTGATTAACAACTCTATTTTTAAATTATGAATAGCGACCATTTTGTTGAACTATGAATGACCTTTCTGATTAACAACCCTAGTGCGTTATTAATAACGACCATCTGTTACATGTATGATTATCAGTCTTCATGAATAGGGGTTCTGAGGAAAAATGGTCCTAATAGTTATCCTTATGAATAGCAGTGCTTATTAATACGAGCAGACCCCCTTGTTATCGTGTGCCATATCATGAATGAGTTCAAAGCACTACATGTAATAATTGGTGCTGTATTAATGGGATCAAAATTACAGGTACAGGTACTTGTAAATATCTGTACTTGTTTGCAGAAAAAGATGAACAACTAAGGGATCTCGTAAAATAATTAACTGCAATGTTTGAATATTAAAGGAATAATACATGTACTATATCAAATAAAAATGCTTGAGTATTTGTGACCTAACAGATCATTACGGGTTTACATTATTTTCAGAGTGAAAAGATGACCCTCTCATGCTACCTCAGATGAACACCATCGTTCACAGTATACCAAACTACAGATATAACACCAGTGCTGTTACAGGACTGCTCCTCCAACATTTGTTCATCGAAGAAGCCTCAGAATCTGATCTGACATACCAACTTCTCTCAACCCTTCAAATGCAGTCGACAACATACAAAGTTGCTGGGCAAACAGTACCTCCTTCCATTTTGGAATCTACTAGGATTTTGAAAAGTTTGCAATGCTAGGGCTTTAGATATTGTGTAACATTTGAAAGATGGACAAATATGATCTACTTAGAAGAGGAAACCAAATCAATGCTCCATATGAACTGATATGAACTGATATTGAGAACATAACAAAATACAAAATTATAAATTCCTTTTTTTTTCACTCGAATAAAGAAAGATGGTTTTTGAAAGCCAGGAAGTACCGCTATTAATTTCCATTTAGGATATGTTTTTCCAGGGACATAAGTCTCATTCACACACAGAAATTAGTGCGATTTGAATCACGTTTGAAAAAAAAATCAACCTTTTTTGTCCACGTTCACAGGGGAAAAGCATATACATGTAGTACCAGGCTATCGAGGCTCACTGAACGTCAAAGTTGCACATGAGTGAACGGCAGATTGGGCAAATATGGACCGCAGCGGATCCACTCCACTTAACTACAAAGACATTAGCTGCACAGCAGGCAAGGCATGTTGGGAAATAATTTGTGTATGCGCGCGGGCTCTAGGGGTCACAGTTATGGCAGGTGGTACATGCACATACAACAACAACAAAACAATTTAATCGCTATTCAAATATCCATTTTTAAATTGCACTTATCCCTCTGTGTGTGAATCCAAAATAGTTGCTCCTTGGCATCGCAACCACCAGGTAAAACCACAGCCAGAAGAGGCAATATTTTCGGTTTCAGAGCACTCAACCCAGAGGTATCTGAGAAGCAATATATTTTCCTCTTTAGGTTTCCAAAGGGGCAATATATTTAGTTCTTTCGCTTATAAGCACGAAAAACCAAAGTTGTCTGAGCAGTGACCACTCAACCCAGGGTTGTCTGAGGAGTAATATATTTTGGTCCTTAGGTTTCCAAAGGGGCAAAATATTTAGCTCTTTCAGCTTATCACAAAAGCCAAAGTTGTCTGAGGTGTAATATATTTTGGTCCTTTTGCATCCCAAACACCAGTAAACACCTCCATCTAAAGGGGCAAGATTTTTCGCTCTTTATGTTCTTTCTTATGAGCATGAGCTCAAGTTGTCAGAGGAGCAATATATTTTGCTCCTTAGGTTCCCAAAGGGGCAAAATATTTAGCTCTTTCAGCTTATCACAAAAGCCAAAGATGTCTGAGGAGCAATATATTTTGCTCCTTTTGCATCCCAGGTACAGTAAACACCTCCATCTAAAGGGGCAAGATTTTTTGCTCTTTCTGGACTTATAAGCATGAAACTCAAAGTTGTCAGAGGAGCAATATATTTTGCTCCTTTTGCATCCCAGGTACCAGTAAATACCTCCATCTAAAGGGGCAAGATTTTTTGCTCTTTTTGGACTTATAAGCATGAAGTTGTCAGAGGAGCAATATATATTTTGCTCCTTAAGTTCCCAAAGGGGCAAAATATTTAACTCTTTCAGCTTATAATAAAAAAATCCAAAGATGTATGGGGAGCAATATATTTTGCTCCTTTTGCATCCCAGGTACCAGTAAACACCTCCATCTAAAGGGGCAAGATTTTTTGCTCTTTTTGGACTTATAAGCATGAAGTTGTCAGAGGAGCAATATATTTTGCTCCTTAGGTTCCCAAAGGGGCAAAATATTTAGCTCTTTCAGCTTATCACAAAAGCCAAAGATGTCTGAGGAGCAATATATTTTGCTCCTTTTGCATCCCAAACACCGGTAATCACCTCCATCTAAAGGGGCAAGATTTTTTGCTCTTTCAGCTTATCACAAAAGCCAAAGATGTCTGAGGAGCAATATATTTCGCTCTTTTAACGTCCCAAACACCAGTAATCACCTCCATCTAAAGGGGCAAGATTTTGTGCTCTTTTTGTTCTTTCTAATGAGCATGAAACTCAGTTGTCTGAGGAGCAATATATCTCCATCTAAAGGGACACGTTTTTTCGCTCTTCCTGGACTTATAAACATGAAACTCAAAGTTGTCAGAGGAGCAATATATTTTGCTCCTTAGGTTCCCAAAGGGGCAAAATATTTAGCTCTTTCAGCTTATCACAAAAGCCAAAGATGTCTGAGGAGCAATATATTTTGCTCCTTAGGTTTCCAAAGGGGCAAAACACCAGTGAACACCAGTACACACCTCCATTTAAAGGGACAAGTTTTTTCGCTCTTTCTGGACTTATAAACATGAAACTCAAAGTTGTCAGAGGAGCAATATATTTTGCTCCTTAGGTTCCCAAAGGGGCAAAATATTTAGCTCTTTCAGCTTATCACAAAAGCCAAAGATGTCTGAGGAGCAATATATTTTGCTCCTTTTGCATCCCAGGTACAGTAAACACCTCCATCTAAAGGGGCAAGATTTTTCGCTCTTTCTGGACTTATAAGCATGAAACTCAAAGTTGTCAGAGGAGCAATATATTTTGCTCCTTAGGTTCCCAAAGGGGCAAAATATTTAGCTCTTTCAGCTTATCACAAAAGCCAAAGATGTCTGAGGAGCAATATATTTCGCTCTTTTTACATCCCAAACACCAGTAAACACCTCCATCTAAAGGGGCAAGATTTTGTGCTCTTTTTGTTCTTTCTAATGAGCATGAAACTCAGTTGTCAGAGGAGCAATATATTTTGCTCCTTAGGTTCCCAAAGGGGCAAAATATTTAGCTCTTTCAGCTTATCACAAAAGCCAAAGATGTCTGAGGAGCAATATATTTTGCTCCTTTTGCATCCCAGGTACAGTAAACACCTCCATCTAAAGGGGCAAGATTTTTCGCTCTTTCTGGACTTATAAGCATGAAACTCAAAGTTGTCAGAGGAGCAATATATTTTGCTCCTTAGGTTCCCAAAGGGGCAAAATATTTAGCTCTTTCAGCTTATCACAAAAGCCAAAGATGTCTGAGGAGCAATATATTTTGCTCCTTTTGCATCCCAGGTACAGTAAACACCTCCATCTAAAGGGGCAAGATTTTTTGCTCTTTCTGGTCTTATTAGCATGAAACTCAAAGTTGTCAGAGGAGCAATATATTTTGCTCCTTTTGCATCCAAACCACCAGTAAACACCTCCATCTAAAGGGGCAAGATTTTGTGCTCTTTTTGTTCTTTCTAATGAGCATGAAACTCAGTTGTCTGAGGAGCAATATATTTTGCTCCTTAGGTTTCCAAAGGGCAAAACACCAGTGAACACCAGTACACACCTCCATGTAAAGGGACAAGTTTTTTCGCTCTTTCTGGACTTATAAACATGAAACTCAAGTTGTCAGAGGAGCAATATAGTTTGCTCCTTAGGTTCCCAAAAGGGCAAAATATTCAGCTCTTTCAGCTTATCACAAAAGCCAAAGATGTCTGAGGAGCAATATATTTTGCTCCTTTTGCATCCCAGGTACAGTAAACACCTCCATCTAAAGGGGCAAGATTTTTCGCTCTTTCTGGACTTATAAGCATGAAACTCAAAGTTGTCAGAGGAGCAATATATTTTGCTCCTTTTGCATCCAAACCACCAGTAAACACCTCCATCTAAAGGGGCAAGATTTTGTGCTCTTTTTGTTCTTTCTAATGAGCATGAAACTCGGTTGTCTGAGGAGCAATATATTTTGCTCCTTAGGTTTCCAAAGGGGCAAAACACCAGTGAACACCAGTACACACCTCCATGTAAAGGGACACGTTTTTTCGCTCTTTCTGGACTTATAAACATGAAACTCAAGTTGTCAGAGGAGCAATATAGTTTGCTCCTTAGGTTCCCAAAAGGGCAAAATATTCAGCTCTTTCAGCTTATCACAAAAGCCAAAGATGTCTGAGGAGCAATATATTTTGCTCCTTTTGCATCCCAGGTACCAGTAAACACCTCCATCCAAAGGGACAAGTTTTTTCGCTCTTTCTGGACTTATAAACATGAAACTCAAGTTGTCAGAGGAGCAATATAGTTTGCTCCTTAGGTTCCCAAAAGGGCAAAATATTCAGCTCTTTCAGCTTATCACAAAAGCCAAAGATGTCTGAGGAGCAATATATTTCGCTCTTTTAACATCCCAAACACCAGTAATCACCTCCATCTAAAGGGGCAATATTTTGTGCTCTTTTTGTTCTTTCTAATGAGCATGAAACTCAGTTGTCTGAGGAGCAATATATTTTGCTCCTTAGGTTTCCAAAGGGGCAAAACACCAGTGAACACCAGTAATCACCTCCATCTAAATGGGCAAGATTTTGTGCTCTTTTTGTTCTTTCTAATGAGCATGAAACTCAGTTGTCAGAGGAGCAATATATTTTGCTCCTTAGGTTCCCAAAGGGGCAAAATATTTAGCTCTTTCAGCTTATCACAAAAGCCAAAGATGTCTGAGGAGCAATATATTTTGCTCCTTTTGCATCCCAGGTACCAGTAAACACCTCCATCTAAAGGGACAAGATTTTTCGCTCTTTCTGGACTTATAAGCATGAAACTCAAAGTTGTCAGAGGAGCAATATATTTTGCTCCTTAGGTTCCCAAAGGGGCAAAATATTTAGCTCTTTCAGCTTATCACAAAAGCCAAAGATGTCTGAGGAGCAATATTTTTCGCTCTTTTAACATCCCAAACACCAGTAATCACCTCCATCTAAAGGGGCAAGATTTTGTGCTCTTTTTGTTCTTTCTAATGAGCATGAAACTCAGTTGTCAGAGGAGCAATATAGTTTGCTCCTTAGGTTTCCAAAGGGGCAAAAGACCAGTGAACACCAGTCTACATCTCCATCTAAAGGGACACGTTTTTTCGCTCTTTCTGGACTTATAAACATGAAACTCAAGTTGTCAGAGGAGCAATATAGTTTGCTCTTTAGGTTCCCAAAGGGGAAAATATTTAGCTCTTTCAGCTTATCACAAAAGCCAAAGATGTCTGAGGAGCAATATATTTTGCTCCTTTTGCATCCCAGGTACCAGTAAACACCTTCATCCAAAGGGACAAGATTTTTCGCTCTTTCTGTTCTTATTAGCATGAAACTCAAAGTTGTCAGAGGAGCAATATATTTTGCTCCTTTTGCATCCCAGGTACCAGTAAACACCTCCATCTAAAGGGGCAATATTTTGTGCTCTTTTTGTTCTTTCTAATGAGCATGAAACTCAGTTGTCTGAGGAGCAATATATTTTGCTCCTTAGGTTTCCAAAGGGGCAAAAGACCAGTGAACACCAGTATACATCTCCATCTAAAGGGACAAGTTTTTTCGCTCTTTCTGGACTTATAAACATGAAACTCAAGTTGTCAGAGGAGCAATATAGTTTGCTCCTTAGGTTCCCAAAAGGGCAAAATATTCAGCTCTTTCAGCTTATCACAAAAGCCAAAGATGTCTGAGGAGCAATATATTTCGCTCTTTTAACATCCCAAACACCAGTAATCACCTCCATCTAAAGGGGCAATATTTTGTGCTCTTTTTGTTCTTTCTAATGAGCATGAAACTCAGTTGTCTGAGGAGCAATATATTTTGCTCCTTAGGTTTCCAAAGGGGCAAAACACCAGTGAACACCAGTAATCACCTCCATCTAAATGGGCAAGATTTTGTGCTCTTTTTGTTCTTTCTAATGAGCATGAAACTCAGTTGTCAGAGGAGCAATATATTTTGCTCCTTAGGTTCCCAAAGGGGCAAAATATTTAGCTCTTTCAGCTTATCACAAAAGCCAAAGATGTCTGAGGAGCAATATATTTTGCTCCTTTTGCATCCCAGGTACCAGTAAACACCTCCATCTAAAGGGACAAGATTTTTCGCTCTTTCTGGACTTATAAGCATGAAACTCAAAGTTGTCAGAGGAGCAATATATTTTGCTCCTTAGGTTCCCAAAGGGGCAAAATATTTAGCTCTTTCAGCTTATCACAAAAGCCAAAGATGTCTGAGGAGCAATATATTTCGCTCTTTTAACATCCCAAACACCAGTAATCACCTCCATCTAAAGGGGCAAGATTTTGTGCTCTTTTTGTTCTTTCTAATGAGCATGAAACTCAGTTGTCAGAGGAGCAATATAGTTTGCTCCTTAGGTTTCCAAAGGGGCAAAAGACCAGTGAACACCAGTCTACATCTCCATCTAAAGGGACACGTTTTTTCGCTCTTTCTGGACTTATAAACATGAAACTCAAGTTGTCAGAGGAGCAATATATTTTGCTCCTTAGGTTCCCAAAGGGGCAAAATATTTAGCTCTTTCAGCTTATCACAAAAGCCAAAGATGTCTGAGGAGCAATATATTTTGCTCCTTTTGCATCCCAGGTACCAGTAAACACCTTCATCCAAAGGGACAAGATTTTTCGCTCTTTCTGTTCTTATAAGCATGAAACTCAAAGTTGTCAGAGGAGCAATATATTTTGCTCCTTTTGCATCCCAGGTACAGTAAACACCTCCATCTAAAGGGGCAATATTTTGTGCTCTTTTTGTTCTTTCTAATGAGCATGAAACTCAGTTGTCTGAGGAGCAATATATTTTGCTCCTTAGGTTTCCAAAGGGGCAAAAGACCAGTGAACACCAGTATACATCTCCATCTAAAGGGACACGTTTTTTTCGCTCTTTCTGGACTTATAAACATGAAACTCAAGTTGTCAGAGGAGCAATATA
Source organism: Heliocidaris erythrogramma (assembly GCA_025617745.1). Lineage (NCBI taxonomy): Eukaryota > Metazoa > Echinodermata > Echinoidea > Camarodonta > Echinometridae > Heliocidaris > Heliocidaris erythrogramma. The sequence continues at coordinate 6,209,732 of CM046854.1, forward strand.
TTTTGCTCCTTAGGTTCCCAAAGGGGCAAAATATTTAGCTCTTTCAGCTTATCACAAAAGCCAAAGATGTCTGAGGAGCAATATATTTTGCTCCTTTTGCATCCCAACCACCAGTAAACACCTCCATCGAAAGGGGCAAGATTTTGTGCTCTTTTTGTTCTTTCTAATGAGCATGAAACTCAGTTGTCTGAGGAGCAATATATTTTGCTCCTTAGGTCTCCAAAGGGGCAAACACCAGTGAACACCAGTACACACTTCCATCTAAAGGGACAAGTTTTTTCGCTCTTTCTGGACTTATAAGCATGAAACTCAAAGTTGTCAGAGGAGCAATATATTTTGCTCCTTAGGTTCCCAAAGGGGCAAAATATTTAGCTCTTTCAGCTTATCACAAAAGCCAAAGATGTCTGAGGAGCAATATATTTCGCTCCTTAGGTTTCCAAAGGGGCAAAACACCAGTACACACCTCCTTCTAAAGGGACAAGATTTTTCGCTCTTTTGTTCTTTCTTATGAGCATGAAACTCAAGTTGTCAGAGGAGCAATATATTCTGCTCCTTAGGTTCCCAAAGGGGCAAAATATTTAGCTCTTTCAGCTTATCACAAAAGCCAAAGATGTCTGAGGAGCAATATATTTCGCTCCTTAGGTTTCCAAAGGGGCAAAACACCAGTACACACCTCCTTCTAAAGGGACAAGATTTTTCGCTCTTTTGTTCTTTCTTATGAGCATGAAACTCAAGTTGTCAGAGGAGCAATATATTCTGCTCCTTAGGTTCCCAAAGGGGCAAAATATTTAGCTCTTTCAGCTTATCACAAAAGCCAAAGATGTCTGAGGAGTAATATATTTCGCTCCTTAGGTTTCCAAAGGGGCAAAACACCAGTACACACCTCCTTCTAAAGGGACAAGATTTTTCGCTCTTTTGTTCTTTCTTATGAGCATGAAACTCAAGTTGTCAGAGGAGCAATATATTCTGCTCCTTAGGTTTCCAAAGGGGCAAAATATTTAGCTCTTTTAGCTTATCACAAAAGCCAAATATGTACAAAATCTTGCGCCTCTATCTTCTTCAGGATCACATCTCTCACCTTCCCATTTTTTCGCTTGAAAAAAGGCGATTTCCTTCAATAGAGCAGGAAATCTTATTTTTTCTTAAAAATTTTCACAATTTCCGTCAAATTTCAGGAAATTTCGGTTTTATCCATACTTTTTCAAAAATACCTGCTACAGTTTATTTTTCGAAAATAGATTTTACTCTGTTTAACGCTTTTTATAAGAGATTTTCATTCATTTAAGGAAATTGAGCATATTTTTGAAGGATTTTTTAAAATCTCAGGGTTGAAGTTGAACAATGACAAGACATTTATTCTACCTTTAGGTCCAGTGCTATCCATACATTCATTTCCGTTTGGTAAACAAGTTGACATTGTTAAAATATTGGGATTTATTTTTCAATACATGACGATATCAAAGAAAAAAATGAACTTCAAAGAAATACTGAGCAAGATAAAAAAATTATTTACATGGTGGAAACAACGTGATTTAACATTAATGGGAAAAATTCAATTAATGAAAATATATGGCTATTCGAAGTTGATATATCTATCATCATTAATGCCAGTTCCAGATTGGGTATACAGTGAAATCGAAGAGATATTTCTTGATTTTTTTGTGGAGAGGTAGAAGTAGAATAAAAAGGAGTATAATAAATTTAGACTATCCAAATGGCGGGCTCAAAATGATGGATTTCAAAGTCTTTGTTAAGGCACAGAGAATAATGTGGATAAAAAGGCTTGTCACAGGAAAACCAGGTATAAAATGGAAACAATATTTTTAATTTCTAATGAGACCGATTGGTGGTATTCTTATTTTTTATTGTTTATTGGGAGAATGCAGTGGACATTATTTTGCCTAACTTTTATAGAAGCCTACTGGAAACATGGTGGAAATGGAAAGTTATGTTAAAAAAGAAGAGAGGTATAGGGGAAATGAAATTTTGTACAATAATAAATTTATTCGGATAGGGTAGGTGCAGGTAATATGGGACCCTGAGCTGAGGTTCACAGTAAAAGCCACAGCAACCATACATATTTTGTCAATTTCACTGAGCTGGAAGCCTAAGGCATTGCATTATTCTTGGCATAGGACTGGTCTGCAGGTTTACTTTTCTTCAGACGATCTATAAATTATATAATTTTAAGTCAACATATTCATTAAAGGTTCTTAAAATGTGAAATCATCTTACAGTTAATGACTTTTATACATTTTAAAGTAAATACCAGACATAATAGAGTCGTTTTAATGTGAACCTAATGTCTTTAATTAATGGTCCCATATTACCTGCACATGCAGGTAATATGGGACTATTGGTGATGATGTCATAATTTGCATATAATGGACAGGGGGCTGGTGATAATTTTGTTTTCTTTACATTAAAAGTTAGACTAGTCGTTACTGATTCATGGGAACAAAGTATATTCTGTGTGTCTTTATTTGTCTTTATGCAAATTATGCAAATGAGCTTAAGGGTCCCATATTACCTGCACCTACCCTAGACGACTGAACTCTGTTTGAAGAAAACCTTTTTTTTTTAAATATATATCGAATCCACCACATATGTGATGAACAAGGGTTGTTAAAGTAGAACAGTATTGATATGAATAAGGTTAAATTTCATATCATTGTAAAGGTTATGGTTCATAGAACCGTCTTAAACTATTGTTCAGTTTGGAAAAGTAGTTGGGACGCCATAAATTACTTATACAAATTGATAAAATCTCACCGCGATATTGTATCTGAAACACTAATCTGAAATGCGTGTTTGATGATGACATCATCGTTGGGTCGTTCAACAATGTGCTGGCGCGCGCGGGTGGTGAGAAAGCTGTACAAACGCTAGGCATACGCTATTTGGATATATGTGCTCTATCAGTATCACCACAAATATGGACGAGATTCAGTTAGATTTAGACTTTGAAATCGAAAGCGACCAAGAGGAAGAAGGAGATGTTGATAGTGTATCAGACAGTGACAATGATAGTGGTGAATTAGGCGAGGGCGAGGAGATAGAAGGAGAAGAAGTTGCCGAGCATGAGCGTCATCCCGGAGCCCGACCATATCTCCATGAGCCTGAACCAGCAGCAATACCTGACAACCAACAACAAAATGTGGGTGACGCAAGGCCGATGGGCAACCAGGACGCAACCAGGCTTGATCCCAACAACATTGATAACTGGTATGTCTAAATTATATGAGCAAGTTGATGATGATTAGACACTTTTATTTCAATATCTGACACTCGCACTCAGCTCTCGGGCTCGGCCTCGGCTAGCTACCTCCAGACAGCTCCGCCGCCAGCCCGGCAGGGCGCGGTGGAGTTACGTCTCGGCCCAGCTAAACCGATGTCACTCTATGACTCTCTCCCCGTCTCAGTCTCACTCTTAATTTGACTTGTGTATTAAAAACACGAAAGTATTATATTTAATCTACAATCTAAGTCTGAGTAGATTTATATTTCATAGGCATACATGTAGCTATGCATGTGTCAGAAAACTTAGCCAAATTTGATTCAATTTTGATAGCAGCCAGGACAATAATGTTGACGTTGCAAAACTGAAAGTCGTCATGCCATGTTGCCCATTTCTACGCAATTAATTTCACAGGAGAATGGAAATTTTATGTTGTTTTGAATTTGGAGGTGAAAATAAATCTCTGAAGTCCGACAGCTTTTTACAATGTGACATTGCATTTGTACAAAAGTTGAGAATGATTGATACAGTCTAGATTGAAAGAAACTCCTGTCAGTTCAAGATATTCAGAACTACTCTAACAACAGTTCTTTTCAAAACTACCACCCTTTTACTCTACTTTTATTTTCCATCAGTAGATCTAGTTCCTTTTTCAGCAACTGATCATGCGCGTATCCTGGGGGGGCTGCTATGGTGGCCCGGACCCCGGCTAGGTGGGCGGGGGCGCATAAATTGAGCTTGAAATTGGCGAAAATTTGCTCTTGGGGGTGCGCAAAACTAGCTGATGACCTTTTTTTTTTTTTTTTGGCTTGTCAGCTCGTCAGGGGGGCGCAAATGTGCTAATGGGGTGCCAAAATTGTTGATGACCTTTTTTTTTTTTTTTGCTTGTCAACTCGTCAGAGGGGCGCAAATGTGCTCACAGGGGCACACAAAAAAAAATTGTTGATGACCTTTTTTTTTTGCTTGTGAGCTCGTCAGGGGGGCGCCAAAAATGTTGATGACCCTTTTTTTTTTGCTTGTCAGGTCGTGGGAAGGGGTCGCAAAATTCAGGGAGGGGGTTCCAAAAATTCAAAAAATTTCCAGGACAATGGCGGTTTACAGACAGTACAAGTATCTAGATCCACACAAACTGGTTTATCATCATTTTTTTTTCTTCAGGTGCAGATGTGGTGGCCACTGCAACGTTCTCCCGTCATTTGAGGTTGGGGACTGTGTATGCTGCCGGGAAATCCCTGAAGTTGCCACTGAAGCAGACACATTTGAAATGGCATGCATCACCCAGACGCCTTCTTTTGAGCCTGCGATATTGGACCATGTGTCCTTATACATTGGATGGCAACACTTCACTGAGAGGTGGCGAAGGCAAGCGAGATCGTTTGGGGCGAGAAACAATGAGTAAGTACATGCCTGTTATGAAAGCAGGAACCCCGTCATAAACGCAGCCAAACGACACATGGTAATTTGAATATCGACGTGTTGCTATTTAATTATAACACGTTGTTATTCGAATTACAACACATCGTTAATTTTTCCGATACGTAATTCAAATTACCTGTCGACAGAATTAACAATGTGTTGTAATTAAATAGCGACACATCATGCAAGTAATTTGAATTACCATTTGTCGTTTGGCTGCGTTTATGACGGGTTCCTGCTTCCCTAGTCTGTTGCCTTTTTTACTTGAGAAAATAGAAAATAAGATAAAGGGCAATTCCGTGCAGAGTGTCCCGAACGTCGCTTTGCTTTTTTCCATGTATTTCATCCAGAAGTGAACAATTTCCTTATATTACTACTGCCTAATGATTTGTCGATGGTGGTATCCCAAAGATATCCCCCTTTGTATGAAATAAAATTCGCAATGAGTAAAGGTCTGCTTTTTCCAGCATATTTTGAGCAGTGATAATGGTTATTACAATTTACATGTAGCTATTACCAGTTAAAATGTTCTTAATCGTACACCTGAAACACACTATTGAACACAATACCAATGAAGCTGCTACACCCCTACAATGAATATTCACTGTTATAGTTATCCTGATTATTGTTTTTAATTCTCATCCATTATACAGGAAGTACAGGTATGTTGCCTACCGGCAATTTGTTCGATGGTGCTGGGGCATACTAGGCAGAGATATAAGGGTCCAACTACCAGCCTGTGTTCAGGCAGTGATAACGAACACCTACCCTGATGGAAGAGGCCAATATAAAGGAATTGTTTTAAGACCCTTACATATGTAGAGATATTGTGCAAAATATACACCATGATAATCTTTGTCTTGTTTTGTTGTTATCTCCTAGTAGGCAAACATACCATTTGAGTGACATTTGTTTCATCCTTCGGCTCAGAGTGGATATGTGCCATATTAACTACATGTGTACCGTTAAAGGCCAAGTCCACCCTGACATAAAGTTAATTTGAATAAATAGAGAAAAATCCAACAAGCATAACACTGAAAATTTCATCAAATTAGGATGTAAAATAAGAAACTTATGGTATTTTAAAGTTTCGCTTAATTTCGCAAAACAGTTATATGCACATCCTGCTCAGTATGGAAATGAGGGAACCAGTGACGGCACCCACTCACTATTTCTTTTGTATCTTATTATGTGAAATATAGAATATTTTAATTTCTGCAGATTTCACAATTAGGAAACTCTCATTGAATTGTGTATAGGTTGCAACGATCGCAATTACACATGTTCAGCGAGGAATCAAACCTTGTTTCACATTATAACAAGAAAAATTAATATATTTTGTATTTCATGTAATAAAATACAAAAGAAATAGTGAGTGGGTGACGTCACTGGTTCCCTCATTTGCATACTGAGCAGGATGTGCATACAACTGTTTTGCGGAATTAAGCGAAACTTTGAAATATCATAAATTTCTTATTTTTCATCCTATTTTGATGAAATTTTCAGTGTTATGCTTGTTGGATTTTTCTCTATTTATTCAAATCAACTTTTTGCTGGGGTGGACTTGGCCTTTAACCAGGACGGATCCAGGATTGAGTAAAAGAGGGGGCACAAAAATGAAAGTTTGTGAAAAGGTAGACCCATATTCTTTTGGTCTCGCCAGCTTCTCGAAAAGTCGCTCAGTTGGGGGGGGGGGGAGGACGAAACAAAGAAATTGCGCCAAACCTTCTAAAATCGCTCAGTAAGGGGTTGTGGGGTCCAGTTTCCCTGGGGAACAATCAAGACAATGGCGGATTGCCTATGGTAAAAAGTCATACTTCTCTTCCAAAAGGGGAGGGGGGGCACGGGCCGGCTGTGCCCCCCCCCCCCCGGATCCGCCACTGCCGTTAACATCAATAGACAAAAATTTTATCTTATTATTTGGGTGTTGCAAGAAGTTATGATTGATTGCAAGTTGTAATTGTCACTGGATAATCAAAATCATTGTTGCATACACATCTTCTTATAAGGGCAGACCCTTAGCCAACCAGAATGGTTGTTCAAATTTGCCACTGATTTTCAGTTAATGATGGCAACGTTCTTGCATAACCTCATGCATGTTCCTGATTGTTTAGAACCAGTATCCAGAGACGAGGGCAAATATGATGCCGTTACTTTACTCATGTTGATGTAATATAACGCTTATCTTACAAATGCACATGATGAATTGAAATGAGTTTTATTACAATTATAAATATCTTCGTTCAGTTTTATACACAATCCATGTTCAATGTTTATTTATATTTTTGTTGTCATGTATGGAATTTGCTCAATATAATTATGGACCATTAAAAAAAGTTCAATATGAACTCATTTGTGAGTTAGATATTATCATGCCAAATTCTTGTTTTTGTACATGTCAATGTGCAATCACATTACAGTATATTGTTTCAGTGTATGAATGTTATGATGATCATGCTTGCACACAGGATGATTACTGGACAATGAATGAACAAGTGAATGACAATGAGTGGCATTCAACTATATGAATGAACAAGTGAATGACAATGAGTGGCATACAACTATATGAATGAACAAGTGAATGACAATGAGTGGCATACAACTATATGAATGAACAAGTGAATGACAATGAGTGGCATACAACTATATGAATGAACAAGTGAATGACAATGAGTGGCATACAACTATATGAATGAACAAGTGAATGACAATGAGTGGCATACAACTATATGAATGAACAAGGAAATGGTGAAGGGCTACATGCTGTATGGAAATTCTCATGAATTTAAATTAAGTACAGTGGAAACTTGTTATGGTCACAGCTCTTTGTATTGTTTTTTACTTTGATACACCTGTATAACAAGATTCTTGATATAAAAACGTAATTTCCATGATACCATAGACCTCGTTATAACAAATTTCCACTGCACTGTAACATGTATAATTCACAGATTTGTGAACTAAAGATCACAGAAAAAAAAGTTTACCTCTATAATGACAAATTGCTGTAATACTCAAAAAATATTTACACTTCATTCAGAGAGAATGTGAGTTATATCAGTTTTCAGAAGAAGCAATTATATATGACAATATGCCACCATACACGTAGCTTTATCAAATAGGGGAATTTAGAAGGTAAGGCCCAGTATAACAAAATCAAACTCAGTATTGACACGTCTGGAGCTCAGGCCGTGTCTGGAGATGAAGTCTCAGCTCGTGACTTTTTCTTTTTTCTTCAAACAATTACACTCCAAAGGTCCCACAGCCATTTCCATGAGAACTGAATTATATAAGAAATATGTGAATCGTTTCTTTTAAGTAGTTATGCCATAAGTAGTTTCATAATTAGAGATCTACATGTAACAAGCTATCGCCTATCACCCCGATGATCTACACTCTCACGCCCATCCAATATAAGCGCTGGCATGCGCTCCGTACAAACGACCCAACGATGACGTCATCAATAAACACTCCGTTCGCAAACGCCAATTCGCAATTCGTCGCCGTCTGAGACGGGCTGATAAAATGTGTTTTTACATTGATAAAATGATATTTATATTGGCAGTAATGAACACCAAGGTATTCAACACACATCCTGCTTTACATTCATATGTAAATCACCATATTTCGTGATCGGCAATACTGTTCTACTTTAAAGAAAGAGGCACATTTTATCACTCTCGGTTTAGGTAAAGAAGAAATTACAAAAATTAATGAAATACATTCAATAATTCCTCATGAATGGAAAAAGAACAACCGGCCGATAAGGAAATTTATTCATTGCGGTCTCAGTTTAGAAATAACATTTGCGAATAAAATTTATAAATTTGAAGAAATAACCTCTAAGATGGTGTATAGAACTTTAATTAAGAAGAATATAGAGATTAGCTCAGCATGTCACAACTTAATGGAATTTTATAATATTACAATTAAAGATGTTGAAAAGATTTTTGTGCAGCCAAGACTGTGTACATTAAATAGCAAATTGAGAGAGTTTCAGTTTAAGTTACTACATAAAATAGTTTACACAAATCATTATTTATATAAATTTAAATTTCGAACGAATAACCTTTGTTCATATTGCAATATTTTGGACGAGACATATCAGCATGTGCGGATATGCTTAATTTACCGATTTTAAAGGAACTATCATGGAAACAGATCCATATTGGAATAAACGGGACTGACATGAAAATGGAGCAATTATTGAATCACATTCTAATTTTGATGAAATTTATGATTTTTCATGGGAGAGAGAAAGGGGTACCTCCAAATCCAATTGAAATTAAAAAAAATTATTTGAAAATAGAGAAGAAGAAAAAGACCTGGCAATTGGTAGGGGAACCTTATCAATCCATCTGGGGAAATGGGAACACTTTGAGCAGGCAGCCTCCCAATTCAATCCGTAGTAGTGTGTTTATTTTTATTTTTTTGGTTTTTTGGTTTTTTGTTTTGTTTTTGTTTTTGTTTTTGTTTTTGTTTTTTTATGAGGTATGAGAAGGGTTTTTGGGTGCGGATATGCTTAATTTACCGATTTTAAAGGAACTATCATGGAAACAGATCCATATTGGAATAAACGGGACTGACATGAAAATGGAGCAATTATTGAATCACATTCTAATTTTGATGAAATTTATGATTTTTCATGGGAGAGAGAAATGGGTACCTCCAAATCCAATTGAAATTTAAAAAAATTATTTGAAAATAAAGAAGAAGAAAAAGACCTGGCAATTGGTAGGGGAACCTTATCAATCCATCTGGGGAAATGGGAACACTTTGAGCAGGCAGCCTCCAAATCCATTCCGTAGTAGTGTGTTTATTTTTATTTTTTTGGTTTTTTGGTTTTTTGTTTTGTTTTTGTTTTTGTTTTTGTTTTTGTTTTTTATGAGGTATGAGAAGGGTTTTTGGGTGTCAATGGTGCAGATGTGTGCTGGATACTGTTTTTTTTTTTAATTTAATACCTTCCTCATATTTTTTTTCTTTTTTTTTCTCAAATATGTTAATGAGTAATCAAAATAGATAAATTTAAGTTATGAAGTTTTAAATCTTAAACATCAGTTTATCAAAAAGTTTATATATGACCTGTTTACACTTTGACTCTGTTCTTTATCAGTATTATGAATTGTCTAAAGATGTCTAAAGATTTAATTTTAAAAGAAACGTATTTTGTACGATTGAAATTTATATTATTGATTTATATATGTATTATGAAACTTGTGTTTTGTGATTTCATGTATTATGAGGAAGGAAATAAAAATATCATTAAAAAAAAATAACAATCCTTACAATACTACTGTCAAGTGGTGAGGGGGTGGATGAAGAGATACTACACTAAATTGAAGTGAGATAGACAGAGAGAAACACTTATATTAAAGGTTGACTAAATTAGATAGAAAATGGGTGCTCTTTCCATGTAGTTTTGCCTTCTAATCACGAATCTGCCAATCGATTGTCCAATTATGTCTCGTTTTGGCGAAAAAGGGAGAAAAGTAGAGGTTTGGGACCGTTCCTTAAAACTCATGAGCTGATTGGCTAACCCCCCAAGTGACGTATGAAAAGTAAGAGGCACAAGATCTGCAGGCTGCAGCAAATAATATTGTACACAGAATGCAGTATTTGACCCCTCTGTTCAACGGACAATTTATGAAAAAAGGAAATTAATAAATATAATCTTAGGAGTGAATAATCAGCAGATTAGCTTTTCTTTTGAACAATGTTCTCATCCATCTGAGCTTGCCGAACGAAAGTTTTGCATTGGTCATAAACCCATGCACAGCCCTTTTATGCGTCTTTATGTACAATATAATTATGTCCTACACCAGGACACATCTTTAGTACGGCAGTTCCCCTCGTACATAGCGACTGGTGAACGCTTTTGTTTTGTTTATTTCACTTACGGCTTTTTTTTTTCACTTCGCTTTGCATAGTAGGCCTAGATTTTGGCTGAATTTGAATAACTTATATAGAGAGAGGTAAAGTGCCCGCGATTCCCAGTTGGAGGACTTTTCTGAGCCATGCAGATACGACCTCTGATTTATCAGATGATTTATCAGAACCCGAAGGCAAAGAAGCTCGAGTAGCAAGGGGAAATTCGACCATATTATATGTTTGAACCCCTCGCAGAATACGGTGAAGGAACTCCAGGGAGCTCCAACGCGTTGGAGCTCCCTGGAGTTACGGGTGAAGTATAGACCGAAAATTCTGTCGTTCGTTAGGTCGTCTTAGCTAACGAACGAGAGACAGAATTTTCGGTCTACGGGTGAAGCTGCTGCAGCTGCTGTCGTTGAAAAACAGATTGGAAGACTTGTCTCCAAGTCTGATCGTTGGAATAGCTGAATCTTTTAGCTAGCTTATCCTTCTCTTCATGCCAAATTTGGAATACAGGCCAGGATCCTCAAAATCATCTTCGGCAAAGTGATCGCTGCAGATTGTACTCCACTCACTTGGCCGGCCCTTGCCACTCTGCCCGCGTGAGCTTTACCTTTGCGACCCACAGCCACAATTTCCGTAGATTTTCATCTTTAGGAAAATGATGTAGGCTTACACCATCTTTAGGGGTCTTGCTACAGCCCGCAACTATACACCGATTAGGCATTATTGATGAAACTGTGTCCCAAAATCAAAGTTATTGTGAGGAATAAAACACACGAGAATACGCAATGCAAATGGTAGATGCGGTGAATATCATGCTCGGCACCGGACTGGGCCTGCCGGGGGCCTCCGGGCCCGGGCGCGCATAGTCTTTTGCTCGGGTCATCAGGTTTCCGGATCGCGCCAATCATTCGGCAAAATACGTACAGTCGTCGAAAAAAGAATTCAGTAAAGAGAGTCCAGAACTAGACTAGGGCGCGCACGGTATAGGTTAGTGGAATATTTTCCCTTACTTTTCATGCGTCACAGATCACGTGATCACGATGTCGCTTCGATGGGTTTTTTTAGGGGCGGGGCTTATGACTGTGTAAATCAGCAAGAATGTACTTTTCAAATGATTATAAAATATGACCGAATGCATAAAAAAATTGTGTGATGGATTTTTTTTTGGCTGATGACACCTTCCCTGATAGCAGAAAGTGGTAAATATTACGTGATATTTACGTCGTGGTTTTCGTCTTTTTTACGTCTTGTAATTACGTCAATAAGACGACAACTTGCACCAACGCAAGACGTCAAAAGCACGTCTTATTTGACGTCATCTGTACACTGCAAAAACTGAAGTGCTAAGCACTTTTTGAGGGCATGCATAGGGACTGCACTCAGAGTGCTATTTCAGCACTTTCACGGGAGCTGGACCGGCTCCTTAAACTGCTAAACATTCATTAAAAAAAAATATTTAGGCGAGCTTCGAACCAGGGTCCGCTGATCGAGAATTATTGCTGGCATTACCGCTAGACTAACTCACATTGTACGATTTAGAGCAGATCATATTGTTACATAGGGAATTTACGACACCACATAGTTCATGTTATCTACTTGACTCCCATGACTAAACAGGATTGCAAGAAGCATCTGTTAGTCCATCGGTAACGTCAGCGCCTCTCAATCAGCGGAACCTGGTTCGAGGCTCGCCACGGTCAGATTTTTTTTTGCTGGTAAATTAGCACACTGCAAGTGCTATAAACAGCATTTTTGTACAAGACGTAGAGATGACGTCAAAATAAGACGTCCTCTTAGGCTTCTTACGGAAAGTTTTGTCACCGTTTTCGCCGCGGCCAAAGTTGAAAAGGCCGATTTGCGGATTTTCTCCCGGATCTTGTCATATCCATCGGCGACTCTAAGAAGTCGCCGTTCAGCGGGATTAGCGCGAGCTTTTGTTATTAGACCCGCCCGGCGATTCCTTCGATTTCGCCGACTTCCTGTTCTTTATTTTTGTTCTGCCTTGAAAGAAGTTGTATATTTAGTGTTTTGAAAGAGCGCCACTTACGGTTTAAATGGTGACTCATTCTGTTCGCCCTTTAGCAATGCCAAATGCCATCTCCAGATGTCATTTCCGATAGTTGCTTCGCTTTCCAAAGGGTCAGTTTATTCATGTTATCAATTTTGCTTCTTATTTTCTTTGGAAAAAGTACGAATGTATTGAAGTCTCCGTCAAAGTACCGTACGTATCAGTTGTCATAGTTTTCTGAGAAAAAAAAAATACCTAAGTTTGTGCCATGACAAAGTCGGCCCATAACATTTGATTTTCCCCCACATCGAGCCCACCACAAAAATATATATGATAAAGGACATAAAAATTAATACACGAATAAGTAAAGGGCGGTGAATAAAATCTTGCGCCGGAAAACTATTCAAAATATTGCTTAATGTTCCAAACCCCCCCCCCCCCCCCAAAAAAAAAAAAAAAACTCAACTGCTAACAATAAAAATCCAATCCCAAAATACATTGTTTAGTTTCCAAGCAATGCAATTCTAAATTCACTTTTTAATAGTTGTATGTAGACGTCATGGCTGCGGATAAAAAAATGAAATTGAAATATCAGAACGAAAAACTTAATGTTCTCGAGTTAAGATCGGATTTCTGAATATAAATACAACTTTACTTTTGCATGGGTCGCGGAACCAGAACGGGGGACGGGCCTGGGGGCTGCAGCCCACCCCCCCCCCCCCCCCCACACACACACACTTTTTTGAGTAAACACGTTTCATAAAATGTATGAATTAGCTTAATATATTATCATTAATGAGTGAAATCAAGTCAGCCCCACACACACACACTTTCAAAAACGCCCCTGTGTTGAAACAGTAGCCTTTCTTTCTTTTTTGGCTTTGCCCTAAATTTTTAACGTTTTCGTTATATATGTCAACAACATCTCTTGGGTAATTCGGAATAATATTAAGCACACTTTATTCCAGCGCATGAATTAAAAGAATATTACTTAGTGTTTTGGGTAATGTTGTTACAAAGCAGCATGATTGGGCAGTTATGGGGAGAAAAGTGATTCGATAAGCCCGTTTGTTGTATTAAGAGGGATCGAGTAAAAAGAGCGAGAGAGCGAGGTAATTTTTTAAAATTATAAGAATTCCGGAACGATGACAAAGTTTTGTGATTGCGCCTGTCCCCGGATAAGTGTTGTTGACTTTGATATGTACGTCGTTAACCTTCATAAGGATCTTTTTCATCACCATGTTTGGTGAGATGCCCTGTCCCATAGGAAACTGTAAGTAACATTAAAAAATACATGTAGATTGATGTAGAAGATGGATGGCATAAAGAGAGGGAGGGGGTGGAGTGATGTGGCAGAGAGACAAGGGGACTGGGTGGCAGGGAAAGAAAGAGAGAGAGACTGTCAGGATGAAGGAGAAATTGACTCTGTCTCGGAGAAGTGACAGGAAGTCGTGAATGCTTATAGGTCGATTCACATTTCACCCCCCCCCCCCTTGTCCTCCGCGATTTTGAGATAAAGATAACGGCTCGTAGAAAACATATTTTAGGCGGAAAATTATAGTTCGACACCCTGACTGCTTTTCAGTTATTTGGACGTAATACTGCACTGTATTTAACAGGGGTGGGTACATGCAGGGAGGGGGAGTCCCCCCCCCCCCCCCCTTCCCGCGCGAAGCGCGAAAGCTCCGACGTTTTAGCATCTTTTTTTTAGGCGGAATGTTAGTTCACCGCCCTGGCTGCTTTTCAGTTATTTGGGACGCAATACTGCATTCTATGTAACAGGGCTGGGTACGGGCCGTTAAGCCGTAATGAATATAATCTTTCTTCATTCCCCTATTTTTCTTTCTCTCTTTTGCGTCTGCGCCCTTTTCAAGTGTTTCCCAGTGCACGTGCTCCCCCCCCCCCCCCCCAAGACACACCACTGAGCGAAGAGACCGAGCAGGGGTGGGAGGGAGTACCCCTCTCCTACATCAGGGAATCTGTATATAAAACTTGCATTTTAAAGCATCCCAGAATGTTTTTAATGAAAAGAAGGAATGTACGGATCTACGCCAATGGACGGAACACCTTAATTGAGAAAACAATGCGAGTGAACTAATTTTCTTCAATATTTTCGTATTGAACTTATGGCATTTTTTAATTTCCTTTCTTCTAATCATTAAAGTAGAACACTCAAGAAAATCACAAATATGGCAATTAATGTATCACTAGAAATTGGGAAGCTTACAGATGGCAATCGTATAAGTTTTATGTCAACTGCGTATATGATGATTATAAAAACAACATAAATAAAAGCTCTTCTCAGCATGTGGAATATCCGAGGATTCGCCAGAAATATAGCGATGTTTTGATGTCGTCATACGAGGGATCGATCCTGCTTAAGCAGACGACGTCCTATAATGAATGAACGTAATTGCAATGCAATTATTTATCAAATTATAAAGAGTTTGGTACATTTAAACATGACCTTATTTCACACCATTCGAAAAGGGAAAGTGAACTGATTCTGATAACTAAAACCGTTTGATTGTAAATACACAGGAGAAGGGTCAATGATCAATGAAATAAACCCCATTTTCAAATTGAAAAGCCCTGCGAATAATAGCTGGATGGTATTCGTTCCCTCTTGAAACGCCGAACATGCCGCGGTGCAATCAGCTGAAAATACAATGGCGTCTTATTTTGTTTACAAGTGACTGATTCCTTTATTTTTTTAACGCTGCATTTTTCATCAAAATAATACCATACACGAAGTTAAGAGTGAGGCAACAGACTAACATTAAGACTGACGCTAGTCAAGTAAGAGAAATAAGTGAAGAGGAGATGACAAAACAGGCACTGAAAAATGTGTATAATGTTATGGGACATCGTCTGCTTAGACAGGACTCGCCCCTCTTGTGTCGTCACACATCTCAGCAGCGTTCGAGGAGCTTTTCAGCTGCTATATCGGGGGCTGTATTTTACCGTTTTATAATTGATAATAATCATTAATTCAAATGTTTCCAAGCTTTAAATTTGGATAACCTTGTTTAATTTATGCCATCTATGCAATAATAAGTATTAAGCCAATATTTAAAATCATCAGTGTTCTACTTTAACAGATTAAAGAATGTGTTATTTCAAGATTAAACATCATGAGTTTAAATAATTATTAGTTTCAAGTTAATGCATCATAATTTTTATTTATTTTATCCAAATATATTGGGAGTGATAACACAGGCCATCCTCCCACCTCAAATATTTTGGGGGATATATACGTCCATCCCCCGAGATCGACACCCATGGTACAAGGGTGGGCGCGAAAACTTTGACGTTCTTAGCAAATTTTGAGAGCCAGGATAACGGCTTGTAGTACCTTTTGGGCCTTTTTCTGTCACTTCCCCACTTTTTCGCTCTCGCTTTTTTTGTTGTAGTGGCTGAATTATTATTATTATTATTTATTCGACCATAAAAAACGAATACAAGATATGCATACAGAGTAATAGATAAAAGATATATAGAACAAGATAAGACAAGAATGACATGTGGGTGAGGGTTCACAAAAGAGAAATTCTTCCCTGTTGCCCGTAGGCATGTGAACCCGCACATGCCATTCCGAGAAATATAATTTATATTGCACTACATACATATATAATTATACAAAAGAAAGCAAATGATCTTTATCTTTTTACAGCAGAAACTGGGGAACTTCCCTCTCTTTATACCCCAGTGAAATCCCCTTTCTTATTTACTCAATATACTAACTGAATGTTTGTTTGCAAAGTTTTAAATTGAAGAACATAAAATTGTATCAATCTGTCGCAAAATAACATTCATATTTATTTTTATCAAAGGCATTCACTATGTTGCAAATTTGTTATATGATATAAATGAAAAGTCTTTTTTTCGGGGTATATGGGGTATTGATATCTGAAAAGTGTTATTTTCGTTTCTGGTACTTAAAGGGATATTCAAATTCTCACTGATACTGACTCAGCCCCCTCATTTTCTGTTTTTATTCATTGAATGTGGAGTGGAATAAGAAGATTGTTGTTGGACAGAAGATTTTCTTCCCCTGAAATTGAACGCCGCAGTTACATCTATAGAAAATGTGAATGCCTTATTTCACCTTTGGCTTGTAAATCTCTATTGTATAAGAAGATCAAGGGAAGCGAGCATTCGTGTATTATATTGTTTCAATAGAGCCGGACACGCGTCCGTGATTTGACTCTTCGTCACAAACAATGGGGCATATGCAAATTTGACCTGGCTTTTGGATCCTTCCGTGGTTTATATAAAGCAGGATATCTTTTGACAAGTAGCTTTTCATCATGGATAGCATCGTTTCTTCAAATCAACAATCAAGGGAGAGCGAGGATTTCAACATGGAGTCAAACTGTAGCGACGACTGGCACTTGGACTGAGCTAATCCATGGACTCCGATGGGATGACGTCATATTCGTTCTTATTGCAGTATATGCACAAGTCTATACCAATCCAAAATTATAATATGAAAAGAATTATAATATGAATTGAATTATTAATTATTTATGATAAAGAGTGTCTGTACATTCATTAAAATCTTAGCCTATACAAAGAAAGTAACATGTCCATCATCATGTTCAAAATATGCATTTTGAAACATGAGCAGTCCCCCCCCCCCCCCCCCCCCCCCCCCAAAAAAAGGAGAAAGAATAACAATAAACGAATAAAAATTCTTTTAAAAAATAGAGAGAGAGAGAGATACCCCAACAAGAAAAAAAAGGACCATAATTAGCATTAAAAGCCGGTTGATAGGAGAATGAACTGGAGACAATAATGGATAGGGGTGGGGATGAAGACTATCTACCGGTGGTTATTGACGAAATGTTGGATTTCTGCTTTTGTTGGAGGTCATCTGATGAAAGTACCTTTCAAAACGTTGCAAGGGTTGGAAACCAAATAAACTGTAAAAACAGACACATCAATACTACTATAATTTTGCTACACAGAGGCGGATCTGAGTACAGTCTTGTGGGGGGGGGGGGGGGGGGGGGAGTTGTCACATGTCCGAAAAGTCTTCCACAAGCAACATCAAAAAGAATGAGAGAAAGAAAGAAATTGCTGGTACCCTTTTGTAGCGAGCTCCAGTCATGAGGCGATTTTGTGTGTGGAGTATCCCCCTTGACCGGACCGTATTTTGGCTAGTTCGACAGTCCATCGTTATGTGTTCTTTATAAAGGCCGATTGATTGAAAAATAAAGTAAAAGAGAAAATGTAAAAATGAACCCTTTACAATGCTTTCTATAAACTACATGTATATGCTACGTACATTGAGGAGATATTACGAGATTCTTTGAGAAAACAAATCCGAGGGAGCTGCCAAGCTTCATTTATTTTTTGCATCTAAGGCCTTAAAAACACTGTTTCTATCATATAGTTATTTCTTTTTCTTATCCTTCCGTTTTGTCTCCCTTGATTTGTTTCATTTTTTCTTCGTCTACCACATTCTCTATCAGGGCCAGCCGAACGTTTTTGAGATTGGTGGAGCCCAAATATGGGAACCATGCAGGAATATTACTATTGTGCTACAAAAAAGGGGCCCAGTCTCCGCCGTCGTCGACATTCCCGACAAAAATTTTGTTGACAACCCCAACAAAGTCCAATATCGTCGCCGTTGTCGACATTCCCGGCAAGCCAAAAAAAAAAAAAAAAAAAACACATGGGGGGTTCAAACTTTTTAAAAACACATTTTCTATGTCCGAGGCAAAAAATATCGGAGGCCGCCCCCCCCCCCCCCCACGGTTCCGCCGGCCATATCTATTATCGTCACAATTCGTTTTTTTTAATGTATTATTCATTTATTTTCTTAAGACATTATTACGACAATAACTCATAAACGTATTTGCATATCATATTTTCTATTTATTGTTTTATATGTATTTAAACAATTCGCCTTATGCTGATTCAATCTGATTTAACAATGAATGAATCAAGTCGTTTACTTTCATTCTTATTTTCCAGTCTTATCCTTCATATTTTCTTTCAAACAATATTTCATTAGTAGTCATTATTATATCATCATGATGTTACTGTTATAGGAATTAATTATTTTACTATACCACAGAACTCCTAAAGACGCCTTTAGTTCTGTGGACTTTACGCTTCGGAGAAGCGTATAGTATTCTCTTCTTCTACGCTTCTCCATTCTGTATTTTCCCATTTTGTCGCCTTTTCAAGTTATTCAATTTTGTTGATGTATATGGAAAATGATGATTAGTATTAATATTGATAACTTTAGCAGCTTCGTAGTAAGAAAAAGACTACCCTTTTCATAGTGCTAATGTGTTTTTTGCCAAAAAACATAAGGGAAAAAACGATGTTTCTCTTATTATTTCAATCATCTTTACAGAATCGTTGTTACAGAATCTCATGTTGTTGGTTTTTTTTTTGCCGCAGATCATAAGCTCTCATGAAACGGTCGGAAGACTAATAAATTCACAGTTTAAACCTAATAAATCGGTTCGACTTTCGTTAACTTCTAAAGTCTAAATAGGGGGAAAATGTTCAATAATAATTCCTCTGTTATAAGTAGTACGCTGGTATCCGAGTATATATATATTCGGGATTATTCTTTTCTACAGCTACCAACTTTGATCCGCCTTTGGAAAAGAAAGCAATCGATGAGTGTTTTATTATCATTGATCCTCTTGCTGAGTTATACATGTATTCATTTATGACCACAAAACGGGGAAGTGTCAAACCCACAGAACTCCAAAAGACGTAGAAGGCTTGTGCGGGTGCGAAACTATCGCCGTCGCTCGTACCTGGTCACGTGATATCCGCCATCTTGGTTAGTCCTTCAGATACCGGATCGTCAAGCGCAATAATTCATTTAACATGTAGATTCTATTCATGAACTTTTGAGTAATTTTCATCGCCATGCCGTTTTACACGGCATATAACTGTACTAACCGTCAGAAGAAGGGATGCGGGAAAACTTTCCACAGATTAGTTGATCTGATTAATTCAGTAATAAGTTATAATTTATGATGTTTTGACAATGTCGACTCTCTTCGTGTTACTTGGCTTTTTGTAGTACGTAGTCCCATCTGTTCATTTTACCGTTTTATTTTAATTACTCGCTGCAGTTTTCATGATGTGGTCTTATGAAAATCGCTCATTGAGTAAAGATAAATAACCTGTTTAATTAAATTAATGAATATTACCATTTCATACCTTTCTGACATTCCTACAGAATAGTTAAAGAGATATAAGCAGCTAGTTTAACCATTTTAAGAACAGTAAAAATTGTGACACTGACATTTTGCATGTTTTGGGACAAACATGACTGAAACTCGGTCATCACTTTCATGACAGTGAAACTCTGTGACAGTTATTTATTGACAGTAAAGTTAGACTTTAGAGAGAAATTCTAACTCAGTCATGACATGTAACTCTAAGGCCCAATAGGTAAATCTAAGTTAGTAATTAATACTCACGGTGAAGACAGAGTGAGCCAGTGTGTCTGTGATTGTGAAGACTTCGCTTCAGAAGTTCAGTCTACGTCTTCACTCTTAAGTTCTTCATTCTACATTTATAACACTAGGATTAAATAAAATCATACTGAAATTTGTTAGTGCTGTATTGAAATTGACAATGAAAAAAAGGAGAGGCAAATTTCACTTTTAATACATGAAATAAATTGACATTGTATTATTGAATGTCCATTCTGGCATTTCTATGTTAGATGTATTTGTTATTATTTATTAGTTTAGATGTGCCTGATATGTATCATACACTATTGTGGCTTAATTTAGTAATATTGCTGTACTGCTTCCTATTCAAAGCTGAAATGAAAATTTTAGTAACCATTTGCTTACCTTGCCCTTGTTCTGCCATTTATAAAGATTTTATTGAAACTGGAAAATATTTTATTCATCTACTGTTCAGTTTTTACTTGTAAGAGTTTGATATGAGGTGTGCTCATTTCAGTGCAATGCAATATATAGTCCTCCAGAAACTAGTTTTTACAGATCAGTATAATGATCCAGACGTAGAAGTTTGTTAGGATGTACATGTAGATTCTCACTGCATATTTCAACCTTTAAAGTACATCAAGTCCAATGAAGTGTCAGGACGGCTAAACTGGAAGTTAGATAGCTTTGGGATGATTCACAAATTCATGGGTCAATTATTATTATTGCCAAGCCGATATATGCGATACTATGCGATACAAAGGAGTAAAATTCCAGTTTGATGCAAAGATTCAATCGCTCGAGAAAAAACAACATTAAGAGTTGGATATGTGTGATAAGGTGACAGTTGCAGTAGTATTTTCTTTTATTGTTCATGTACATGAAGTACGTATTTACACTCCATGTTGTTGGTTGCACAGTTTTTTGCACATGTCTGCTGTACATGTATTTAGTAAACGTATTCATAGTCACAGGTAATCACTGAAATGGTCGAAGTTCTGTGTTGTTTTGCTTTGCTTGTTTTTGTTGTCCTAGTCTCCAATTTTATGCCAAATAAAACATTATATTTTTATTGTTAAAAGATTTTGTGAACTTTTGAATTATTTTTGGAAAATAAACGTTGTACTTAACTATTAATTTTTGTTTTTTTCGATTCCATAAAATTTAATATAAGATTTGCCTGTAACAGTTGATAAATCTCCCTACTCATCTCCTCTTTCTTTTCTCTTTTTTTCCAGTTGTGATGTATGTGTACAATGTAAATCTATTTACAAATGTAGTAAGCTTCTCTTTGAGTTTGTGTAATGCTATGAAGAGTGACATGTGCATTGTGTGTGTTTTTTTTGGGGGGGGGGGGTGTACTGTGACAAGCTTGTGCTTCATTGTTGAGCTACTAGCCTACATGTACATGAGGAAAAATGTCAGTGTGTATTAAGAAAGAGAAGATAAGGTGAATAATATTGATTCGAGGGTCGTTAAGCATTTGTTAAACTGGGGGGGGGGGGGGGGTGCTAAGCATGTGAACTAGCATATTATTGCAAAGCTGCAGTATGGTGAAATGTATCCACTAAAACAAGTTTATATAATAATTATCATCAAAGACAGAGCAGGTATGTTTACTAAGAGCAGGACATAAACATAACACAGTAGTAGCATGTTGAACAAAACTAAATCTTTGCAAAAAAGCAAATTAAATCGAAAGGAAAATTGTCCAATGTTTAAAGGCAAATAATATACAGTACTTGGAAAAATACCTTTATATAAATTTATATCGATAACACATTGGACAAAAAATGACA
The DNA here is from genome assembly GCA_025617745.1 of Heliocidaris erythrogramma. Lineage (NCBI taxonomy): Eukaryota > Metazoa > Echinodermata > Echinoidea > Camarodonta > Echinometridae > Heliocidaris > Heliocidaris erythrogramma. The sequence goes on from CM046854.1 coordinate 6,231,503, forward strand.
GGTTGTACAACCATATAAGTAATATCTTTATTTTTAAATGTTTGGTTTTTGTTTTTGTTTTGTATGTGATTTGTTTTTGATTTTTTTCCAAGGGGGGTGTCAAGAAGAATGATTGCGAACAAATGAACTCGGGCTCCGATGTACCTTGAAGGAGAACTACAAAAGTTAGTATCTTGGAAAAGAAGTGAAATTTAACTCTTGTCTCCTGAAAGAGAACTAAAATTAAACTGTTACATGTGTAATACACATTCAGTTGATGTCATTTATGTAAGGAAAATCAGACTTAAAAATTTTCAAATGATAGACAGATGGCCCTTTTGAGAAGATCGAATATAATAGCATTGTGACGTGCACGATCGGTAAGGTCACTGAAAAGAACGAGGACTAAGCAATATGGCGGCGTGTGCACTCGAGCGAATCTTCCATGAGCCTTCTACGTCTTTTGGAGTTCTGTGGTCAAACCCCTGGATTGGACCTCCATTGACAAATTGGGGGATTATTGGGGTTGGCGACCTTTGTTCGTATTTCCTTTCATCTGCAATGAAAAGACAGGAAATCCATTCATGCTTTTGAAACCGTTATAGAATTCAAGCTTGACCCAGTTTATCGTTTGTAAAGTATGGCGAACAATATAGTTTTTAAAAATGTGAATAACGCTACTCCTTTTATACAGAAAACAATTCAGCAGATTAAGCAATAATGAAATCGTGAACTCCATAATAAACCTATGAATGTAAAACAGAAATATGTAGAAGAAACTTTCCTAGATTTTCATCTGTTTATTTCTAACCTTTTGCTTTTATTTCATTATGCATGTGACATTTAATTATTATTATTGTATTTTTTTTGCTTCATGAGATTTGATCGTACTTTTTGTTTCCACTTTTCCTGTTGGTGTTTTTGTGTTCTTTTCTAAACGAATAGACAAGCACAGAAGACGAAATTGTTGTTGAAGAGGGTGAGAGAAATATAAAAATAGAGTTCTCATAATGGAGAACAAGAGACGGTAATAAAGAAGGTCAGAAATGAAGACAGAACGATTGATGGGAAAAGTGTAATTCCAGATAAAGATATGAAAATAATCGCGTAAATGGGATGTTCCAAAATATATCTATAATGAAGAAAAAGATGGAATCTTTATATAAAGCATATAGGTTTAGGTATGGTCTTATAAATAATCATGTTTTTGTTGCTTTTGTTGCTGTTATATTATTATTATCATCATCATCATCATCAACAACATCATTATGAATATCATATTCATGATATAATTACATCATTATAATTACTATTGTTCTTGTTGTTCTTCATCTTGTTATTGAAAATAAAAGATTACATTGTAGACCCGTTTTGAAAGAAAAGAGATTGGCCTGTGTCAGATGAGGATAGATGTAAAAACATACCTTTTGGGGGAACTTCGGTTGGGCCTATACTTGAAAAAATCGTAGGAGTGGTCGCCCCCTAACCCACGCCCCACTGTATCGCCGCCCCTGGTTACCTCTCATATATCAGTTATTCCGTTTTATTATGCATTTCATGGTTGTAACCGAGCAGAATTTTCGGTCTTCGGAATTCTCTATTTTTCTTTTTTTTTTTAGGGGGGGTGTATTTGCCAATATCCCATTTATGTTCCTTTGAATGAAATCGAGAATAGCCCAATATGTTAAGAATTCAATCAATAAAACTCTAAATCTGAATCTGAATCTTTCTTGTTTCTGCTGATGTTACAGGCGCGAAGGCGATGTTTTACCCTCCTGTTGATCGATCGCTTATCCTTTTATGGCCCGATCCCCAGAAGCCCCCCCCCCCCCCCATGATGATTTTTTTTGCCGTAAGCGTCTGCCAAGCTACATGTATATTTTGGCGGACAATTTACTGGAGAAATTTGTTTGATAGTTGATAAGAAATAGGCATAAATGTGTTTATGGCCGTGGTTCTCTCATCCTTGTTCTCCCATCGTTTCTTGTTCTCTCCATTCCGTTGTATAAACGATTTTTTTTTTGCGCCTTTTGTATTTTGCCCCCCCCCCCTTTCTCTCTCTCTCTTTAGACAGAGGGACACGGGGTTGGTGGAGTTATACGATAATCAATTCCACCCCAACTTTGTTTCCTGCATGAAATTCGTCTGTTTCATCCTAATTTCCTGCGTTGAAAACTGCTTGAATTCTTTTTCCGAGAGTAAATATAAACCTTCCATTCGTCTTTTTTCTTTATTGATTGTATTTATCGTATTTCGCCCCCCCCCCCCCCTTCATTTTGACCCCTTTGGCATTTGTGTTTTTTTTTTATTCTGAATTCCCGTTGTAATGTCCTATTTCTCACTTATTCACATGATTCATGACTTTTTTAAATAATTTTCATTAATTTTCCTTCCATTTCGTCATCCTTGATTTTTCCCTTCTTTCTTCGTCCACCGCTTTCTCTATTATCCTCACAATTTTTTTCTTCAATGTATTCATATATTTTCCGAAGAGAGTATTGCTACCATAAATCATTTCCTGTAATATATCATTATTACCATATTTTCTATTGTTTTATATGTATTCCAATAAATCGTCTTATGCTGATTCAAGCTGATTTAACAATCAATGAATGAAGTCATTTACTATTTTTATTTTCCATTCTTAATTTTTACCCCCAAAAACTATTTCATTAGTATTCATTATTATATCATCATGATACGTTACTATTTATTTTGGGAAACGTGTTTTATTATTTTAGCGAGACTAATTACAATTTTCCGATTCCTTCTGTATTTTCCATTTTTTTCCTCGATTTTCAAGTTGTTCAACTTTGTATTTATAAAATATTATAAGATATGACTATTTATAACTTTAGCCGCCTCGTAATAAGAAAAGAACTACGGTAACCATTTTTTACAGTATTCATGTGTTTGTTTGTTTTTTTGTTTATCTATTCTCATTTTTGCGGCAGATTATAAGCTCTCAGCGGTCGGAAGACTTATGAAATCAGATAGTTCAAAACGGACTAAATCAGTTCAATGTTCGCTAACATCTAAAAAATATAAAATAGGGGAAAATGTTCAATAATAACTCCTCTGTTATGACTGGTACGCTGGTACAAGTATATATATATATATATATATATTTATTTATATATATAAATTTATTTATATATATAAATTTATTTATATATATAAATTTATTTTTATATATAAATTTATTTATATATTCGGGATTATTATTTTTTATAACCACCAACTCCGATCCGCCTTTGGAAAAGCAAGTAATCGATGATGGATTTATTTTGTTAGATACCTTTGCTGAGTTATATGACTTTCCCGAAACGGGGGGGGGGGGGGGGGGAATGTTTTTACAACATGGACACTATGCCCATACAGGAACTTACAAAATGGGCCCTGAAAAGTAATCAACTTTCGAACTCAGAATACCCGAAACAAATATTGTGTAATGTGTTCACCTCCCTAAACATGGACGGGATAATGTCAGGCTGTGAAAAGTATAACCTTCCCCGATTTTAGCATATTTTATACCCATTTCACTGTATTATTATATCATCATGATGGGCACGTTCATCGCCGGGTATTGAAAAAAACCCTTTTATTGTGTTTTTGTGTACAGGCATGGTTCGCACCTTGTCATGGCAGCGCCCCCTCCCCAGAAATCGATGTGTAACGACAATTTATAGAACACTATACAACGTGTAAAATACCGGAATTGGAGCTCCATTGACAAAATCGGGGATTAGCTGAACTGTTTCGTTCGTATTTTCTGCAACGAAAGACAGGAAATCTATTCACGCTTTTGAAACCGTTAGAACCTACGCTGCGCTCAGTTTATCGTTTGTAATTTATGTCGCTTGACTAAATATATTGAGTTCAATAAAATGTGAATAATGTTACTTTTTTATACAGAAAAACAATTCAGCAGACGAAGCAATAATGAAAGTATGTGTGATGCTGATGATGAGAAATCGTGAACTCCATAATAAACCTATGAATGTAAAAGAAAAAAGTAGAAGAAATGTCCTCCAAAGATTTTCATCGATTTATTTTTAACCTTTTGCTTTTACTTCATTATGCATTTCAGGTTTTTTTTGCCTCATGACTCCTTCCTGGGATAAAAAACAGCTGCATGATTCCATTGCACGCGCGATCACGTCAGGAGTTCAAAGTTGAAAGTGTAATTACGAATACAGTAGGCCTCGACCTACTACTACTTTACTCTTTACTCTTTACTCTGTCAGCTCCAACCCGTCAAAAAAAAATCAGATCAATGATAAAATAAACTTCTGTGGAAAATATATAAAAAATGAAAAAAATGTTTCTAATATATGAAAATCAATTCGGTGGCAAAGCTGGAGAAAAAGAACCCGGCCCGCGAGGCGAAGTTGTCGATTGATCTAATTTGCATAAACTATGCAAATAAGGCAGAGATCGAGGGTACAATTATGGAATGAATAGAGCGTGCGTGCACAACTAGCCTATTTTGATTGGGCGGTTCTCGGCAGTGAGCCTGAGCGTTGCTATGTGCGCTTTTCGAGTCGAGTTCAAGAGGTTTTGAAACTGTTTTTCTACCCCAAATCGTTATCATTTCAAAGTAAAACAAAGCAAACCACACTGTTAAAACATGTATTAAAAAAACTACGGATTAAAAAAATGTTGATTAAAAATCGCTCAACATTGGTTATAAAATGAATGTTGGTTAAAAATGACTTTTAATCTTGCGTGGGTTAAAAATATTGTTGATTAAAATTATTTGTTTTATTCTTGTTGGTTACTTTGTAACCAACATTGATTAAAAACAGTATTCTCTGCTTTCCCGCCAAACTGATAGTGCTAACTGTCAAGACACTTTATCGTTTTGTTGGTTAAAAGTTTGATCAAAGTTGATTAAAATACCAATCGCGTGACCGAACAGCGCATGCGCATATGGATTTGGAACAAATTCGCTGCGCACAAATCTATCACAGAAATTGTTTGCGATAAAAATGGAAGGCATTGTCATTCAAGTCGCTGAATGAGTGGGGACTTTCAAAGAGTTTGTCGGCGTGTTTGAAGGTGAGAAACTATTATTCATATATGTGATTGTTGTCCAGCTTAATCTTGGGAAGAAATAGATCTACAGTGTGCTCTTTCTTTCTAATTTAAACGGCTTGGGAGCAAGTTCGACCTGCTCGATCTGGACTAGACCTGGCTAAGCCAGGCCCACCGGTAGATTTACTGACTGCGCCTATGGTAGCGAGGAGGCGACGCCGGCGGTATGGCGGTGTGTTCAACTTCGCGCATGTCCATATTTCGCGGACAGGGCAATAATTTTATGACAAACACTGAAACTAGAACAGTTTTTTTAGAAAAAGATATAAGCACCAATGTAGGCGTAGGCGTAGTCTACCGGTGGGCCTGGCTTAGTCAAGTCTAGTCCAGGTCTGAGAAGGTCGAACTTACCAAACCGCTGAAATTAAGTAGATCACTGAGTAGATCTATTTCGTTATATAAGGCTAGCTAGACAACAATTACAGATATGAAAAGAGTTTCTCCGGGGAGTTTCTCATCAAATAAATGTAACCAACAAATGGTTAAACATTTAACCAACAATTTGTTTAAGTTTAATCAACACCATTTTAACCAATGTTGAGCAAAATATGATTAACCAACAAATGGTTAAACATTTAACCAACAAAATAAAACTAACCAACAAAGGGTTAAACATTTGACCAACAATATGTTTTAGTTTAATCAACACCAATTTAACCAACGTTGAGCAAAATACGATTAACCAACAAATGATTAAAACTTTTAATCGACCACAGGTTAAACTTTAATCAACAGGCCGTTGATTAAAGTTTTAACCTACAAATGTGTGGTTCACCTGGTAACCCTCGGTTGATTAAAATTTTAACCAACAAGATTAAAAATTTTAATCAACGTTCTAACAGTGCACTATGTCAAATGTATAATCATTCGAATCAGTAAGGATTTATGTTTATTCATGTAGTAATGAGTGAAATAAATGGTGTAAAAGTGGGCTGGTCTCTTCGATTTTCTCAGACCGCATATCTCAAACTTGAAAACGTCGGAGCTTTCGCACTTTTAATACTGGGAAAGGAACTTTTTCAAGCTTCCTCTTCTCCCTTTTCGTACATTTCTTTGTTTTTCCTTTTTTCTGTACTCTTCTCTTTCCTAAAACATTGTATAGTTCTTTTTTTCCCTTAATCTATCCTCTTCTCTCTCTTTATGTATTTCTGTCTTCAATATTTCAGCGTGGGCAATGGAACAAATTTTTCCGCGATATGGCTAAACAGTTGTGTACAAAAAAAATGTGCGGCTGGGGCACGTGCCACAACCCCTCCTCCCGTAGATATGCCACTGAAACGAAGAACATTTGTTATCAAACACAAACAAATGTTCTTATAAGCTACTGTAAACGTTAAACTTGATTGGATTAGAGCAAATTTTTCATAATTAGAATGGATAAATATCTAAATAGTAAAATTCAACTTCATCTGGGGGTATTTCATAAAGCAGTTCGTAAGTTACGCACGACTTTACGCACGACTGGTGGTTAGTTTTGGTACTAAATAATTGAGAATCTGATTAGTATAGCACCCAAGAACATGTTCCAGTTGTTCGTAAAGTCATTCGTAACTTTACGAACAGCTTTTATTATGAAACACCCCAGGCATAGATTAAGCCGTCAATAACAATATCTCATCCATAATGCGAAAGCGTCATGAGCAGTATAAAACTTTACTACACAATGAAACGAACGCGCTGTACATGGCCAACGATTACATTAATATTTTACAAAAATATATGAGCATCAAGGCAGAATAGTAAATATTTAATCATAAATTTAGATAAGTAATTAATCAAGTTAGATTTTCTAGTACCTATTTCTTCATAGCTTATTTAGTTTTGTGTAGCACGAGGGAATACCACCAAACGAAAAATACATTCACCCTCTTTTTGTTCGTAATATTTTATGGTAAAAAGAAAGAAGAAACATAAAATAGTTAAGAAGAAGAAAGAATTCATGGCTGTTGTATTAGTGATTTCATTCAATTTGAAATAACTCTTTTAAAGCAGGGAATTACTCGACATACTATACAATTATATTATTTTCTATTCATGAGTGTTGCACTGCCTCCTTTTGGACAATTAAGATTTCGGCATCTTTTGATAACATAACTATAACCATAAACACTAGTACTAGATATTTAACAGAAGTAAAATAATAAATATACCAGTTGACATGTATTCCTATAAAGTCGTCGCTGTTCGCCGTATTTTTCATACATGTATTAATTTGGCTTCTAGGATATGCATAAACCAAACACTAGAGGGGGTATTCAACAACCACGATCTCAAACACTATCCAGCAATGTCAGTGCGGGCTATTTACGGCGATCCACCTGCTAAACGAGATAAATAAAACTTCCGCCGCATCGCTCAGTCGGCGTTTTGAGAACAAAGCCGCTCTGCAGGCCCGCCGAATCAATCGTAAGAAGCCTTAACATCTTGCGTTGGAGTAAGTTGTCGTCTTATTGCCTTAATTACAGGACGTAAAAAAAAACGAAAACCGCGACGTAAATATCACGTCATTTTTAACACTTTCTGCTATTAGGGAAGAGGGATGAATATGTAGAGATGACACATGTTTTCAATAAACCATTCTTAATTAAATTGAATTGAATTGAATGAATATAATGCTATATAAGTACGGAAAGGAAGGCAGAAAAGGTATATAGACGCAGAAAAGATATATAGAGGCAAAACAAATGAAGTAGTGAGAGAAATTGCATTAGAAATAGACATTTAGGGAGAGTGGGAGAGTGGGAACAGAGGGAGAGAGATACAGGGGAGACTGTAGCAAATTAATGAAAGGGCGAGGGAGAGATAAAGAGATAGACATAAACAAAAAAGAGTGCATGAGATACACAGAAAGAGTTTGAAAACGACGGGAAGCATGGGAAGAGGTGGGCATGGGTTTTTTTTTTCCGTGCATGTTCTACCACACAGTAGCGAGAGCTCGAAAATCGAATTGCTCCATTGACATCATGTACAATTTCTATGAATAAAAATCAAACCAAAATCCAGACATACTTACAGCTCAACCAAACTGGTCAGTCCTGAGAAAACCCCTTCACTAATGGTAGTGATTTGATTATTCTGAAGATACCTGCAGGAGGGAAGCAGATGAAAAGGTTTGAAAAGGTTTGATGGTTTATTTAACCTGACTGCTAAGAAAGCATGTGTATGTTTGTAAGTAAGCAACCAGGGGACCGACGGCTTTAAGTGCTCTCCACGGGACTTGGTAATGAGGATTAATGCCTTACCAAAGGGCAATAGTTCAACCACTAGGTTTCACGCCCGGGTCCTCTAATTACGAGACCACTGCTCTACCACTGAGAAATGAAATCAATATATAAACAAAAAGTCATAGAGACAAATAGAAATATAATCTGCAGGGTCGGGTAGGAAATTAAAGGGCAATCCAACCTTGGTAATAAGAGTGTGAAAGCAGAAAAAATAAGAAAAACAAGATCTTGAAAGTTTGAAAGAAATCAGACAAGGACTAAGAAAGTTATGGTTGTTTGAAAAATGAGATCACTACATTTATGCGAATCTCAAATTGGCAATTTGGTGAGTCGATTGTGATATTTCTGTTGACAACTCTCCAATTTACGTAAAAATATTAATTTGCGGTTTTCTTTGAGGCACTTTTACCCTCGGGGCAGTACTCAAAATATATTGGAGATAGCATATAGTTATAGGTCCTCATGAAAGGAAAAGATCCAACTGAGCAATACATTTTGAAAAAAGTGACATCTTATAGTCATTTTGTGCGTTGGAGCGAATGGGGGAGTTGTCCACAGCTACATCACAGTGACTTTACTTATTTGGCCAATTTGAAATTCCCATATGTATAAGGATTACAACTTTCAAAAATTCATAACTTTCTTATTGTTTGTCCGATTTCGTTCAAACTTTCACCAATCTGCTTTGCTGATTTTTCACCTTTCTGTCACAGCAGCTTGCTCTTAAGGTTTGATTTCCCTTTAACATGGGAATCTAAGACATTTTTAACATTCTCTCTGCTTTACACGCGGCTGATTTTTGAAAAGTAAGTTATATGCATCGACATATCGGAAGGCCCCTTCACGACTTATGGTTTTATAGTGATAACTCTGAAGATACCTTAAAATAAATAAATTGATATTAAATGTAATATTAAGAGATAATTTTGCAAGAAACCCTTGGAAAGATCAACAACAAAAAAAAACACTTATATTCTTTTCACGCCAAGGTCCCATCTGGGGTATTGCCCGAGCGACGGGACCCCGGTGTGCATCCCCTACCCACCCCCCATCATTTCGTTTCTAATTCTGTCCTAAGTGCAAAAGTGGGCATTTTAAAACTGGAGTCCTGATTACTAATCAAATATGAATCCCCCATTACGAGGGCATGCTCAAGGGCGGTATTCTGAGATTCATTTCATCTCAGATAAAATCTGAGATTTTAAGTCAGTGAAATAAAATACCCTTAAAATATTTTTAAATCGGTATTCTGAGAACCATTTCAGCGAGATTTTATCTCATCTAAGACACGCCCATTTATGATGCGTTAACCAATAACACATCTTGTAATAAAATTCGATAATCATATGAGAATGTTTCTTGAGAAATTAGTCAGTACTCAGTATCTTTTTGTTTATTTTGATTGCACGACTAGCATAATATTTGTGCAAATATATCGCACTCACCGTGTATCCTAGAGATAAACTAGCCCCTAATAGCCCCTACTTCAGTTTTTTATCTTACCCACAAATATGATTGGCGTAAGCGTTAAAAAGCTGTGCGTATCATGCGTACAACATGTATAGGCACGCAAAAGGTAGGAGATTGAGATAAAATATGAGATAAAATCCGAGATAAAATGTGGTCTCGGAATACAAAAACATAAAATAACAAAATTTTAGAGATAAAATGATGCTCAGAATACCACCCCAGGTTTTGCCTCTGATATGGGGGGGGGGGGGGTGGAATATATTGGGGAAACTAAAGAGGAACGACAGGCATGCCTACTAAATTTAAATTTTGCCAACAATTGTCATTTTCATTTTTTGGAGAATAGAAAAAATAATGATTTCTACCAAATATGCAACTTCATTAATGATCGAAGGTCTGAAGAATGTGAGAGGTAACGTGTAAAGAGGTAACTGAGCACTGATTTGCGCTTTTACTTTCATCGATTTCTACATTAATAATTATATTTAACCAGTGAAATTTAAAGCATACTTAATCTTCTGTTCATCTTATCTTAGACTTATTCTTGAAAATACAGAAACAGGTCCACCTGCTAGGGCCGTGCTATACTGATTGTCCTTCTTTTGAGACAATAGGGGACAAAGGGAGTTGGGGCGGGGGAATAACATAACAAAGGTAAGAGTCCGTGGGTTACCTGTATGGAGTAAGAGAGGGCGGTAGGCATGATTTCCCTTACCCATCTAATAATACATTTTAATATGTACGAATAATTTATTAACATGTACATTTCAAATAATAAAATGTAATAGTCCCAATCAAAATTGTGTAAAAGAAAGTAAACACTGACATACCAGAAACAAATACGCCCCTGCCCTCGAATATAGAGCAGGATTTCAACACCCCTTTGACCCGCCCCCCCCCCCTTCCCCCGGTAACTTAATGAATTAAATAGTAAGTGAAATAAACAGAGAGAAAACACACAAATAAGAAACGAGTGATGGAGAGAGGTGAGCATGGTGTGGAAGAGATGAAGATAAACACGAGAAATTAAAAATAGACTTTTAGAAGAAGTCTAACATGGCGTGAAATGATAGGAATATCAGGAAGACATTCACTCATGATTCGGGTAATAAGATATCCGAACTGTAGATCTAAAATGATGACAAAATAAATATATTATTCGCAGTTGGGAAAAGCAAGGGCCCTTCTCTCTCATTCCCTTTTGCCTCAATTCTGCCTCAAGTCTATTTTCTTAAACTCAATTTTCACTTCCCCTCGCCACTAAATGAGTTTTTAAAGAAATTTGTCAACATACCCATTTATTCTGTCGGCGAATATATTTAGATGTTTTTCAGTTTCTTTGCAGTTGTGTTTATCCTACAACCCGCCCCCCCCCCCCCCCCCCCCCAAGGAAAAGACGACCAAGGATTGGGGTGATAATGATAATAACAATTACAAACATTCAAAGGGACCGAATCTACTACAAATTACTCTTTATGAATAAACCCTAAATTAACAACGTAAATTCAAATCGGTCTGCCCTCACAATGTCCCTTTTCAAAAAGTCGTTATTTGGATATTCTAAAGATATCCGAAATCCGATTTGGCATAAATGCAATAAAAAAATAAACGATGACAGATGAAAGGAGAGAAATAAAGATGAATATCACTCAATATCAAAGACAGAAAGGAAGGTGGAGAACACTATAGCAAATTAACGAATGAGTGAAATTGAGATGGAGAGTGGGAGAACTCTAGGTAGGCGAGGGAGAGATGAAGAGAGAGATACAAACAAAAGAGTGAGTGAGATATGCAGAAAGAGTTGGTGAATGAGAGGGAGAGGTTCGCATGGTGTAAAAAAGAAACTATGAAAGATGAAGACAGTCGTGATCTTGAGAAAAGGCACATGGCATGACATAAGTAGACTATGTATAATACTACATATAGAGATGGGGAGAAGGGAAGAGATGAAGAGATGAAGAGAGACTGTACCAAGTTGAGATATTGTTTAGTACAAACATTCAAAGGGACTGAATCTACTTTACTCTTCAAAATTAAGATGGGGAGTTGGAAAATTAGAGGTAGGCAAGGGAGAGATGAAGAGAGATATATAAACAATAAAGATTGATTGAGATACGCAGAAAGAGTTTGAAAACGATGGGAAGAGGTGGGCATGGGTTTTTTTGTTGTTGAAAAACATATGAAAGATGAGAACCCTTAATAGAAAAAGGCACCTATGTCATGTTTATAGAAAAACTAGACCTAAACCCTTTTCACGCCGAGGTCTCGTCTGAAAGATTGAGATAGGCATGGACACGGAGAGCGAGAGTAGCACCATGTTTAAAAGGAGGTGAGGGAGAGATAAAAAAAATATATCTATACAAACATAGAATGAATAAAATACTCAGAGAGTAAAACAAAGAGAGAAAATCAAAGGGATGGAGAGAGGTGCCTAATTGGTGCAGATGAGTTAAATACAGACATAAAATATATAATAAGAAGAAATCCCGTGCATGTTCTACCACACAGTAGCGAGAGCTCGAAAATCGAATTGCTCCATTGACATCATGTACAATTTCTATGAATAAAAATCAAACCAAAATCCAGACATACTTACAGCTCAACCAAACTGGTCAGTCCTGAGAAAACCCCTTCACTAATGGTAGTGATTTGATTATTCTGAAGATACCTGCAGGAGGGAAGCAGATGAAAAGGTTTGAAAAGGTTTGATGGTTTATTTAACCTGACTGCTAAGAAAGCATGTGTAAGCAACCAGGGGACCAACGGCTTTGCAAGGGACTTGGTAATGAGGATTAATGCCTTACCAAAGGACAATGGAGATGTAGAGTGGGCACTGGCGTAGACAAGGGGTGGCACAAGGGGGCCATCCCCCCCCCCCCCCCCCATTCAGCCACTTAGAAAAAAGGGGAAACAAAAAGCGGGGGAAGTGAGAGAAAAGGCCTAAAAAGGCGCTACAAGCCGTTATCTTTTTCTCAAGATTTGCTAAAACATCAACGTTTTTGCGCGTCGCGCGGGGAAGGAAAAATAACTCTCCTCTCCCTGCACCCACCCCTGTTACATACAGGGAAATGTTGCGCCCAAATAAATGAAAAGCAGTCCGGGCGTCGAACTACATGTATAACTTTCCGCTATAAACAAATTGTTTGCTACGAGCCGTTATTTTTTTCTCCAATTTGCTGAACCGCCAGAGATTTCGCCATTACCACAGGAAGGGGGAATTCCACCCCCTCCTCCAAAAACCCCAGTCACATACAGTGCAGTATTGCGTCGAAATAACTGAAAAGCAGTCAGGGCCTCGAACTATAACTTTCCGCATAAAAAAAAAATGTTTACTACGAGCCGTTTATCTTTCTCTTGAATGGGCAGAGAAAAATAACGAAATGACTTATACATAATCATGATATATAACAATACATTGTAAATTGATTGTTTCATGTTGTCACGCTGCCAACACTCTCAAAACATTCTCTGAATAGAAACCATTTCTTCAGTAATTTCTTTTCCTTGAGATTCGTTTGGCATGTTTATTTTTTACATTTCGTAATAACATTATTTTTACAGATAACGTGGAGAAGGTTTACGGTTCACCAAGTGTTCGTCCTGATAGGGACTGTTGGGGTACTTAAAGGGAAATTAACCTCAGCGTATGAATTAGCTTATTTTGAATGGTGTAGTATATGCCTCTTATTTGATACATGCAATTTCATGTAAAAACACAGGATATAGATATAAATCACTATTTTCCAGCCAAGTTATCGTCTGCTAGCAATAATAAGGGGGCTGCCATTACTTTATGTGTACACGAACATATTTTTCATCCCAAGTAAAATTTCCTTCATCGTTAACTTGTAATTGATTTTTAGAGGACAAATATATATTAGATAAAGTCACATATTCTGAAATGTAAGTTTAGTTTTATATATTTTTTAAAAGGTCTTAATTTGTTCATAAAAAATATACTTCATAAAAAATATACGTCAAGGACGGAGAATTGACGTCAAGGACGGAGACAATCGTAACAATACCAAAACAAAGCGAGGAATCTGCTTTACAGGATGGCTATTAGAACTCATGGGTCGTCAATTATCTAGGCCCATGGCCAATAACAATCGTAATACAATCAGAACAAAGCGACGTATCTGTTGTAAAGGTAGGCTATTATCAATGCATATGGTACCTAATGATCCGTGTCATGCACAAAATGGCAGCCTCCATGGAAAGACGTAGCAGACAATAGGTGCATCTAGAATATCACGTGGGGTTAATTGTCCTTTAACTCCAACGCGACCAATTCACCAACCAAGTCGCCACCTACCCAAACCTCACGGTATAATCTCCGCCCATGCAACAGTCACTCCCGCCGCTAATCACCTTCACATCGCCATCCACGACATCCCCGACCTCTCCCACAGAACTCCAAAAGACGTAGAAAGCTCATACCAAAGAGTTTAAATACGAAGAGTGCTCAGTGACGAAATAAAGCACGCGTAAATATTGTGGTACATGTCGATCGCCCCAGAGGGAAAGGTTATAGTCTTAATCCGGATGTTCTTATTTTTTTACTTTCTTTATTATTTCCTTCTTTTTCTGGACAGCGCTTTTGTCGTTTCGTAAAGCCCTAACTAAAGGGCATAATCTTGATATTGTCCCTTGAAATACAAACGTATGTCCCAAAACAGATACGAATCAACTCTAACTACACCAGGGAGGAGAGGGAGAGAGTTGGGAGGGGGGGGGGGGGGTGGCTCGGACTAGATGTTTTTTTTTTTTTTTTTTTTTTAAGTTATTTGCTATGAAATTTCTATGTGATGATGGGGGGGTCCAAACATGTTCCCTGCTATTAAGCTCTATGTGAGCAAACACTGCGATATTTGACGGGAAGGTCGAGAAAAGTTATTTAAAAATAATAATGTGCTATCTTTATTTTTCTATTAAATCAGAATATTTCATTTGATATGATTTATGCAAGTTATAGGGAATATAGACCTGCAATGTAATTTTTTATTAGCCTTCTTTTTAAATTCAAGACAGAAAAAGCGTGCGAGCAATTCCTTATATAAATATAAAGATTACATTAAGAGTGGCGTATCCGAGATTATCCAGGAATGTACATGCCCCTATGTGCCAGCCAAAACAAAATATGAAAGGAAATGTGTACCCCCGCACAGAAAGAATATAACCAACCAATATAACCAACTTATGGTAAGTTATTTGTAATATTCCGCTGTAGAAATGTGAGACGACGGCGAAGAAAACGGTATAGGGGCTTTGCTCCGAAGCCATCACCAACGCAGTAGGGCCTTTACCGATTGTACGAAAAGGGGGATGGCCTCCGTGTTTTGAATTCAATTAACTAGTAACCAACAATATAGCAGCTGATGATATAATTTATTTATTACCATGTCCTAGAAATATCCCATTACTTTTGCCCCATCTCTCTTTGTCTCCCCCCTCATTTTCCAATACTCTCTTTTCTCTCTTACAACAGATCTGTAAAAAAATGACTCCAATAGAATTAAGGAAAAAATAATGATCTCTTATTTTTAAAATTTGTGTTTTATTAGGAAATAAACAAAGATCACAACAATTACAAGTGATATGCATGATAAAAAAAAATCACTGAGCAAAAAAAAAAACCCAACCAAAACAAAATAAAGCAACTGGAACAAATTTTTTTTTAAATGGACTAATAATATCTGATACCCTACACCCCTCCTTTGACAGCCCTGCATCAATTTTGTGCCCCCACCCTACTACATCCCGCATTCGCCCTTGTCATATAGTCAGTATCAGACTCATATCCATAACAGGGTTCAGAAGCCCTTCCCCCCCCCCCCCCCCCCCCCACACACACACTACATTGTCGGTCTCTCGGAACCAAAGACAACCAAACAACGAACAGCAAGCAAAGCCAAGTTTGGGCAAACTGACATAATCATCGGCAAAGCCAACAGCAACGGCAACGCCACCACCTCGATCGGGATCGCAGAGGGGTAGACCAAGCCTAGATAGTGCTAGACACCTAGCCAGTGGCGGCACCAGGGGGGGGGGGGCATTTAAAAAGGTGAAAAATTGTTTTTGTATACCCTTACCCCCCTTTTTTTTTTTTTTTTTTTTGCTTGTCAGGAATTATGGAGGGAATCTGGACCCCATAACCCCTATACTGAGCGATTTTTGGAAGTTTGGCAAATTTTTTTTTTTTTGTCCCTACCCCAAACCCCCCCCCCCCCCCCCCCCCCCCCCCCCACTGAGCGACTTTTTGAGAAGCTGGCGGGACCAAAAAAATACGGGTCTACGTTTTGACATATTTTGACACATATACATATTTGTTGTATCCCCTATGTTACTGAATCCTGCATCTGCCCCCCAACATTTTCTTTTGATCCCCACTTGCCCCCCCCCCCACTTTAAAAATCCTGGTGCCGCCACTGCACCTAGCATGTCCATGCACCTATTCTGCTCGGCTATCAATGCTGCTTGCATGAACATCAGTCATTAGGCTAGGCGGAATACGGTTATAGAACATTGATTATACGAATTTATGAACTTAACACATTGTATTTTGCCTCTGGTACATTAGAAATATAGTAGTGAACTGGAATTTAGTTACATTTTCTTCTAACCGGCTAGGCTGGGTTTGCTTTCGGGCGGACGTACGTCTGCTACCTGGTCGTCTGCTAGTGCACGATATAATTGGATGTCGTCACTCACGTGATCGATACACGCCCATTTACATTAGGTCATCGATAACAAATTGGAATGCACGTGTAGTATGCCAAATTATTTTTTTTGGTCGAAAGCATGCATATTCCCGGGGATTTGTGCGGGGTTTATTGGACTCACCGAGCCTCAATTATACCCTTCCATAGCTTTAAATTTCATGTAAATTACATTTTTCCTAATTTCAAATAAATACTAGGGGAATTAAAATCATTTCAAAACCGCTGTTTTTATGTGCTATCCAATGGGAGCTGGAAGGCCAAAAGCATGCATATTCCCGGGGATTTATGGGGTATATTGGACTCATCGATCCTCAATTATACACTTTCAGGGCTTTAAATTTCATGTAAATCACATTTTTCATAATTTCAAATCAATACTAGGGGAATTAAAATCATTTCAAAACCCCCGTTTTCATGTGTTAGCCTATAGGAGCTGGAAGGCCAAAAGCATGCATATTCCCGGGGATTTATGGGGGTTTACTGGACTCACCAAGCCTTCATTATACCTTATTAGAGCCTCAAATTTCATGCAAACCACATTTTTTACATTTTCAAAGAAAAATTATGGGAATTATAATCACCCTAAAGTTCCTTGTTTTTGCGTGTTAACCTATGGCAGGCGAGACGTTTTTGGTCAAAAGCATGTATATTCCCGGGGATTTATGGGGGGTTTACTGGACTCATCAAGCCTTAATTATACCTTTTCAGAGCTTTAAATTTTATGTAAATCACGTTTTTTATATTTTCAAATAAAAATCATGGGAATTATAATCATCCTAAAATTCCTTGTTTTCGCGTGTAAACCTATGGCAGGAGAGACTTTGGGGGTAAAAAGCATGCATATTCCCGGGGATTTATGCGGGGTCTATTCAACTAGTTGAGTCTTAATTATACATGTTCAGAGCTTTAAATTTCATTTAAGGCACATTTTTCAAAATTATGATTTAATTCTGCGGGAATTATAATCATTCAAAAATTCCCGTTTTTGCGTGTTAACCTATGGGAGATGGAAGGCCAAAAGCATGCATATTCCCGGGGATTTATGCGGGGTCCCTTGCACCTTTTGAGCCTTCATTAAGCCTTTTCAGAGTCTCAAATTACATGTAAGCCACATTTGCACTAAATTCAAGATAATACTAGAGGAACTATAATCATTTTTAAAATCCATGTTTTCACGTGTTAACCCTATGGCAGATGACTCTGTCAAAAAGCAGGCATGATCCAAGGGATTCATATCGCCATTTATTGACAAAAAAGGTTCAAGAAATGTTTTTTCAACTATCCATCCTTTTTCTCGTGCAAAAATCAGACTTGAAAAAGATAGAGTAAGATATGAAATATCAAGAAAAGGTGAGACATATTTTCACGTGTTATACCTATGGAGAACGAATTTTTCAGAGTCTGTTTTTAACACAGCAAAGTATGCCTCCAAAATGTACTACGGAAGTAGGTCAGAGTAATCTGTCTTGATACTATTTAAAGTCTTTGCTCATACCCATTCACAACGCACAGATCGCCGTATCGCCGTAATACCCGGTGTAGGATTCGCTCGAGTGCACACGCCGCCATGTTGCTTAGTCCTCGATCTTTTCAACTAACCCACCAGACCGTGTGCTTCTCAATGCTTATTTATATTATATCGGATCTTCTTTATCGAAATAAAGGGCCTTGCGCCTTTATCACTTGAAATTTTGAAGTTGGCTTTTCCACTGAAGTTCAGCTGCTCTTTCATACATAAGTAACGTCAACTAATATCATGTAGGCCTACATTTTAGGGGTCTCTTTCGGACACAAAGACGGTTAAAATTGTATTCTCTCAAATTCAACTAATATCAAACAGTTGTTTTTTTATCACTATTATCATTTTAGTTCCCTTTCAAGAAAGCAGCCCGAGTTCGTTTGTTCACCTTCATCCTTCTTGACACCCCCTCGGAAAAAGCAACAAAAAATATACTTCCTTTTTTGGAACCATGGCGTTATACTTTTTGTAAAGTTTCATCTGATATTTATTTATTTATTTATTTGATTTCAGGCAAAAGAAACAAATATACAAAATACAAAGAAAATCGAAAATACCATCGACTAGTGGCCAGTGATAGCCAAAGGCCATATATATAAAGGCCAGCAACTTCGTTGTTTTTTCGCACTGTTTTATTTCTGCATTTTTCATAAGTACAAAGTAAAGTATATTCAGAATCATAATAACATAATATACTTAATCTACGTAATAAACATAATATAATTACTTTTGACAAACAGATAAAAATCTACTTGATCGTTTAACAAAATAAAATTCTATGCTAAGGAGAGTGAAATGATGCAGGAGACCGACATCGTGGCATAAGCTCGAGATGATGACGGCCTCGGGATAGGAAATGAAAGAAGAAAAATAAAAGAAAGAGAAGAGAAAGAAGGATGAATATGAATTGAAAGGTAATGTGCAGGTGGCGTGCAATATGTGAAATGAGTGATTGCACAAAGCCTCTGCTTAATTTGATGCCTCAATAAATGGTTAATTTTTCTCTAACAATATTAAATAGTAACTTTAATTGCTGTATTGATTAAAGGACAATTAACCCCACGTGATATTCTAGATGCACCTATTGTCTGCTACGTCTTTCCATGGAGGCTGCCATTTTGTGCATGACACGGATCATTAGGTACCATATGCATTGATAATAGCCTACCTTTACAACAGATACGTCGCTTTGTTCTGATTGTATTACGATTGTTATTGGCCATGGGCCTAGATAATTGACGACCCATGAGTTCTAATAGCCATCCTGTAAAGCAGATTCCTCGCTTTGTTTTGGTATTGTTACGATTGTCTCCGTCCTTGACGTCAATTCTCCGTCCTTGACGTATATTTTTTATGAAGTATATTTTTTATGAACAAATTAAGACCTTTTAAAAAATATATAAAACTAAACTTACATTTCAGAATATGTGACTTTATCTAATATATATTTGTCCTCTAAAAATCAATTACAAGTTAACGATGAAGGAAATTTTACTTGGGATGAAAAATATGTTCGTGTACACATAAAGTAATGGCAGCCCCCTTATTATTGCTAGCAGACGATAACTTGGCTGGAAAATAGTGATTTATATCTATATCCTGTGTTTTTACATGAAATTGCATGTATCAAATAAGAGGCATATACTACACCATTCAAAATAAGCTAATTCATACGCTGAGGTTAATTTCCCTTTAAGAAGGTGTTTTTGTAATGGCTTTAAAAGAAAAAAGTGAAGTCTGTAACTTAAAGTAGAACGTTAATGATTTTAAATATTGGCTTAATACTTATTATTGCATAGATGACATAAATTAAACAAGGTTATCCAAATTCAACGCTTTGAAACATTTGAAGTAATGATTATTATCAATTATAAAACGGTAAAATACAGCCCCCGATATAGCAGCTGAAGAGCTCCTCGAACGCTGCTGAGATATGTGACGACACACCCTGAACCAGTCCCAGTGCTGCCAACCTAAAATCGTATTCCTTTCCTTTTACGGTTGATAAGGGGGTATGGCATTGTGTATCACAGGCAAAAATTTAGAACAGTTCTTGTAACCCAGAGCCATAAATAGTTAATGCCAGTGGATAACAAAAGGTTGTTCGAGGAGACAGGTGCGATGCATTATGGTAATGTTGTGTTCCAAATTAATTCCAGACATCCATAGATGCTGGTACCCCCTTATCAAGTGTAATAGGAGCGAAACTGGGTGAGGAATTCGTACTAGTTGGCATGTCTGAAGTCCTGTCTAAGCAGACGATGTCCCATAACATCTTACACATTTTTCAGAGCCTATTTTGTCATCTCCTCTTCACTTATTTCTCTTCCTTCACTAGCGTCAGTCTTAATGTTAGTCTGTTGCCTCACTCTTAATTTCGTGTATGGTATTATTTTGATGAAAAATGCAGCGTTAAAAAAATAAAGGAATCAGTCACTTGTAAACAAAATAAGACGGCATTGTATTTTCAGCTGCTTGCACCGGGCCATGTTCGGCGTTTCAAGAGGGAACGAATACCATCCTGCTATTATTCGGAGGGCTTTTCAATTTGAAAGTGGGGTTTATTTCATTGATCATTGACCCTTCTCCTATGTATTTACAATCAAACGGTTTTAGCTATCAGAATCAGTTTCACTTTCCCTTTATAATGGTGTGAAATAAGGTCATGTTTAAATACACCAAACTCTTTATAATTTGATAAATAATTGCATTGCAATTACGTTCATTCATTATAGGACGTCGTCTGCTTAAGCAGGATCGATCCCGAGTGTGACGACATCAAAACATCGCTATATTTCTGGCGAATCCTCGGATATTCCAGATGCTGAGAAGAGCTTTTATTTGTGTTGTTTTTATAATCACCAGATACGCAGTTGACATAAAACTTATACGATTGCCATCTGTAAGCTTCCCAGTTTCTAGTGATACATTAATTGCCATATTTGTGATTTTCTTTGAATATCTACTTTAAGCGAATCAGGTAAGGAGTTCCATATGTCGGGGCCGTGATTTCTCTTTGATTTCTTGAATTAAGGATGTGTTCAACATTCTCTGAATATTCATGAATATTCATGACGCAGGGTCGGGAAACGGTTCCGATTGGTCTTCATGAAAGCACGTACGTACGCATATTACGTACAGCGCTATATTTCGATCGTGTGTGTTCCACGTGTAGGCGCCTAGCCTACGTTCATGTATGTATTGTTTAATTCTCAACATATTCACCCCACCTATGCAATGCGACACGTAAACTTGGATTGAGCAGTCAATTTCAAAATCAAGTTTTGCATTAATTTATTGCATGTGCGTAGGCCTAGATCTAATTTAGTAATTAGCTCTTTTGAGGACACCCTCCTTTTCCGACCAAAATTGACACTGCCACTGGCATTACTCTGAAAACAGGTCTAGGTTATACGTATATTGACAATTGCCCGTCGTAATGTTCTCCACAAATGAACTTTACAACAATAAATTATGCAGAATCAAGACACAGACTCTAGGCTAGGTCTAACAACGTTAGAGTCTTACTGTTCACGTTAGAAATTAAATTTCCTTGCATACACACTGTAATTAGCACTTGCACCCTGCTCCTGTAACGCACATTGCCCTGAGTTAGAAGAACTGCAAGAGTCTTCAGGACTGAAAGAAGCAGACTACTACTAACGTTCCAATAGTAGTACTAACGTTAGTACCAAGAAAACAAATTATTTTGGTGACCTTTTAGCTGATGAAAACAAAGTGCGTAACTAGTTATTGTAGGTAGATCTAAAATCATCTAGATGTAGATCTACCCCCATCATCAATCATTTAACTAGTACTGATTCGATCTAGGATCATCATGCTCATTGACCTTAAAACCTTAATTGCAACAAAATTAGTCTAGTTAGAGTAGATCTAGAGTAGTTGTCTTGGCTAGACATACCTGCAAATTTGATGATATCACACCATCACATTCCGATTCCATTTTGAAGTTGGGTCTACCACACGTCTATTATTAGGCCAGCATTTTGAGGGATACGTGGAGGCAATTCTAACTCTTATATTAAGATCTAACTTAGATCGATAATAGATTCAGTGCAAAAACGTAGGCTAGGCGCCTACACGTTGAACACATACGATCATAATATGCGTACGGGACTTTTTCCCCCACCGGGGACCGTGCTTTCATGAAGACCAATCGGTACCGTTTCCCGACCCTGCGTCATGAATATTCATGAAAAAATGCGAAATCTGCCTAGGCTTGGTTACAAAGAAAAAAGACGCGACCCGCC
Source organism: Heliocidaris erythrogramma (assembly GCA_025617745.1). NCBI lineage: Eukaryota > Metazoa > Echinodermata > Echinoidea > Camarodonta > Echinometridae > Heliocidaris > Heliocidaris erythrogramma. Next base: position 6,253,785 of record CM046854.1, read on the forward strand.
GATCACCCATTGTTCCCCCATGTCCGCAACCCACGCACCTATACCCTGCCCCCGCCAACTGGGCGTTGTGGCGTGCGCCTGTAATCCAGCTACCAGTGGAAGTTACACTCTAAAAAATTAAGTGCTGTTTTCAGCACCTAGAGGGCTGAATTTAGCACTTTCTGAATGATCGTATAGTGACTGCACCTGAAGTGCTGTTTTAGCACTTGCACGTGCTAATTTACAAGCAAAAAAAAAAATCGTGATTCTGGCGAGCCTCGAACCATCGTACGATTTAGAGCAGATCTTATTGTAACGTAGTGCATTTACGACACCACATACTTCATTTGTATCTACTTGACTCTCATGACGAAGCTTGATTGCAAGAAGCGTTTGTTAGTATGTCGGTAACATCAGCGCCTCTCAATCAGCGGAACCTGGTTCGAGGCTCGCCACGGTCACATTTTTTTTGCTTGTAAATTAGCACGTGCAAGTGCTAAAACAGCACTTCAGGTGCAGTCACTATACGAGCACCGAAAAAGTAGCACTTCGGTTTTTACAGTGTATAAACTGATTCAGCGGACCCAGGTTCGAGACTGAGTCACGTCTTTCGGATGGTGACGTTAAAGGTCCGGAACGTCGATACGCCTCATCTCTCCTACTCTTCATCGACGAGACTTCTCACTGGATCTACTCTCCACCGCCGAGTCTCAGAATCTCAGAAAGGGGTATCCAGACATCGCTTGGAAGCACTAACGTCTACATGTAAAGTCGCTTCCAAGCAACGTGCAATTTACTCTGGCAAATGACTCCTTTCAAGGTATACTTTTAGGGTCTGTGTTGAGTTTAATTTTTTTATCCCTGGCGGGAGGGCGTTCCAATCTCGTATTGTGTTTGGTATGTAACTGTTAAGGTAGGCTTTTGTTCGACACTGAAATGGTATCAGACGTCCGGTGTTCTCTTTAATCGATCTTGGCGCTTCTATCACATATTCAGGGATGTCCACGGCAGCTTTTTTATGGAGAGCCTTGTAAAACAGGGTTAGTCTGCTTTCTTTCCTTCGATGTTGGAGAGTAGGCCATACCAGTGATTTAAGTAATTCAGAGACACTTGTTGTACGACGATAAGCATTGCAAACAAATCGTGATGCCCTTCTTTGTACCATCTCCAGTTTATCTACCAGGCAGCATGGGCGCAAATCCAAACAGGAATTCTATTCAAGTGGGGGGGGGGGGGGGGGACACACCTGGATACAACAATGGGGTCCCCCCTCCCCCCCCCCCCCCCCCCCCCCCCCACTTGAATAGAATTACTGTTTGGATTTGCGCCCATGCCAGGCAGGCTTGATGTGGGTCCCATACAGTCGATGCATATTCAAGCTTGGGAAGTACCAGTGCTTTGTAAGCATCAGCTTTCACTTTATCTAAGACATATCACTGGACAGATGGACTCCAAAGTAGGTGGTCTGTTTGACAGATGACAAATGTACTCCATGCATACTGTACGAAAAAGCCCTTGGTTTTCTACTCCTTGTCACTTGCATGGTTTGGCATTTAGATGGGTTGAATTTCATTTGCCACACTGAAGACCATTCACTCAGAGCATCAAGGTCCTTTTGAAGTTGGACTTGGTCTCTATCCCCATGAATGTGACGAAAGAGGATACAGTCATCAGCAAACAATTTGATTCGGGTTTCCGAGCTAACTCGATCTCCGATGTCATTGATGTATAAGAGAAACATGAGGGGGCCAACGACGAAACAGAGATCGGTTGAGATATTTCTCCATCTACAAGGACTTGCTGATTACGTCTGGTAATCCAGGTGCTTATCCATGGAAGGGTTGAATCCTGTATCCCATATTGCTGAAATTTGCTGAAATCCAAAATCTGCATGTCAACCTGACTACCAGCAGCTGTGTCAAGGCAACGCATGATTTCTTCTACTGTATTTATCAGTTGGGTCTCACAAGAATGAGCTTTCAAAAAGCCATGTTGATAATGTTTCAGAATACGATGGTCTTCAATATGTGCCATAATATGATGGAATATTATATGCTCCAGTATTTTGCAGGAGATCGATGTTAGCGATCGATCACCCTTCTTATATACAGGGCAGACATTAGCTGTTAGCCAGTCAGCTGGTAGAGTTCCCTCCATCAGTGATTGATTGAAGATTCTTGTGAGAACTGGGGTTAATATTTCAGCACATTGCTTCATGACATATGTAGGTATCTCATCAGGACCACGTGTTTTTATGGGCATCCAGACCTTTCAGAAGTTTCAGCACCCCTGACTCGTTGACCGTGATAGAAGGCATAGCCGGATAGGGAGCGAAATTGGTGTATGGATCAATCGAGGGATCATTCTCGGTGAATATAGATCCATAATGAGCATTCAAAGCTTCAGCCTTCTGAAGACTATTACATACAAGTCCATTCTGCGTTTGCAAAGGAGGAACTCCACTGCGGTCCTTTCGCTTGTGGGCCACAAACGTCCAGAAACGTTTAGGGGCCGAGTAAAGATTCTCTGTGTTGAGGATACCTCGAACATATTCAGTTTGTGCTTCATCCAATTTTCGCCTGATGCTGTTTCGTAGACTTTTCCCAATCCCTGGCTTGATCTGTTCTTTTGGCCCTCTTAAACAACTGTTTACGCTTGCGGATTAATTGGAGTAGTCATCCAGGTTATGTCTTTACCGTTTTTAAGCTTCTTTCGAGGAATATGGGAATTTGTGGCTTCAAAAATTCCCTTTTTGAAGAGTGTCCAATTTTCCTCCAGGGACCTGTCATCGAAGCCATCCATTAAACTGTTACAAGTATCGGTAAGACCTTCTTTTAGTGATGGTATGTCACCTTTCTTAAACAAGTAGACTTCCCTAGGCTTCTTGGTGTTGGTCTTAACTCCAAGGTGGATGTTGATAATAACAGCTTCGTGATCACTCATTCCACGTATTACTTCAGTATTGGTAACACATGATGGGTAGGTTGTTAGAAGGATATCAAGCGTATTGTCAAGACGTGTAGGCTCGTGAACATGTTGGTTAAAACAGAAGTTATTCACTATGCGCATGAACACTAAGCTTCTTACAATTTTCACAATACCAAGGTTCATTTTCAGATTGGTTTTGGATCAGTTTATACTGGTCTCCTGACAACTTGGCACATTTAATGTGATACCACTTATCGCATAGATCACACATCACTGCTCTATGTGTTTTGGCAACTGCTTTACAACAATCACCACAAGGGTATTTAACTGGGCCTGGATTTGGCTGACAATCTCCAGAAAGGATGATCATGAGAAAAATTACTGTGTCTTCCTTCTTTTTTTATACATTGGTTTTATTCTTGGAAGCCCTACCCTATGAGATTGCGGGTAATGTTAGAATTCATCAAGGCTGAGACCGGTCCAGTGAGAAGAGAGGGTGTCTTGGAAGCAGACATATTAACATTTGTCCAGTTAGAGTTTCCTTTCAGCACAGGTTTATGCCTATTGATCTGCTGACCAATAAATACCATAATGAGTAGGACCGCGCACTGTCTAATTATAAATACGAGGAAAGGAGTAGATCTAGGTTTATCTGACCCCATTGTCTTGATGTTGGGTGGATACAACAATTTAAAAAGAATACACGTTCTGCAGTCTATAAACTAGTCTCGCTAAGTAAAAGAGTTTGTTAAGTCTCACAGGCAGTAAATACACTATACAGACTATAGTCTGCTTATTTCAGAAAGAGGCACAGCAAGGAAGATACTCACATTGCCTTGTCCCCATTAACAACATGAAGAAAGTCCAACCAATAGGCAATACATGACACGTCGATGAGGTGATGGCAATGCAGAAATCCAGAATTGCAGTTAGATATGCAGATTGCAGACATCAAAGAGTTGAAAACATACAAAAAATATGGTGCATCAAGATTTCGCAGGTTAAAAAGCTAAAAATGCCCGTAGACAATGAAAGTTCGCAGTAATAAAAGACAAGATGGTGCTCGAAGACAGTAGCAATTTCCCGCGCTTGTGACGTGGTCGAACGATCGATCCAGCATGCAGCGAAGCTTGCTCAGCATATCATATAGCGATCACTGGACTGGAAGCCCTGCAGCTCTCCAGGGATAGGCGGTAACCATTACGTAGGCTGTGTTCGCTGAAATCAATGTGGCGTCGCACAGTGGGCCAGAATGGTTCCAAAGTGCGCCAAAAATCAAATTCACTGAGTTTTACCTAAAATTTAAACCTAGATGATACAACTATGGGTATTCAGACCCGTAGATCCATTGGCTGCCAAAATCGAATGGAAAATAACAAATTTCTCGCATTACAATGGGTTTCATACTTCGGAAAAATGATAATGCAATCTCTATGCTTTTATAAAAAAAAAAAGACAACGGTGTTAACTTTAAAGCTTAGGCATATGGTACGTAGGAGTGACTTAAACGGGGGGGGGGGCGCACTCGGGGGGAATATGGGGGTTCAGTTTCCCTCCATAATTCTCTGACAAGCAAAAACAAACACACCAAAAGGTTTTCGTCCTAAAGGGGGAGTACAATCGAAAAAGGTGGGGCACAATGCATATTTTACTTCCAAAGGGGGGGGGGGGCGGTCGGATGTGCCCCCTCTCCCATAACAAAAAATACGCCACTGCTGGAAAATATTCATAATATTGAGAAATTTGCAATGTATTGTAATGTATGATGTCATTACATGAAATTAAACTTTCATATATAATTCATATACTAATAAAATAATGATATTCAGCTCACTGAAAAAAGAGTTAAATTAAGTTTTTAAAAAATGAAAAAGCGCCCTCTGTAGCCTTGATAATTTGCGAAAGAGAGACGTACCTGTATCACTAAAAAGTAATGGACCTGTTTACTAAGTGATTCAAATTTTATGCATACTTTTGTAGAGGCTTGTCAGACATAGCAACACGTAATGTATGCAAACTGGATTCCAAGTATTGTAGTTCATTCATTAATAACAGGTTAATGGAATACCTCGTTACTAGGTCCCCAGGAAAGAAACATCCATAAATTTGAATCACATAGTAAACAGGTCTATTCTGTAGGTTCTATCGAAAATTATAATGCTAACTGATAAAAGTCCATGTATGTTTTAAGTCCTTTTACCCTATTGTTTATACTGTCAGAAGAGTGAATTATTTCGAAAAGCCTTCGCCTTGTTTACTTCTAAAAGTGTTAAACATGTTTATGGGACTCCTTGCCGTGTAAAAAACAAGTCATGCGCGCCCCCACGCGGCAGCCGTATGATGACAGAGAATCCTTCAGCAGCTGCGCGGTCCAAAATAAACATATTTTCCGGGGAATGCGTCAAGGAAAATCGGCTCTAACATAAAAAGGGGCAGAAGGTGGCAGCCAAATCTGGTATCAACTTAAAGCTGAGACATCAGGGAATATGGTGGTAATAAAATTGATTTGGAAATCCGTGGAAATCAAAACGTTTCATATGGATTTATAAAAAACACGAATAATCAGCCTATTTTCCAGGATATTTACCCTATTATACTCACAAAGATTTCATTTCTTTCCATTTTTACCCCATTTATACAATGAAATGAACCATCAGGAATATGTGGGAGCAATTATAAATAGGTAACTTTAAAAATACATGCTGAAATAACTTATTTATTTAATTGGTCATAGTTTGCACTGAAACTCGCAATATGTTGAATTTTGCGGCTTGACGTAGGAAATATACACCCTTAATGTACATACCCGAGTTGAATATTTTACTGAAATATTCTTCAAAATATTGTCTTTCAACAGGGCATGACAAAATTTTTTTTTTAAATGCCCAAAATGACTTTTGGCGCACTTTGGTTTCGCCCTGGCCCACTGTGCGTCGGTGTGAACGCTTTTGACTCAAATCACTTGCAAATATCCGTCAAAATCACTAATTTTCCACTAGAAAGGCTCCTGAGTTATCCAATAATACTTCTTTATTAAAGATTTCAGGTTTTGTGATTTAAAAGACATCTAAAATAATGAAATTTAAAGCTAAAAACAGGAGTGAGTAAATTGCACGTCCGCATGTACGCGCTGTCCACAGAGATTCGTCCCCTCACTTAGTCTTCTCTTCCAGCCACCTTTCTCATCTGGTTTACAGTCCTTCTAAGGACTTCACTCTCACGAAAGATAACTTCTTATACCTTGTTTCTCTATCGACTATCAATTTCTCATTTTCTCCCCTTCTGTAATTATTCTCTACCCTCATTTCGATACCCCAACATCAGGACTAAAACATGGTGAACCGTAAACCTTCTCCACGTTATCTATTCCACCATGCAAACCTTCAAAGATCAACATTTTACAGCTAATATAATTTTCTAAAATGAAGGTAATTGATTCTGTAATTTGGCATGAAATATTTCTCGTCGTACAACCATTTATTTGTAAGTATTACCCTTTTCCCAAGTATTATGAAGTACCCAGTACTCAAATTCAGACCATTATTACATGTGCAAAACATGTGTATGATAGCTTCTTCACTGTTATTACAAAAGGTGGATTTTTATCATTAAAAACCAAATTTCAACAACGCATCTCTGGTATATAATATTCTGTTTAAAATCTTGATTTGAAGAAGAATTAAACAATATGACCCCCATCGTTCATCCTTTGTATTAAAAAAAAAGACTGATAAATATGGGAACAACCAGATTGTTTGTTTCACTATAAGGTAAAACGTCGGAGCTATCGCGCTTTGCGCGGGAAGGGGGAGACTCCCCCTCCGTGCACCCACCCTTGTTACATACAGTGCAGTACTGAGTCCAAAATAACTGAAAAGCAGCCAGGGCGCCGAACTAACATTCTGCCTACAAAAAACTGCTAAAACCTCAGAGCGTCCGCGCTTTGCGCGGAAAAGGGCGAAACTCCCCTCCCTGCACCCACACCTGTTACATACAGTGCAGTATTATGTCCGAATAACTGAATAACAGTCACAGCGTCGAACTATAACTCTCCGCCTAAAAAAAAGAAGAAACTCCCCTCCCTGCACCTACCCCTGTTACATACAGTGCAATATTGCGTCTAAGTAATTGAAAAGAAGTCCGGGCGTCAAACTATAACTTTCCGCCCAGATTTTGTTTTTGCTACAAGCCTTTATCTTTCTCTCAAATTTGCTAAAACGTCAGAGCTATCGTGCGGGAGGGGGACCCCCCCCCCCCCCTCCCCTTACACCCATCCCTGTTACAGTGCAGTATCACGTTCAAATTTATTGAAAAGCAGTCCGGACGTCGAAATAACTTTCCGCCTAAAAATAGGCGCTACGAGCCTATCTTTCTCTCAAATTTGCTGTAAAAAGTCAGAGCTTTTGCGCTTTGCGCGGGAGGGGGCAAACTTCTCCCTCCCCGCACTCACCCCCTGATGAGCTCATAAGTAATTTTCCAAACTTCGCTCACAACCGCCCGCCTAAAATGAAATCCTGACTATGCGGTTGGATCCTTCAACTGCCCCCCCCCCCCCCTCCCCCCACCTATTGAAAAATCCTGGCTACACCTGAGTTTAGGAGAACTCTAGGTAGGCGAGGGAGAGATGAAGAGAGGGATACAAACAAAAGAGTGAATGAGATACGCAGAACGAATCGGAAAATTATGGGGAGAGGTCTGCATGGTGTCAGACAACACATGATAGATGAAGACAATTGTGATCTTCAGAAAAGACACATACATAACATAGATTGACTACGGATATACTACTCTCATCTTGGGGGAGGAAGAGATACAGTACTTAATTGAAGTGAGATAGACAAAGAGAAACACTTATATTCTTTTCACGCCAAGGTCCTATCCGGGGTATTGCCCGAGAGACGGGACCCCGGTGTGAATCCCCTACACCCCCCCCCCCCTATTTCGTTTTTTATGTCATAGGAGCAAAAGTGGGCATGCTAAAACTGGTGTCCTGATTATGAATATGAATCCTCCTCTGAGGGTGCAATGTATTGGGGGAAACTTAAAGAGGAATGACAGGCTCGCAATTTGCATACTAATTTTAAATTTCGCCAACAATTGTTGGGGGTCATTCTCATTTTTGGAAGAAAAAAAAATGATTTCTAAAAAAAAAAACACGTTTACCCCATCTGGGGTATTGCCCGAGCGACGGGTCCCCGGTATGCAATACGCCCCCCCCCCCCCCTCCCGGAGGTTGTTTCCTCTGTCCTAGTTGCAAACGTGAGCATGTGACAACTGGTCACCATTACAATATTTTTCCCCTATCTGAGGGCATGCTCAGGTTTCGCCTCTGATAGGGGGGGGGGGGGGGGGAGTGGAGGGGAAGGGTTGCAATGTATTTGGGGAAGCTAAAGAGCAACAAAAGTTTCGCAATTTGCCTACTAAATTTCAGTTGCAGGTCATTCTCATTTTTGGAAAATAAAAAAATAGAATTATGTCTACCAAATATGCAAATTCATTTTAAAGCTCTTATGTTCGAAGGTCTAAAGAAGGTGTGAGAAGTATAACGTGTAAAGAAGTAACCGTGCATCTGCGGTTTTACTTTCATCAATTTTTACATTAATAATGATATTTAATCAGTGAAATTTCAAGCATACTTAATCCTCTGCTAATCTTATCTTAGACTTAGTCTTGAAAATACTGAAACCTGCTAGGGTCGCGGTATACTGATCATAGTCCTTTTTTGAGACAATATGGAAAAAAAAAAGATTTGGGGTAGGTGAATGACAGAACAAAGGTAAAGGTCCGTGGGTTACCTGTACGGAGTCAGAGAGGGCGGTACGCATGATTTACCTTACCCATCTAATAATACATTTTAATGTGTACGAATAATGTATTAACATGCAAATTTCAAATAATAAAATGTAATAGTCCCAATCAAAATTGTAAAAAAAAAATGCCCTCGGATATAAAGCAGGATTTTTGTTTTAAGGTCAAAAACTTGAAAAACGAAAATACGACCAACGTTTTAATCAAGATACATTGAGATAATTCATTTTTCCCATTCCGAAACGGAAAAAGGAAAAACAGAATATTGAGTAAAAACCGTTTCAATTTTCTGTTTTACAAACAGAAAAACGGTCGTTAGTTAATAATATTTTTTAGGTTAAAAACTTGAAAAGCGAAAATATGATAAACCAATGTTTTTTGGTTTTACTGTTTTCTTAAAAATTGTTTTTTCCATTTTTTCCATTTTTGTTTTTTCATTATTTGTTCTAAAAATAGAAAATTAAACACCTTTTCAGATTTAGTTTTTCTGTTTTTCTTCCTTACAAATTGAAAATTAAATACTTGTTCTGATTTCGTTTTTTCTGCTTTCCGTTTTTGATTTCGGTAATTGAATAATAATATCATTATTATTCGCTTGGCGTACTGAAGTAAGTAACCAAGTAAATACACTCGTGCATGGAATTGCCAATTTAAGGAATGGACATATTGCCTGCTACACATAATAGCTCCATTTACGTACATGTATGAGTTGTGCACACATTGGGCGCAATGTTATTATTATTATTATTAAAAGAAGACACCACTGACAAATTTTAGCACTTTTACAATTTTTAATGTTATAAAACTAGTCAGATTGACCAAAAAAATGTCCTCGCTCAGGTCGATAAAATAATAGATCTCGATTAAAAAAAAAAAAATATTACAATATCTACTAGTACGAGCCGCAAAAATCCGTTACGTCACTGCAGCACTACTGCAAAAACCACGGCAAATCACTGTAATGCCGATATGAAGCAATACACAGATCGCTTTCACAGCGCCTATAAAAATGCTATTTGTGAGACAATTATGCATTTTTGTATTTGTATTTTGTATTTTTTAATATTATCTGCTGAAAAAATAAAGTGCTTTAGCAAAATTTTTTTACAATTGATCGAATTAATAAAATTAAAATTGGCACTACTGTTTGTCATCGTTCGTACGTGCTTCCCATTATTAACGCGTGTACTTTAAGGCACGCGCGGAAAGCTAATGCAGCAAGCTGCATTGTTTACGTTCTTACGTACGACATTAACATAAATTCCTGGTTAATCTTTAAGTAAAATCTGATCACATTCTTCAATAAGCTTGTATTCTAAGCTAATATAAGGAGATGAATGAGGGATTTTCTGGGCGAAGAAATATTCCAGTGGCATATGACTTTGCTCCTCGTCTTCGCCGTCAAAATGGTCTTCACAGACCACTCGAAAACGGGAATAAATGTACGTTTTGACGTTGAATTTGGTTGTTCCAATGTTCCTTATCCATACAGCACACCTTTCTCTATCCTTCTTCGGATCAGGGATGGCAAAAAGGATTTTTCCGGACAATTTTCACGACGATTCGAACAGTAAATGCCTGGCACAACGGCATTTTTGCAACTCCACGAATAATGTTAAAGGAGAATGAAGGTCAAAACATTGTAATCAAGCGTTTACAAACTAAAATTGTACTTGTTTGAATGATCCAAACATGTCACAAATCTGATGTACCATATTTGAGTAAATTCAATCTTAAAACATGGACTTGCGACGATCTGGCACGGACATGGGCGCCGCCATGTTATGCGGAAAGTGACGAAATTGCGCTATAGTGTGTGATTGGCTGTTACCATTCATAGCTATCATTCAAAATGATGTCTCTACAAAACGTGTACAAAATATAATTTAAAGCAGATCTGTATCTAAAAATATTGAAAAACTGTAATTTACGTATTTAAAATGAAATAAAAATAGTGATATTTTGTACACGTTTTGTAGAGACATCATTTTGAATGACAGCTATGAATGGTAACAGCCAATCACACACTATAGCGCAATTTCGTCACTTTCCGCATAACATGGCGGCGCCCATGTCCGTGCCAAATCGTCGCAAGTCCATGTTTTAAGATTGAATTTACTCAAATATGGTACATCAGATTTGTGACATGTTTGGATCATTCAAACAAGTACAATTTTAGTTTGTAAACGCTTGATTACAATGTTTTGACCTTCATTCTCCTTTAAGCTAGCTGTATGCATGCGAATATCGTCTGCTTTTACGGACGCGTAACGCACACGCATTGTGGTGGAAACTCAAAGTGCTGCAATGACGTGACAGCTTTGGCCGACACGAGCCAATTTGGGTATCGACAGTGGCAAAAACATACTTTTTCTATCAAAATATACGCACTTGTAGGCTGTTCAAAAATTACAATTTCGATACTGATTAGTTCCTAGGGACATGCAGAACAACATATTTTTTCAAATTTTGTCAGTGGTGTCTTCTTTTAAGTATTCGGCGTCACCTGTGCCTGGGAGGGGAAAAACGAACTGAATTACTGTAACCCTTAGGTCTCTCCTCCCGATATAACTGATTGGGATGTACAGGTGTACAACTACGCCGGTTTTTTCCCCTACTCTTATTCGAATAGTGCAGTGGGTTCTTAACGTGCAAAGGTGGTAACTTTCCTCTACACGGGGCCTCCAGTTAACGTCTTATCCGAGTGACGGAGTGTTTTCCACTGTAACATAGCCTCCCACGCGAAGCGCAGAATTTCCGACGTTTCGTAACAAATTTGAGAGAAAGATAACGGCGCGTAGCACTCTTTTAAGCGGAAAGTTAGTTCGACGCATGAACTCCTATGACAAACACCAATTATTTATATATAAAAGAGCAATGTAGATAAAAATGCCTTCCTTAAGTGTATAAGTGACGTAGTGGGGATCGAACCCACGATCATCGTATTTCCAGTCGAATGTTTTAACCACTCGGCTACGACTGAGGTGGCCCCCTCCCTCCCTCAAAAAGTATTGAACAATCCCGGCGCGCAGGTTATATGGACTTGGTGAATAATTAATTTCAACTTATCAATGGAATTAGTAAAACATTAGTAAAATAAGTTCATCCATAGAATATGTACATGACGGTGACTTGGTGAACAGTTCTCGTGGCTTGGTGGCAGAAAGCGGCCCCTAAAAAGCAAGAACGAAAAAGCGGTGGAAGTGAGAGAAGAAAGGCATTAAAAGGCGCTACAAGCCGTTATCTTTTACTCACAACTTGCTAAAGGGGGAAATAACCCCACCCCCCCCCCCCCACTCCATGTTACATACAGTGCAGTATTGCGTCCAAATAATTGAAAAGCAGTCAGGGTGTCGAACTATAACTTTCCGCCTAAAAGAAATTGTTTCCTATAAGTGCCGTTATCTTTCTCTCAAATTTGCTAAAACGTCAGAGCTTTAGCGCTTCGCGCGGGAGGGGGTACTCCCCACCCTGCACCCATCCCCTGGCGAGCTCATCACCAATTTCGCACGCATCGCGTTCGCATAACCAGGCGCGGATCCATGATTTCTTAAGGGAGGGGGGCCCAAATTTTGAATCATGTGAGCTACATATTGCTACAATAATGGTGACAAATGGCGTATCTGACACTCGATCTCGGGGGGGGGGGGGGTGGCTGCAAAAGCATATAAAGGGCTTTCACTCCCTCCGGAAGAACATTCTGAAATTTTTAAAGTCCATACAGACCATATTTTAATGTTATAAAGTTTATAAATTCCGAAAGAAAATATTTACAATATGACTTCGAGGGGCTACTTATTCATCTTTTGTTCGGTAATATATCTAACGTCTATTTCTGATGGTGTCAGTATGGTCATGTACGCTAACTTCCTCGAAATCCGCCCTAAACACTGAGTTTCGTGAATCCTTAGCATTAACATGCGTCGGCTCTTGCAGGAAGCCAGGAGCCGTACTAAGGGCTCATTACTGTGGCAAATCATTACTCCTCGGCGACAGTCGGCGAAGATATTTCAAACAGTTATGTATCTGAAAAGACTGAAATGGCATATACTGTAAATCAAATTTCAAAAGGAACAGCACTAATATTTTTTGTACAAACCAGTCATTAATTGTCGGACGAGATAATAAAGACAATATCGGACACGGTAATGGTATGATTAAAAAAATAGACTTTATTGATATGTTCTATATGCGTGATATATATTAAGGACATCGCAACTGAAATTGCATCATGTGCACTGTAAGTTCCAAACGCTTTCTTTCATACAGTAAAAGTACGAAAAGGTTCCACAAGCTGGTATGCATACTATTACACGAGATGTAATAAAACAATAAGTGTAATTATAATACTTCACTTACATGTCAAAGCATGGTCATTATTGCGTTTCTTTGTGCCTGTAAAATAATATTACTAATATAATATCCATGCAAAATTTTGCTGTTAACATGAATATTTTGAAGAAATGTTAACATTTCATTTTCCACTATATTGTTGAAAATAGGTGGAAATATCATCAACAGTTTCTAACCGTCTTAAGGATAACCGTTGACAAGATTAAAACCAAAAGTGGTTGGTTTGTACATATTTGTATTACTGTATAAAATGTTAAACAAATGTTTAAAAAAGAGTATTCCAGTATTCCACAAGAATGGCAAGGTGTTTCACTAAGAAAAGTCGCACCTGAAATTGCATCATAAGTTCCAAACACTTTCTTTCATACAAGTACAAACACAAAAAAGAGATATGACGTTCACACTTGGTTTGATACGCTTTTATTGAACGATGTTCAAGATCACAGCTAATAGATGATACATGATGAATTATAAAACCATAATTCAAATATACATAGGACAAGAATGATAAAGGATACACAATAGGCCTTGTAATCCATCCGAAAGTGGGAGTTATAAACTGAGGCAGACTCAGAGACTCGAGTCTGAGTCACGCCTTTTAGATGGTGATATAAAAGGTCGGTCCCAGACGTATGGTTCAATACAAAATGGAATTTGGAATGAAAAGAAGTACGAAAAATAGCCCTGATACAGAAATATTATTTTTGTCCCTGACTCTCTGCTTTGTACCCTTTTAATTCTTTTGAAATCTTTTCAGTAATTCAGTCATAGACAAAATATTAATCAAACTCACCCAATGAATAGACAACATCCTACAGAAAATAAAGATGTAAAAAAGTTGCAAATCCAAAAAGCAATGTTCGATACGATAAACATTCGATTGCACCCCTGCCCCCCTTTTTTGTTCTTCCTCTGTTTTATCACTTTTCTCTCAGACTCCTTTTCTTTCTTTCTTTCTTTTTTCTTCATTTCCCTTTCATTTCTCTCTCTCTCACCCATCTGCACCAGCGTACCTTGTTCGCCTTCTCTTTATTTGATTTCATTCTCTCTCTTTTCTTTCGATCCCTTTCCCGTCTCTCTCTCTCTCTCTCTCTCTCTCTCGTTTTGGTGGAGGGGGGGGGGGGGGGAGGCCCTATTTTTTTACCCTTATAGAAATACTGCACATAATAGAATTAACAAACAAACCCTTTTAATTATACAGCACATATAGCAAAACTAGTTTACAGCAAAATTATGTTCACCCATCTGTTATCAAATAAGATGAAATTGTTATTCTTAAATTTTAACATATAGATATTCAGAATGTTAATGCCTTTGATAAGCATTTAAATTACTTTATTGATAGTAAGCTTTTTTTTTCATTTCCAGGAAACTTACATCCCTTCTGTTCTTTTCTTCCCATTTTCATTTTGTCTTTCTATTTTTTCCTTTTCTCTCCTATCCCCCTTTCCTTTTTTCCTTCTCTCTTTCCCTCTCTGTTCTTTCTAATTTCCTTCCTGCTCGCTCTCTTCCCCTATCTCTCTCTTTGCGAGGGGGGGGGGGAGCAACAGACCCCTTTGGAACGGGGCCTGGGAGGCAAGGCCCTTTCGGTCCCTGGACTCTCACCCCCTTTTCTTCCTCTTTCATTTCATTTTTTTCTTTTCCCATTCTCTCCTCTTTAGTACACGGCCACTTGTAACGTTCCTTAAAATTTTCTGTAGAATCTGATTTTTGTGCTATATCCCCTATTTTGGGGGTGCTGAACATGAATTTTACTTGTTGCCATTTTTCTAAATGACGTCTTCGGCCGTTGGCATGGTAACGAAATATTTTCTAAAAAACAACATATATCTCTTGACAAACAACATAAAAATATAATGTTAGTGATGAAGTGTATCAATTTCAAGCTGCCCGTTTGATTATATTCAAAATCACAGTTGTCAAAGGTCATGGTTACGCTCAAAAGGGCCGTTGCTATGGTAACGCCTAAAATTGTTCAGAAAATAGCATAGTTCTGTAATGAAAAATCATAAACATAATAGAAGTGTATAAATATATCTATTTCATGCCAAAACTTTGATTTCCATCAAAGTCTTGGTCATGCAAAGTGATATTTATGCCACAACATGGTCGTTGCTATGGCAACGACATGGTAGAAATTGGTATTTTAAGGAAAAATATAGCTTTTTTGTATCAAAACAAAAAAGAAAACATAATGAAAATGTCTAAGTACACATACTTTCCCCTTTCAAATTCTTTTAAGTCTAGATGAAGATTTTCAGGTAACAGTCATGCCTGATTTGACAGTTGCTATGGCAACAGAATGATGCCAAAGTTAAAGTAGGTATGAATGGCTTATTAAATCACTAACAAAAATGTTTAGGCTAATATACCGAAAACGTACCCCATCCTCTTAGACACAGTTTCATCCATTCTGTTATTTTTGGTTACCCAGATGAATCAGTTATCATTATGTGCCTATTTGCCAACAATTTGGTGGTGGATGAAAATGCTAAAGACGTTGCCATGGTAACAAATTACTTCTCAGATAATAACATATTTTTCATAAATATAAATACATACAACATAAATACATGTCGTTAATGTCTCAGAATCTCTCTTTCAAGCTGCACATTACCTTGCGGTTAACATCTGGCTTATCCAATGTCATGGATATGCACCAAATTGGCCGTTGCCATGGTAATATCTGAATTTCTAGAAAATGCCATATATTTGTGATGCAACAACGTATAAACATAACAAGTGTCTTCGTTTGTCCGTTTCATGCTCCAAATTTGATTGCCATCAAAATCTTGGTCATACAAAGTCTTACAACAATGTATTTATACCATAATATGGTCGTTACTATGGCCACGTCCAGGTTGAGACTGATATTTTGAGGACAAATATGGTATTTCTCTATCTTAACACTTACAAAAAAGCATTGTCTAAGAAATTAGTATAAATGTCTAAGTACACAAATTTCAAATTCTCCAATTATTTTCAATAAAGATGTATTTTAGATATATTTTTAAGGTAACAGTCATGTCTGGTAGAATAGTTGCTATGACAACACATTCCCTGATAGCAGAAAGTGGTAAAAATTACGTGATATTTACGTCGTGGTTTTCGTCTTTTTTACGTCCTGTAATTACGTCAATAAGACGACAACTTGCACCAACGCAAGACGTCAAGAGGACGTCTTATATTGACGTCATCTGTACACTGCAAAAACTGAAGTGCTGAGCACTTTGTGAAGGCATGCATAGGGACTGCACTCAGAGTGCTATTGAATGCACACAACGTGCTATTTCAGCACTTTCGCGGGAGCTGGACCGGCTCCTTAAACTGCTAAACATTCACACAAAAAAAAAATGATTTGGGCGAGCTTTGAACCAGGGTCCGCTGATCGAGAATTGCTGGCATTACCGCTAGACTAACTCACATTGTACGATTTAGAGCAGAAATTGTTACATAGTGAATTTACGACACCACATAGTTCACGTTATCTACTTGACTCCCATGACTAAACTGGATTGCAAGAAGCATTTGTTAGTCCATCGGTAACGTCAGCGGCTCTCAATCAGCGGAACCTGGTTCGAGGCTCGCCACGGTCACATTTTTTTTTGCTGGTAAATTAGCACACTACAAGTGCTATAAACAGCATTTTTGTACAAGACGTAGAGATGACGTAAAAATAAGACGTCCTCTTGACGTCTTGCGTTGGTGCAAGTTGTCGTCTTATTGACGTAATTGCAGGACGTAAAAAAGACGAAAACCGCGACGTAAATATCACGTCATTTTTAACACTTTCTGCTATCAGGGAAGAGGAATGAAGACGTAGAGATGACGTCAAAATAAGACGTCCTCTTGACGTCTTGCGTTGGTGCAAGGTGTCGTCTTATTGACGTAATTACATGACGTAAAAAAGACGAAAACCACGACGTAAATATCACGTCATTTTTTCACACTTTCTGCTATCAGGGTTGATGTGAAAAAAATAAAACAAAGTATGCTCGATTTATGAAATCAATAATAAAAGTGCATGGGCTAATATGTAGAAAGTGTACTCCCACCCGTGACACATTTTTCTCTAATGGGATCTACCAACAGACTCTCTGTCATAATCTTCCCTGATTGCTGTTAAACTGGTGGTGAGTGATAAATCCAAACATTCCAGAGACATTGCCATGGTAATCGATCAGTTAAATTTTGAAATTTTGAAAGAAAAATGTATAGCCTTTACATATATCTAAATATAACATACATAAAAGCATAATACAAGTGTCCAAGAATATATCAAATGTAGTTCAACGTACCTCTTTGATATTCATTAAATTGTTAGTTATTCATAGGCAACTTTATGGCAAAACATGGCCGTTGCTATAGGAACGTCCTGATATGACATTATTATCCCGCCGCTGCAACCATGACATCATTGAACGACTACCAGTCACAATCATGTCTACCAACCGTTTATTTGATCATACTTACACTAACAAGATACTGGCCAAAAGGGGCGAAGGTCATACTCCAACGAATAGACACAATCCTCCCTCAAAAGGACATCAAACTCAATGGTGATAGTAAAAAAATACACTGAAAACAAACGGAGTACATCTACTGCAATACTACCCTGTCATATTAGACACCTTTTTCCTTGGAGCTATCATCTGCCCATTTGTTATGAAAATATTCAGGAATTGAACAGCCTGCCTACATGTAGATAATGTGATATGATATGATTGATGTGATATGATTGTATTATTACTTACTAATAACAAGAGGCAATACATTTCAATATTTACAATATTTATAGCAATTTGAAAATATTAAATACGTAGATCGTGGTTAAAAACAACAACAAAAAAGAATGGTAAAATGAAACCAGTTTCCGATGCCAGTTTTAAAAATATCTGGGCAAACGCAAATAATGCCAACAAATCCTTTTTCTGAAACTCCAGCTTCATCCTCACTTGAAAATAGCAGACAACTCTTGATCTTTAATGCCTGAGTAGATGTCACACAGCCCTGCATGCAGGGACTGCAGGGACTGTATCCTCACATGCTTACATGAACTTGGAGGTCTGGAGGCACCCCATGAGGTCTCCAATTCTGCAATAATGCATATAAACTAGATCTAGATCAAGTCAGGCCTTCCTCTAGCAGTTTTCCTCCTGTGTTCATTGGTACTCAGGTTTAACACTTTGTAGAACTCAGCTGTGACCTTGAAAGGGCACCTATTGGTTGCAGATAAGACCTTGCTGGTTGGAACATGCAACAATCATCCTCTATGCCATTTCATCCTCTAGGCCATTTCAATATTCTGCAGGAACTGAAAAGCCTCTATTGATGGCCAAGATCTACAAGTTCATATCCTACACCATGCATTAAAGGGATACTCAACCGCAGATTGTGGACGTTTTAATGCCGCGAGAGGGCACCGTGATCGTTACCTGATCATGTCGTTACCCCTCGGGGCGCAAACCTCGGATAGACCGGTCGCCGCACAAACATGTAAGCTCTCGTGCGAGACTCGGTCGGCTTCGTGCAGTCAAAATGTAATCCCACTTAGTCCAACGGACGCGTTCGACGCACAAACTTTGTGTACGAGTGAATGGGGCCTACGCAATCCTGACTTTCCCCACAGTCGCCCGGTGGCGTATCCCTTTAAGATGTTACATAGGAGAGGCAGGAGGATAAAAATTTGAAGCAGCCAATATTACGTTTATACCCATTAAGTTTGTAGACCTAGCACGCATACTTTTAACTCCCCCTTTTTTGCAGCTGAACGTCGTTCGGCAACAGTCCAGATTCAGCTACAAATCCATTGCCAAATGTTGTCAATTATTCAAAAATAATCGTGTTACACATTATTTTTGTCTATCACAGGTTTGTTATAGCAATGACCCTTGTTTGCCATAACCATGGCCTTTATCGACTGGGAATCTTGCAGAAAAGCACATTTAACGTTAGACCCTGATTTTCCATTTTCATGATGTCAGCCAGAAAGTGTATGTTTTTTTAATTGCAATATTCAACACCCATCATCTGTTTAATGCCAAACAAGGGGGGGGGGGCTCTGAGACAAATATCGCCACGCGTTTCGAACCACTGCATTTCACGCCACGCCATTTTCTGACTTTTTCTTTCAAGTCTTCCACATCTTGTGACATCATGATTTAAAAAATCGGTCATACCGTTACCAAGTTACATGACCTTTTGCGACCTCATGTCAGCCCGAAAATGGAGAATTTCTGAGTTTTGTGTACAAAACGAATGGGGAATGCCTTCCTCATGTTCCTACTTTATCAACTATAGTTTCTTCACTTCACCACTGCAGTAACAGAAGCTGGAGAGGCCTTGGTGCCGAAGAGGAAGAGGAAGATGACAGATGACTGCTCTGAAGATCCCAGAGTGTGTGCAGCCAGAGAACACCTGAGAGCTGCTATGGACGAGTTCTGTGCTGATCCTTCGGAGAGAAGAAGAAGTGTGTTGAGGATAGGAAGGAAGAACTCGTGCCAACTACACTAAAGCTAGGGAGGAGTCTTGGCTGATTGAGAAGATCAGGAGAGTTGAGAGATCAGCAGACAGTTGTATGAGCATAGATAGTTGGACGATCATCAACGCGATCACGGGGAGGAAGAGAGGGAGTTCGAGTCAGATCAAAGAACACGCCTTAAGGATAGGAAGTGGCTGGACCATTTTAAGACCTTACTAGGACAAACCCTCCCACATATCAGAACACCAGGGTGATCAGGCAGTTATTCAAAGAAATGGATATCGAGGCCCTTTACCAGTGAGGAGCTTAAGAGAGCGGGGGATCAAGGAGGGTAAGGGGTATGGAGATGATGGAGTGTCGCGGGAGGTGATGTGATTTTAGTGATATCAGCCTGGAGTTCTGTAATCACGCACTTGAGAAGAGTGTTGTCCCAGATCAATGGAGGATAAGTAACACTGTCCCAGTACCAAAGAAAGTTGACCACACTGACACCCAACTACAGGGGCATCTCTCTAACGTTACTTGCATTGCTGCAAAGACCCTCAACAGGATGATTCTGAACCGAATCCAGCCAGAGATTGAGAAGCAGGTCAGAGACAGCCAGAATGGCTTTAGAGAGCAAAGCTCCGCCACTAGTCAGGAGCATTCTTGAGGGTTCCAGAGCAAAGAGCCTCCCTGTTCAATGAAATTTAGAATAGCCTTTGATTCTGTAGACCGAAACTGCCTGATGAACATCGTATGGGCTTATGGAATCCCCAAGAAGATGGACCTGATATCCCTGCTGTACAAAACACCAAAGCCCAGGTTGTCACACCCGATGGGCTGACAGAGTTCGAGATACAGACTGGAGTACTCCAGGGTGATATATTAGCTCCATATCTTTTTGTGATCGTAATTGACCCTGACACTGGAGAAACACCATGACTCTGGCTTCACTGTAACCCCGCCTTGGAGCAGGAGAGTTAAGGCTAAGAAGATCTCAGATGCTGAGTTTGCTGACGACATAGTTCTGTTGGCAAACACAGTAAAGGAGGCAGAGGAGTTACTGGGAGAGTTGGAGGAGGTATCTATGAATGTAGGACTGCGGATAAATGAGAGCAAGACTATCTGTTGGAGAACGTCTTGGAGCCAGAGGGAATCATGGGTGCTGGTGGGAAGCCAATTGAATTGGTGGATGACTTCCTGTACTTGGGAGCAAAGATCAGGAACACAGAGGATGACGTTGTGGATAGGGTGAAGAAAGCCTGGGCAGCATGCCCTAGCTTGAAGTCAGTATGGGAATCAGACCTCCGTAAAGACCTAAAGATAAGTCTCTTCACAGCTACGGTGGAGTATGTTTTGTTGTATGGGTCAGAGACCTGGACCCTTACAAAGAGACTTACTCAGATGGTTACACTAGAATGCTAAAGGATGGCTCTGAACGTCAACCAATTCGCAACGAGATTGAGGAACTCGGAGCTGTAGGGAAACCTTCCAAAGGTCAGCTCCAAAGTAACCCAGAGGAGATTGAAGCTTTCAGGTCATGATCAAAGGCATCCAGAGCTCACACTACACTGAGTGGTCCTGTGGAAACCCCTTCATGGAGAAGCAAGAAGAGGGAGACCTAGGAGGACATGTCGATTCATTAACGATGGACACTGGTCTCCAGGAGACGCGAGACATCGCTGAACTTAGGAATGACAAAGGTTGCTGGAAAGAACTTATCCATGGATCTCGGAAATTCTACCTGACTACCTGATTGTTCCATTACAAACACACGCTTTTCTGAACATTCAGACGTTACCATAGCAACGGCCATTTTTTAGCATAACCATGAACTGGGATAATTCAGATGTTAATTGCAGCCTAACTTGTAGCTGGAAGAGATGTTCTTAGATATTAACTTTATGCCTTTACGTGGTTTACTCAAAGATATTTTACTTTATGAAATTAATTTGTTACCGTGGAAACGTCTCTGGCACGTTTATCCACCATCCCTTTTTAATGGCAAAGAGGCAGATAATGATATTGATGGCCGAGACAACTGGGTAATAAGAAAGAACAGAGTGAGGAAAAAAATATGTCCAAGGGGAGGGGGTAGATTTTAGGTATGTTAACAAATGCACTGAAATTAATTTCATAAGCTACGCATACCTACTTTAACTTTTGCATCATTTGTTGCCATAGCAACTGTACTATCAGGCATGACTATTACCTCAAAATCTACATCTAGACTGAAAAGAATCAGAAAGTGGACAGTATGTGTACTTAAGCATTTCTCATTATGTTGTATGTTTTGTTTGGATATAGAAATGCTATATTTTTTTCTTAAAATACCAATTTCTACCATATTATTGCCATAGCAACGACCATGTTGTGGCACATAATTATATGACTTTGCAAGACCAATATTTTGATGGAAATCAAAGTTTTGGCATGAAATAGATATATTTAAACACTTCTTATTATGTTTTTATGTTTTTTATTGCAGAAATATGTTATTTTCTGAAAAAAAAATAGGCGTTACAATAGCAACTGCCATTTTGTAGCATAACATGACCTTTGACAACTGTGATTTTGATTTTAATTGAACGGGTAGCCTGAAATTGATACACTTCATCACTAACATTATATTTTTATGTTGTTTGTTATGTTGTTAAGAGATATATGTTATTTTTTAGAAAATATTTCGTTACCATGGCAACGGCCGAAGACGTCATTTAGAAAAATGGCAACAAGTGGATTCGTGTTCAGCACCCCCAAAATAGGGGAAACAGCACAAAAAATCAGATTCTACAGAAAATTTTAAGAACACCCCAATATTGTGACAACTTGCTGTCCACTACTTTCCCTTCCCCTTCATTCCCTATTTTTGGCCGGGGAGGGAGAACGGAGAGGCAAGGTCCTTTCGGCCCCCGGCGAAGTTTTTTCTTCCTTTTTCACTTTTCTCTCCTCCCTACCTTTCTCTTCTTTTCCTTCTCTCTTTCCCTCTTTTTTCTTCTTTCTACTTTTCTTCCTGCTCTCTCTCTTCTTTATGGGGGGGGGGGGGCAACAGGCAACACCACACCCTGGGAGGTAAGGCCCTTTCGGCCCCGGACTCCTTCCACTTTTTTGCCTTCTTTCCCCCCCCCCCCCCCCCCCCTTCACTCATTTTGGGCGCGGGGGAGGCAAGGCCCTTTCGGCCCCCGACCTCTTTCTTCCCCTTTTCAAATTTTCTCCTTCTTCTTTTTCTTCTTCTTCTTTTCCTTTTCTCTCTTCTCTCCTTTTCCGTTCTTTTCCTTCGCTCTTTCTCACTTTCAATTTTTTTTTTGGCCGCTGGATCCGCGCCTGCACACAACAGCCCCCAAGCGAAATCCTGTCTACGCCAGTACCCACGGGTTGTCCATAGAAATGTATACAATGATGACTTGGTCAAGACATTGAAATGCATTAATAATAATAATAATAATAATCCGCTCGCGAATATCACCTTATAACGTCCCTCAGATGCTTGTTTACTATTATTTGTAATTACCCCAAGTCTCTTCGCCCGGTATAAGTGCATGATTATGACGGTGACTGATTATGATTCTTTAGGTAAAAAGCTCCCTATTTTATATATTATTTCTTCGTTTATTTAATATCCAATTCAGGGTCGTGCCCCCCCCCCCCCCCCAAGTTAAAGTCAGTACACTGCGGGAGAGATCAAAGATGCCCATACACTGGTACATTGCGCCCAATGTGTGCACAACTCATACATGTACGTAAAAGGAGCTATTATGTGTAGCAGGCAATACGTGCACTCTTTAAATTGGCAATTCCATGCACGAGTGTATTTACTTGGTGACTTACTTCAGTACGCCAAGCGAATAATGATACATTTATTTCGCCGTAGAGGGCAGTCTTCATTTATTCAATTATTCAATTACCGAAAGCAAAAACGGAAAACAGAAAAAAATAAATCTGAACAAGTATTTAATTTTCAATTTGTAAGGAAAGAAAAAACGGAACTTCAGTACACCAAGCGAATAATAATGATACATTTATTTCGCCGTAGAGGGCAGTCTTCATTTATTCAATCATTCAATTATTATTATTTCTATAATTGAAAAAAATACTTATTGGAAGTATTATTGTAATTATTATTATTACTATCATTATTTATTATTATTATTATCATTATTATTATTATCATTATTATTATCATTATTATTATTATTATTATTATTATTTGTTTATTATAATTATTATTATTAGTTGTGGTAATAATAGTGGTAAATGTATTTATTTATGCCTTCTCCTCACTCCCTCACTCTCCCGTTGATCCAACCACTCAATTGTTAGCATTGTTTTTATTATTGTAACATTCGGTTACAGTACTCCACTGATATGAAACAATACAGTGGAATATATCATATTCTATTGTTGTTTTTTTTTAACTGATATAACAAGATTCCTGCTATAACAAGGTAATTTTGATGGTCCCAAGGACCTCGTTATACTGAGTTTCCACTGTATAATAAATAATGTAAAATAAAATCGAAGAATTGAAAATGCACTGCATGTAGTTTATATCTTGTATATGTAAAGATTACAGTTTGACTTATTATGTATAATATGGGTTATAAAGCAGCACCTTCACCTTTTTTTTCTTTTTTTCTTAACTATTTTTGAACATCTTTGTTCAGATTGCAGATTTTGCATTGTATTATTTGTATTGGATTGAATATGTATTTTGTCTACAATGTATGAAAAATAATGTTTCTCTGTACAATTTTCATGTCTGAATATCTGAATAAAGGCAAAAAAACATTCAAAAAAAAAATATTACCGAAAGCAAAAACGGAAAACAGAAAAAAGAAATCAGAACAAGTATTTAATTTTCAATTTGTAAGGAAGAAAAACGGAAAAACAAAATCTGAAAAGGTGTTTAATTTTCTATTTTTTAGAACAAATAATGAAAAAACAAAAATAGAAATCAGAAAAGGGTGATCAATTTCTCATTTCTGCAGAAAAAATGCAAAAAAACAATTTTTAAGAAAGCAGTAAAACCTCAAAACGAATCAAGGTACGTTAAGATAATTTGCAATTTTCAGTGTTACAAACAGAAAAACGGTCGTTAGTTAATATTTTTTTAAGGTTAAAAACTTGAAAAACGAAAATATGGGAAAATGAATTATCTCAATGTACCTTGATTCCTTTTGTCTCAATTCTGCCTCAAGTCTATTTCTTAAACTCAATTTTGTTTAGCAATACTGATATTGTTGCCACTTCCCTTGCCACTAATGCGGTTTTTTTTCAAAAATTATTTTGTCTGAGAATATGTTTTTCAGTTTCTTTGCAGTTGTGTTTATCCTCCAACCCGCCCTCTCCCCCCCCCCCCCCAAGAAAAAGAAGAACAATCATTGGTGTGATAATGATAATGTTAATTATAAATATTCAAATGGACTGAATCTACTACAAATTAACATGGGATTTACCCCATCTGGGGTATTGCCCAAGAGACGGGTCCCCGGTATGCAATACTCCCCCCTCCCGGAAGTTGTTTCCTCTGTCCTATAATTTTTATGTGCAAAAGTGAACATGTGAAAACTCCTGATCACCAAAAAATATTTCCCCTTTTCCCCCCCTTTGTTTCGTCTCTGATAGGGGGTGTAGGGGGAGGGGTTGCAATGTATTTGGGGAAACTAAAGAGGAACAACAGGCTCGCAATTTGCCTACTAAATTTAAGTTTTTCCAACAATTGTTGCAGGTCATTCTCATTTTTGGAAAAGAAAAGAATAGAATTATTTCTACAAAATAATTTATTTTAAAGCTCTTATGTTCGAAGATCTGAAAAAGGTGTGAGAAGTATAACGTGTAAAGAAGAAACTGAGCACTGACCTGCGCTTTTACTTTCATCAATTTCTACATTGATAATTATATTTAACCAGTGAAATTGAAAGAATACTTACCCCCTGTTCAGACGCTATTCAGTTTATACCAAAACTCGATAAAGAAACGACGTATAAAGAATCATCGTATATATAACGGGTCGTTCAGACGCATATTGCGACCGTCGTGAAAAAGGTGGTATAGATGCGCAGTTTCCCACTGCGCGTGTTGTTATGATCAAGAGGTATCCGCGGAAGAGAGGTAAAAGGTCACCTTTCACGCGCGCTCCCGTTAAGCCCCGCCCAGTTATACCGTTCAGACAGACACGGAACAGTGATTCTTTATCAAGTTCTAGTTCGAAACGATGCTCTGACCCTCGTTTCGCTATACGTCGTTTCGTTAGTCAGCGTTCAGACGCAAAATTTCATCGTATAGCTATACCGTTCTAGTATAGCTATACCTTTTTGGTATAGATTTTTAGCGTCTGAACTTAGTTGTAGAGCAGTGGTCTCGTAATTGGAGGACCCGGGTGTGCAACCTAGTGGTTGAACTATTGCCCATTGGTAAGGCATTAATCCTCATTACCAAGTCCCTTGGAGAGTACTTAAATCTGTCGGTCCCCTGGTTGCTTACTTACAAACATACACATGCTTTCTTAGCAGTCACGTTTAATAAACCATCCAACCTTTTCAAACCTTTTCATCTGTTTTCCCCCTGCAGGGATCTTCAGAATAATCAAATCACTACCATTAGTGAAAGGGTTTTCTCAAATCTGACCAATTTGAATTTCCTGTAAGTATGTCTGGATTTTGGTTTGATGTGTATTCGTGTAATTATGTCCATGATGTATATCGAGCAAAGTGCAATACTCGATTTTCTGTATTTACTTATAACTATGTCATGGTCATTACTGCCCTCAAGTAAACATACTGTTTTAAACATACTGGATATGACATTCTCATGATTGGTCGACAGCAAGCAGATATTCTCTTGCCGCCAGTCCCCCATGTATTCATTGCATGGGACGGTGACTCCTCATAATTATAATTAAAGTGTTCACATGAGTATTTAATTATCATAAATGTAAATCCGAGATTGTGAAACTAAATTATACTAGTTCTTCTAAAAAGTCTATTTTAAGTTTTTCATGTTTGTCCTCATCTCTTCCACATAATGCCCACCTCTTTCCATCACTTATTTCTCATTTTCACTTACTCTTCAATTACTTAGCTTACGAGGGGTGAAGGGGGGGGGGGGGGGGTAGGGGGGGGGGGGGGGGGGGGTAGGTGGGGGCGTCCTGCCATATAGCCGGAGGTTCCCTAGTAGTATGTACCCACGGCCGAACCGGGTTTTTATTCGTGTGCTGTTTTTTATCTTTCTTTTCTTTGTTTTTCGAATGATTATTTTTTTTAGTTTGTCTGTTATCCTTTTCATTGTTAGGGTTTCGTGTATTTTTTTTTTTCGTATTACTTTCTCTTGTCTTTTTTTGTAATTGTGTGTTGTTTGCGTGTTTTACACACAAAATGTTCAGAATAAATTCTTTCCTAATTAATATTTTTATCTATATACTTATGCAAATATTATCTGAACGAACTGTTTGGACCAAAGAGAATGTCACGGTAATAATTTAATTTGATTACTGATGTAATGTAAAAGTTACAGAGATTATTGACTTAGCTTTATTCTATCACCAAACTACGTATAATTACCTTATTTGATTTTTTTACGTTTTGCTGTAATGTTTTATTGAAAAAAACCGGTATAAATGGAGAATCCTGAGCATGCCCTCAGAATGGGTGGATTTATGTTTGATTGGCGATCCATACAGTAAGGAAAACAGTTTTCATATGCCCTGCCCTGCCATGCTACCACCGAAAGGACCAAAAAGAGGAAGGGCCGTACATTGCACACCGGGGTCCCGTCGCTCGGGCAATACCCCAGATAGGACCTCGGTGGGTAAAGGGTATAAGTGTTTCTCTCTGCCTATCTAACTTTAATTTATTACAGTCTCTCTTCATCTCTTCCCTTCTCCCCCTCACCACTTGCCTACCGGTATATATATATATAATATAAGCACGAAAGCTCTGGCGTTTTGCAAATTTGCGAGAAAGATAAACGGCTAGTAGCAAACAATTTATATAGTTCGACGCCGTGACTGCTCTACAGTTAATTGGACATAATACTGCACTGAATGTAACAGGGGTGGGTGCACGGAGGGGGAGTTTCCCCCTTCCCGCGCGAAGCGCGACAGCTCCGACGTTTTAGCAAATTCAAGAGAAAGAGTGCACATGTAAGAGTAAACATGTAATTCCAAAGGCCATATAACCTATAATTCCTAAAGCTTTGCACCTTATAGAGAAAACAAAATCTGGTTGTTCCCATATTCATCAGTCTTTTTTTTAAATCTAAAGTCAATTAAGAATGTAAAAGTCTCACATATTATATACGAGAGATGCATTGTTGAAATATGGTGTGTATGGTAACTGATAAAAAATGCACCTTTTATAATAACAGTGAAGAAACTATCATACATGTGTTTCGTTTTTGTCAGTAATCGAATGCATGGTCTAAATTTGAGTACTGGGTACTTCATAATACTGGGGGAAAAAGGTTATACTTACAAATCAAAATAAGTTGTTTGGATTTTGCGGTATCAATAACAATGCACTAAACTGTATACTGATGGTTGTACGACGAGAAATATTTCATGCCAAATTACAAATTTAATTACCTTCATTTGAGAAAATTATGTTAGCTGTAAAATGTTATTACGAAATGGCAAAAGACATATACCAAACGAATTTCAAAGAAAAGAAATTACTGAAGAAATGGTTTCTATTCAGAGAATGTTTTGAGAGTGTTGGCAGCATGACACATGAAGCGATCAATTTACTATGTATTGTTTTATATCATAATTTAATTTCCTTCATTTGAGAAAACTATGCATTACCTGTGTAACTGTAATTTCTATTTTCCAGCGCCTTGAGCACTGTATTTCAGTGGATGTGGCGCTTTATAAATATTCATTATTATTATTATTATAATTATGTATAAGTCATTTTGTTATATTTCTCTGCCCATTCAAGAGA
The DNA here is from genome assembly GCA_025617745.1 of Heliocidaris erythrogramma. Taxonomy (NCBI): domain Eukaryota; kingdom Metazoa; phylum Echinodermata; class Echinoidea; order Camarodonta; family Echinometridae; genus Heliocidaris; species Heliocidaris erythrogramma. The sequence goes on from CM046854.1 coordinate 6,282,255, forward strand.
AAGATAAACGGCTCGTAGTAAACAATTTGTTTTAAGCGGAAAGTTATAGTTCGACGCCCAAACCGCTTTTCAGTTATTTGGACGCAACATTTCACTGTATGTAACAGGGTTGGGTGCAGGGAGAGGAGAGTTATTTTCCCCTTCCGGCGCGAGGCGAAAAAACTCACTTCCCCCGCTTTTTCGTTTCCCCCCTTTTTAAGTGCCTGAATGGGGGGGGGGGGCATGGCCCCCTTGTGCCACCCCCTGCCTACGCCAGTGCCCACTCTCCATCTGAATTTCGCTCATTCATTAAGTATCTCTCTCTCTCTAAAGTAAAGAGCAACTTATATTCTGTCCAATGATACCTTATTTATACCCGTGCCTCCAGCGGATGACTGGACATCGTTCATTGTATTCTTATAGTATTCTGAACTCTGGTTTAACTTATACTCCAGTCTAAGTTAAACCAGAGCGTTAATCAAAAACTGACTAAAACCTTAAGTCCCGTCTAGATTTTTGTACAAGTTTAAGCCATACTAGACTGGAGTTTAAGTTAAACCGGATTTCAGAATGTAATTTTCTAAAAGTATGGTTTAAAGGGCAGTTTTAGACTGGGTTTAAACCACACTTAAACCGCGGTTTAAGTTAAACCGGAGTTCAAAATACGGGCCATAGTCTTTAAACTCAGTAAGCCTTTCAGTTCATACGTTATTCAAGAAAAACACCTTTAAATGCACCTTATGCAGGTAAAACGGTGCAACACAGCGAGTTTTTATTAGCTCACCTGAGCCTAAGGCTCGAGTGAGCTATTGCGATGGAAATTTGTCCGTCGTCCGTCGTCCGTCGTCCGTTAACTTTTTACATTTTCATCTTCTTCTCCAAAACCCATAATCGGAATTCAACCAAACTTGGTAGGAATCATTTCTTAGGGGTAGGGGACCCTAAGTTGCTAAAATGGTACATGTGGCCCCCAGGGGGGCCCAGGGGGAGGGCCCCAAATTGTAAAAGCTATGTAAATTTCAAACATCTTCTTCTCCAGAACCAGGAATAGCTCAGACTTGGTATTGTGTATGGAGATACCTCTATAGACGAAAAATGAAAGTTGTTCATGAATTTGTTCTGGGTGGCCCTATAGGGGGTCTGTGGGGATAACATACTGGAGGGGGGGGGGGGTATGTTATATACATCTTGAAGATGAATAAAACAAATTGTTCATGACATTCTCAGGGTGGCCCCATAGGGGTCCTGCGAGGGCGAGGTTAATATGCAGGAGGGGAAATGTACATTCTTTGCATGATTTGTTGTATGATTCAACCACACTTGGTGGGAATCATCCTTAGATGTAGGAGATTCAAATAATACATGACATTGTAGACCATGGGGGTAGGGGGCGGGGAATTATGTTAATGTCTAACATCATCTCATGTACATCCTCCTAGTTGTTTCAATTTCTAACATATCTCCTGGTGGTGCTAGAGAGAACATGCATCAAATGTGAATTGATCCACCTCAGGTGAGCGTCGTGCCCTCTGGGGCTTTTGCTTATCATGAGACAAAAAAATGAGAAATTGAGATTACGATATGGATTGAAACAAGGCCATGTTAAACCTTAGATACACTAGATCGCTGTAAACAATGAAGCATTGAAACACGAACGAAATTCAACTTCTGAACGGATTTTAGACGAAAGTAACACATTCGTATGGCTTGACCTATATTCGTTGCATCAGCGAAAACTTGCTACAGGGTGATTTTGACGACACTTTTAAAAAACGCTGGTTCTCAGTCATCCGTGGCAGAAAAGCCACGATGAGTTATCATTAGACAGAAAACAAGTTACTCTTAACCATGGGATAGATTTCAAGGACACATTGGTTATAACTTTTTAAATTAGAAGCTATCAAAGTTGGGTATACTTTTTATTGATACGCATATCTTTTCTGCCTCCTTCTCTGTCAGTATAGAATTCATATTTAATACTCTCCTTTCATTTGTCATGTTTTACATTTTTATTGCATTTGGTCCAAAATCTTCTTTCAGATATCTTCAGAATAACCAACGACATGGGATTGAGAGAGAAGGCCCCTTGCTTGTCACTAATGCAAATAATATATATATTTTATCATAGTTTTTTACTCTAATTATGAGTGCATGTATGCTGCCAGATATTTCGATCCCGCCATTTTAGCCTTCTTCTAACAGTCTATTTTGCATTCTCATGTTTATTTTCATCTCTTCCGCACCATGGCCATCTCCCTCCATCACTCATTTCCCCTTGTTTCGCCCTGTCTATATTACTTAATCTTTAATTCATTAGCTTATGGGGGAGGGGTCAAAGGGATGTGGAAGTCATTTCCTATACCCGGGCGGAGGGGGTTTTCGGGAGTCGCTCGGCATGTAGAAGGACCGCTATTCATTTAGTCACGCGTTATGAATAGCGATCCTTATTAATAAGTCGTCCTTATGACTAGCGAGATTACCCATTTTTTCCTGGTATGTCAGTTTTTCCTCTTTTTTAAAACTTTGATTAGGACTATGACATTTTATTATTTGAAATGTACATGTTAATAACTTATTTGTATACATCACAATGTATTATTAGATTGGTAAGGCAAATCATGCCTACCGCCCTCTCTTACTCCATCTATCTAACGCTTGTAATACCATTAACCCGCCCCAAACTCTTTTTTTTTATAGTATGTCTCGAAAGAAGGGCATTACGTATACCACAGCCATAGCAGTTGGACCCGTTTTTGTATTTTGAAGAATATGTCTAAGATAAGATTAACAGAAGATATAATCTCCAGGGTTGGGTAGGATATTAACATCGGAATCTAAGACATGTTTTAACATTCTCTCGGCTTTACACGAGGCTGACATTTGAAAAGACAGTTACCCCCTGTTCAGACGGAATACCCCCCCCCCCCCCCCCTCATTTCGTTTCTAATTCTGTCCTAAGTGAAAAAGTGTGTATATTAACACTGGGGAACTAGAACTGCAATCGTATCAGAACGATGTGCATAGATTGACGTCTGTATTTCGCATGTCTTTGAACGGTAAAATAAAGAGCATCTCTTAAGCTACCTATAGCAATTTGTTTGAAGTCTGTAGCAAATATTGTGATTTTCAAGTGCAATTTTCTCAAAGTCGGTCAGTGATGGGGTATATATTTTTTTTATTTGGCTGAAAAGGGTATCTCTTGAAGTATCTAAATCCAAAAAAGGGTACGGGTTCACCCAGGCATGACGGAGATACGGTCACACGAAGAGAGCCGTTTTGGAAACTTTAGAGGGCGCTGTTTATATAATGCGTAATTAGAAATGCATGAAATCTGCAAGACATGTGTGCAATGACAGGACCAAGATATGGTAAAGTTTTGGCATAAAAATCAATTGATATGACAAAGTTATAGGACTTGTTAATATTCGGGAGTGAAAATTTCAAGAAATTTAGCGTTTTTCAATATGGCCGATTGCGGACTTAACTTTACAGTGTGAAGACGGCATTTTTCGTATTAATTTTGTTATTAGAATATAAAGAGCAATTCTTGGACTATCTACAGGAATTTGTTAGAAGTCTGTAGGATTTAGGATAGCTGAGATAGGCAAGGAGAACAAAATGGCTCAAAAACAGACAAAATGGCGCCTGGACGGTCATGCATGAGTGATTTCGAAAAACGAAGACGTCAGTGACCTAGAAGACATGCCAAGGAACATGCATACGAAATTTGAAATGAAATGGACAAGGGGAAAGGACCTAGACAGAGCGCACAAATTTGAGGGGGAAGAAGAAGAAGAAGAAGAAGAAGAAGAATAAGAATGCAAAACACGAACAAGAATAGAAGATTGACTTTACGTCAATCGAATAACTAGCCCCGTACTGGTTTCACGCAGGACGCTGCCACTTCGTGGCAGCGTCCTGAGTGAAACCAGTACGATTCGGTGGGTCTCACAATTTACCAATGTTCAAATAACCATTGAAAAAATGGCGATCTAATAATTTGTTTTCAATTAAAGTATCATATATACGATGCCACTTACCTAAACAGACTTTGCGCGAATCAGCTTTTCCTAAAAAATGTGTAGAATCGATGAATGTCGCTTTTTACTCTCAATTTTTGAAACCAGTCCCATTCGCCATGTTGTTGAAGCAGAAGCGAAAATAGGCACTTGCGCATGCGCCAATAAACATTTATTACAACGACGGCATAGGTTTCGTCACAGGAATAATGAATATTCATATATCCACCGTGATCCGGCGATCTCTACTCGCTCGAGCTCCTGCCTGCCACTCGTCTTAATGCTTCTTGTCTATGTAATTATTGGAGCTGCTGACGCATGCGCATTGCAAGCAAAACACCGACCTTCGGAAGTTTTTAGTACAGGCTCTTGGAGATAAATATGCCCTTTTTTGTATCATCCTCATTGAAAAGAAAGACGACAGTCAAACGCAAAGTATTGTAAGTACCTAAAATAGCCTAAAATCAAATAATGTCATGTTTCATGGCTATCATTTTGACAAACGACCTTGTAATTAAGAGAACTCCAAGCAATCAAAGGACTGCTCATCGCAGCCCGAACACTACGCGTTCGGGCTGCCGCAGGAAGGGAATAACATAACAAAGGTAGAGTCCGTGGGTTACTTGTATGGAGTAAGAGAGGGCGGTAGGCATGATTTCCCTTACCCATCTAATAATACATTTTAATATGTGCCCCCCCCCCCCCTAAGGAAAATACGAACAAAGACGTGATAATGATAATGTTAATTACAAACATTCAAAGGGACCGAATCTACTACAAATTACTCTTTATGAATACATATTAACCCTAAATTCACAACGTAAATCCAAATGGGTCTGTCCTCACAATGTCCCTTTTCAAAAAGTCGTTATTTGGTTATTCTAAAGATATCCGAAATCAGATTTGGTATAAATGCAATAAAAAAAAATAAACGATGACAGATGAAAGGAGAGTAATAAAGATGAATATCACTCTATATCAAAGACAGAAAGGAAGGTGGAGAACACTATAGCAAATTAACGAATGAGTGAAATTGAGATGGAGAGTGGGAGAACTCTAGGTAGGCGAGGGAGAGATGAAGAGAGAGATACAAACAAAAGAGTGAGTGAGATATACAGAAAGAGTTGGAAAATGAGAGGGAGGTCCGCATGGTGTAAAAAGAACTATGAAAGATGAAGACAGTTGTGATTTTAGGAAAGACACATACATGACATAGGTAGACTATGTATATACTACTGACAGGTAGACAAGTAGTGAGGGGGAGAAGGGAAGAGATGAAGAGAGACTGTACCAAGTTGAAGTGAGATAGGCAGATAGAAACACGTTTACCCTTAGAGATAAAAGTTAAAACTCAAACATACATTGCCTTGAATCATGACTTTTAAGAAAACTGTATTTTGGGGTTACATGTACCGTGAAGGTGACATTCAAAATACATTCTAGAATGTACACATGTAAACACGGTCTAATATTGATTATAATAAAGTTAATGACAAACTGAAAGTGGACGCTGCACGATACGTGTAATCATGTTTGCTTGGGCCAATACTAATTTGGTTTAACCATAATATCTTATTTCTAGTCCAAGCGGTCGAACCAAAAACTTTGAACTGATATGGTTACATGTACCGTCAAGCCGACATTCAAAATACATTCTAGAATTTACACATGTAAACACGGTCTAATATTGATTAAGAATAAAGTTAGTAAACGAAGAAGCTTGATGGAAGTAATTTTAATTTGTAAACAAAATTTTAGGCATTTTACTCCCAGGTTAAAGATCGTATGTTCGATCTTTAATGAAAAACACAAGTCGGAAATAAAAACGGCGGGCCGTTTGAATATTAATGAGTCAGAAAGAAGAGGATCTTGGGTATTTGAGTCCAGTTCATCGTGACTTGGCCGTGAACCAGAATAGCCTGTGCCGGCCGCACAGAAACGCTGTTGGTAGCGGCTTTGTTAGCGCTAACAAGTCACAAACAAATCAGCCACTAACAACACGGGTAAGATGACCGCACAGAAAGCGCTGTTAGGGCGCTGTTAGACACTCGCGCTGGTAACAGCGCTGTTAATGGATTTGAGCCATAGAGTTAGGCAAAATCTATGATTTGTGCGTAGTGATCTATATGTATAGATTGATGAATCTTGTTGATGCAGCATAGCACAGTGCGCGTGCGTTGTGTATTCACGTTTTAAAATGTATATTTGCTGATAAATGACCAAAATAAACATGACATTCCTGCCGGGTGACGGGTCTTTTTCTAATCAATAATAGGCCTACTACACGTTTCGACTATAGGCTTATCTATGTTGGTGGTCTACTGTGTGCTTGGTTTTCAGCTTATGTTTCATTCTTTAACAAAGGTTATTCAAGTTTCTGATTGCATAAACTTACTAGATTAGCTACGACCATATATGAACAGTTAACTTTGATTCCAATGACTTTCGCGTGAAATTATTGCTTGCTGCAACTATTAGCATTTAGCTATTAGATTAAGATACTGTACAAAAAAAAATGCAAGCCCACTTCTCATTTATTTATTAATTTTGTTTAGTTTTTAGCTCTTCACTCATGGGAGTAGGCTTATTTGCCAATGATGATTTTCATCATGATGCTTATCATCAGTAGCTGATGCGTATGTAGCCTATTACACTATTAAGTTACATTGACTGTACTTAATGTATGGTACATGGTTACTCATCGTAATGTTCTTTTTTCCAAAGCAGGGCCTTGCAATGTTAAAAAAAGGTCTTCAAACACTGCTTTGTAAAACCTATACTTGAATGAATGAATGAATTTTTTCATATTACTGCAGAAATCTGCCATGAACATTATTGCTGAGCATACACCGTTCAAAATTTCGAATACAGATATCATAATAATTCCAAAAAGCAGTATCATGGGAGAAGCTAAGGAAAAGCACAGCTTGTTAAAACGAGGTTCCCCAATAACAGAACTAAGAAATACATGTATGTAATTATGTATACATATACATATATAGCAATAAAGAGACTAGACAAGACGTTTGTAAAAGGAAAAAAACAATACACACAACATCACTAAAACATCAAAATAAAATAAGCATACTATGAACTAGCAGTTAATGTCGGCCTATTGGGTTTATATAGTATAGTAGAAAAACCAGATACACATAATACATGTATGTGTATTAAGTATGAATAAACAGATGTCTTAGGAAAGGTTTTGTTTATGTTCTGTTTAGACACAGGCAGAAAACCAAATACTGTACAGTTGTTATGCAGTGGTGTATCCCAGGGGTGGCGCAACAGGCCCTATTAAATAAAAAAAAACTAGGGAAAAAAAAGTTGTTCATTAAATAGGCTTCAAAATTGGTCACATATGATTATTTTGCATCTCAGCCCTTCTTCAGAAGCAAAAATTTTCCAAAGGGGATGGGCACCCTCCCCTTAGACCCCTCCCCCAGGACGGCGATCAATAATGCCTGCCCCCCTATTGGGAAATCCTGGATACGCCCCTGTTATGGACTTACACTGTAAGAGCTAATTGATAATGTTTAAGATTTCTTCTAAAAGATTTAAGAGAGGAAGCTTGCTTTAGATTTGAATCGAGATGATTTCAATAGAAGGGCCCAGTTTAGATTAATGTTTTCTGGGCAAACTGAGTACGAAGAAGTGGTAAATGAAAGAAAGATGATTGTCGTGTAGAATGCCTATGTATTCCATCATTCGTTTTAAGCATTGATTGTAAAACCTGAGGCAATTCATGAATTTGTACTTGATACATTAAACTGCCTAACTGGTAATTAAACAAATCGTTTAGTCTCAACGATTTATTTTCAAAGAATAATATTTTAGACGGAGCTAGTCTAGGCTTTTTCAAAATTATTCTCATCACCAGTTTTTGTATAACTGAGAGTCTATTCAACTGAGACTTGGTACAGTTGCCCCAAGCAAGAATGTCATAACTTATGTAGGTAGAACCAAGGTGGAATACAACAAGAGTAATACATGAGACAGAAACAAAAGTCATGTTCATTTTCTTCCTGAAATTATCAATAAGTAAACCAAGAAACTTTAACTCCTCGACTATTGGTGCCAGGGGCACCGTTAGTGAGTTGTTAAAACATTACCACTACTGTTAGCTTCTGTGCGGCCTTGAAATGTTAGGCTAACAGCGCTGTTAGTGAATTTGACTAACATTACTCTTCTGTGCGGCCAAATCATCGCTATCGGTACTGTTAGCGCGCTGTTGGCGCTAACAACGTTTCTGTGCGGCCGGCACTGGTGGTTAAGTCGCTGCCCGGCAAGCAGTAGATGACAGGTTCGAATCCCGCTGGTTCCAATTTTTTCTGACTTGTGTTTTTCATTACAGATCGAGCATACGATCTTTAACACTGGGAGTAAAATGCCTGAAAATTTGTTTACAAAGAATAAAGTTGTTTATAAAATTGGAAGTGGAAGGCACAGTGTTATTATAAGTGTAATCATGTATTTTTTAATATGGGGATGATTAGTCCTGAAATCTTGTTAAGGTGAAAGAATGATTCCTGTTTATCTAATTACTTTTCCCTTTTGCTCCACTAGATAAAACTCAAATATACATTGCCTTGAATTATAGCTTTGATAAACTGTAAAGTATTATTCTTATAGTACCATTTTCCTTTCTAATAAGTGCCCTTTTTCACCTCTGATAAGTGACCCATTTGCTTTCTATGACTGCCCATTCTTATTGCTAATAAGTGCCCTTTTCACCTTCTGATAAGTGCCCCATTTCAGCTCAGATAAGTGTCCGACAAGTTTCCCCGTTTTTGTCCGATTGGTGCCCATATTCCATTCTAATAGTGCCATTTTGCCTTATGATAAGTGCCCTTTTCACCTCTGATAAATGCCTCTTTTTAAGTACCCCTTATTTCTTGCTAATAGTATTATTTTCCCTTTTGATAAGCACCCTTTTGTCTTCTGATAAGTGCCCTACATATATACCTATATATTTAATATATTGTACCTATATACTCCGATGTCGCTTACAAGCTGTGCCCTAAAGTCCACACAAGACCCACATACGCCTACCTAGATCCAAACAATCAGAGAATGAGCACAATGAGAGGCAGTGGAGCAAGGAGCAGGAGGGGCACAATTCCCTAAGTTATACAAGAATAAGCAGTGCCCCTAAATCATAACAGGAAGAAGGACAACTGTTTCTATTTTTTTCCAAAGCTCGCTCGCTACGCTCCCTCGCATTTACCATTGTCTTCTTGTCATATTAGGAAAATTGCTGCGATTCAAAATATCTTCAATATTTTGCTTGCTCGCTTCGCTCTTTTGAAAATGAATAATCAGACCATTACACTCAACTGGAAAGAATGTAGCGGTATATGCCTACTAATGTCTCAAAGTGGCATTTCCCGCCTTGTTTTCACCCTTTTAGGGTGCCCTTTTCCCCTCAAAGTGCCCTTTTTTGTTGGTGCCCCCACCACTTTGAAAGACGCTCGCCCCCCCCCCCCCCCGCACACTGTTTTGTATACGTGTAATCATGTTTGCTTGGGCCAATACTAATTTGGTATAACCATGTTTTATGTGTCGAGTCTAACGGTCGAACCCAAAACTTTGAATTGATTTGGTTACATGTACCGTCAAGCTAACGTTCAAAATACATTCTAGAATGTAAACATGTAAACACGGTCTTATATTAATAACAAAGTTCTTGATAAACTGGAAGTGGAAGCCACACTGTTATTATACGTGTAATCATGTATTTTTTTCAATCTAGGGTTGGCCCAGAAACCTTCTTGGGGTGAAAGAATATTACCTATTTATCCGGGGTCCTTCTAAATAACAAGCAAACCATAGGCAAATTATCTCGCTATTCATAAGGATCTCCATTCATAATGACCACTATTCATAACCCCGAAAAAGACGAACAAAGCTTAGTATGGTAATGATATTGTTAATTACAAACATTGAAAGGGATTGTATCTACTACAATTACTTTTACTGGATACACATTAACCGCAAATCGACACCGTAAATTCAAATGGGTCTGTCGTCAGAAGAGCCCTTTTCAAAAAGTCTGAAAACAGATTTGGAACAAAATAATATAAAAGATGGCAAATGAAAGTAGAATATTAAAGATGAATATAATTCTATATTAAAGACAGAAAGGGAGGTTGAGAAGATTATGTAGAGGTGCAAAATAAATGAAATTGGTTTAGAAATAGACAAGATTAATGTAGACATTAAGGTAAGTGTGAACACATAAATACAGAGAAAGGGAGAGAAAGAATGTAAGCAAATTCCTGAAAGAGTGAATATAATTGAGATGAAGAGTGTGAGAACTATCAAGACATTAAGGGAGACAGAGATATGTGGAGGCAGAGATGATATGTAGAGGCAAAATTAACGAAGTAATGAGTGAAATTGCTTTAGAAAAAAAGACAAAATTTATGTCGACATATAGGGAGAGTGAGAGAGGGGGAACAGATAAAGAGAGAAAGAGTGAGAGAGAAGTTCGAAGATCTGAAGAAGGTGTGACGAGTATAACGTGTAATCTGTGCTATCATCAACTTCTACATTAAGAATTATGTTTAACCCGTGAAATTTAAAACATACTTAATCTGCTGTTAATCTTATCTTAGACTTTTTCTTGAAAATACAGAAAGTCAGAAACAGGTCTACCAGCAACGGCCGTGGTATACTGATTGTCGTTCTTTTGAGACAACTTCTTTGTAAAGTCGTCAAAGCTTTTAAATTCCTAACGGCTATCGAAGCCCTCCTCTGGGCGAGGAGCAGAAATCCTCAAATTCATTCTCGTATCTCCCTCATTCGGACCTTAAACATCATGAGAATTCCAGAGTTGATAGGTAATGATGATATTATGCTTCATATTAATTTTCACTGAAAACGGTTGAGTATTTTTTGAGATACGAGTATTTTTCTGTTTCAGAGGGCCGAAAAAAGAGGTTTTGTTTTTTCCAGACAAAAGTCTGGGACGAAATGAATATGCAAACAAATAACATAATGCTAAACTTTAAACTCCATTCTCACTCCCTGGGCAGTTTCAAGTTTGCGCAGTAAGTAGTTTTGTGTAAAACTGCCATCAAAAAGACTTAACGTGAAAAATACTGAAATCCTTGCAATCTGATTGGCTGAGAGCAAATATGTCGGTAACAATCACTGACAAGACACGCCCCCTGTTTAGCGTACACTCTAGTTGAACCATCCTGCATGTACCGCTTTACGTGGGACTACACGCGAAGAACGGTAGAGGGTTCATGAATGCATTGCCTTCGATTTTTTCCCGACATAACCGTTCGACAGATGATTATGAAAAGATATTTCGAGGATCCCCTCAATATACTTTGATTTTTCATATGTGAAAGTTTTGATCTTGCGCAATGTCAGCAAATGTGAAAAAATAATGCTACAATTTCAGACTTAAAAAATATATGGCTCCTCATTGCTTTTAGTTTTCACAAATTAAATTTAGTTCATTTCATTTGGTTGTTTCTAGGGCGAGATTTCATAATTTAGCTGAGACTCTTCGGTAGCGGTTTTACGTAAACAATTTTTTTATTTTATGCAAATTAGGCAGAAGGAGCGAAAGCTTTTGGGCAGTTAATTGCAGTGTAGAGCCGCGACTGAATAGGGGGGGAAAAGATTTAGGGCGGGGGAATAGCATAACAAAGGTTACAGTCCGTGGGTTACCTGTATGGATTAAAAGAGGGCGGTAGGCATGATTTACCTTACCCACCTAATAATACATATTAATGTATACGAATAATTTATTAACATGTAAATTTCAATTAATTAAATGTCATAGTCCCAATCAAAATTGCTAAAAGGAAAAAAACCCTGAAAAACCAGGAAAAACCCCAACTACGCGACCCCTCCCTCCGGGTATAAGACAGGACTTCCATAGCCCTTTAACCCCCACCCCCGTAAGCTAATGAATCAAAGATTAAGTGAAATACAGGGAGAAAACACACAAACAATAAATTAGTATTATAGAGAGGTGGGCATGGTGTGGAAGAGATGAAGATAATCATAATAAATGAAAAATAGACTTTTAGAACAAGGCTAAAATGGCACGAACGGATCGGAATATCAGGCAAACATACGTTCACTCATAATTAGAGTAATGAGATATCCAAGATGTAGTTCTATAAACATGATTATACATTCTTCGCAGTAGGGTAAAACAAAGGGGCCTTCTCTCTTATTCTCTTTTGCCTCAATTCTGACTTGTTTCTCTATTTCGTAATTCAATTTTGTTTAGTAATACTGATATTGTTGCCACTTCCCTCGCCACTAAAGAGTTTTTAAAGAAATTTTTCAACATACCTTTTATTCTATCTGTAAATATATGAAGATGATTTTAAGTTTCTTAGCAATTTTCTTTCTTTAGAAAGACGAACAAAGCTTGGTATAATAATGATATTGTTAATTACAAACATTGAAAGGGATTGAATCTACTACAAATTACTCTTATATGAATACGCATTAACCCTAAATTCACAATGTAAATCCAAATGGGTCTGTCCTGAGAAGAGCCCTTTTCAATAAGTCGTTATTTGGTTATTCTGAAGATATGTGGAAACAGATTTGGAACAAATGCAACAAACATATAAAAATTGACAGATGCAAGGAGAATACTAAAGATGAATATAATTCTATATTAAAGACAGAAAGGAAGGTGGAGAACATATGTAGAGACAAAAAAATAAGTGAGTGAAACTGCTTTATTTAGGAGAGTGGGAGAGTGAGAACAGATGAAAGAGAGAGATAGAGAGAAGGGGGATACTGTAGCACACTAATGAATAATTGGAATTGAGATAAAAGAGTGGGAGAACCCTAGGCAGGCGAGGGAGAGATATTATAAACAAAAGAGAGAATTATATACGCAGAAAGAATTGGAAAATGATGGGGAGAGGTCCGCATGGTATAAAAAGACCACGAAAGATGGAGACAGTTGTGATCTCGAGACATAGGTAGATTATGGAAATACTACTGACAGCTTGTACACAAGTGGTGAGAGGAGAAGGGAAGAGATGAAGAGAGACAGTAAATTGAAGTGATAGAGGAAGAGAGAAACACTTTCATTCTTTTCACACCAAGGTCCCATCTGGGGTATTTCCCAAGCGACGGGTCCCAAGAGGGTATGCAATGCCCCCCCCCCCCCCCTTGAAGTCGTGTCCTCTATCCTAGGTGCAAAAATGAGCAGGTGAAAACTGGTCTCCTGATCACCAAAAAATACTATTCCCCCTATATGAGGGCATGCTGGTTTCACCTGTAATCCGGGGGTGGGGAGGGCGGAGGGGGAGGGGTTGCAATGTATTTTGGCAAACTAAAGATGAACAACAGGCTCACAATTTTCCTAGTGAAATTAAAGTTTTGGCGAAAAAACTGTTTCAGGCCATTTTCATTTTCGAAAAACAAAATAGAATAATTTCGACTAAATAAGCAAATTAATTTATTTCTTATGTTCTAAGGTCTGATGAAGGTGTGACGTGTATAACGTGTTTTAAAGGAGCTACTCGGAGATGTACAAAGACATCAGAATGAAATAGATTTGGTATCAACGGAAAGGGGAAGATGCCCTAAAACATTCCATCAACATTCGAAATCCATAGGTGTTCATAAATTATTATGTTTCAAATGTGGGCCGAAATATTCGCATATTTTCGCCCTGCGAGGATTTTTTTTTTCAACCCTGGAAATGTGACGTCATACACGGGACGAGTCCTGTCTAAGCAGACGATGTCCCATAACATCTTACACATTTTTCAGTGCCTGTTTTGTCATCTCCTCTTCATTTATTTCTCTTACTTGACTAGCGTCATTCTTAAAGGAGAATTACGCTCAAAAATAAAGACGGTAGAGTTCAAAGGTGTTATTAATTCCTACTTGTTAGACTATATGGCTTCGCGTCAAAATATACGAGATCGATACGAATCAAATTTTTCTGAGCAAAATTTACCATCTGCTAGCAATATGTATGGTCTGCTAGCAGCACATGGGGGCTGCCATTTTGTTTATGTGTACAAGAAGATTTTCTTAATCCAAATGCTCAATTGCCTTTTTCAAAATTAAAAACCCATTTGAGATTAAAAATATAGAATAGATATGTCAATTTATTTTTAAACTGAAGATTTCCTTATATATATTGTTTAAAATCGATATTCGCTTAATAGAAATCTATTTTCTCGATACTGGACGTATGGGACGGAGCAAATTAATTCAAATTTTATGGATGCTTCTTCCCTGAGCATCTATAGCGGCAAACTATGCATTCACCTGCTTTTGGATAATGGACTTGAAAAGTCAGAATGCATGCTGCATATATTATGTTCTGCTCTGTTTGGCAAACCCAAGAAAATAGATTTTTGTTAAGCAAAACCAGACAATTTAAAAGTATCATTATAAAGATTTAATTTTTATAATACATGTAAACACCCACTTTATATTTTCCGTCACATATGGGATTTTAGGTAATGAAGAAAGTCAATTTAGGATTTGGATTAAAAATATCTTCCTGACTGGAACATTTCTCAATGGTTCATGTACAACTCCAAATCAGCAAGAAAATGGCAGTCCCCATGTAAATGAGTAGGAGACGATACCGGGTGTTGGAATATCTTTATTTATACCCTTTTCTGATATCTTATTAGAAAATGATTTAGGCCAATAAGTAGGAATATATTACACCTTCCAATATAAGTAAATTTGTAATCAGGGCTTAATTCTCCTTTAATGTTAGTCTCACTCTTAACTTCGTGTATGGTATTATTTTGATGAAAAATGCAGCGTTAAAAAAATAAAGGAATCAGTCACTTGTAAACAAAATAAGACGCCATTGTATTTTCAGCTGCTTGCACCGGGGCATGTTCGGTGTTTCAAGAGGGAACGAATACCATCTATGCTATTATTCGGAGGGCTTTTCAATTTGAAAATGAGGTTTATTTCATTGATCATTGACCCTTCTCCTGTGTATTTGCAATGAAACGGATTTAGTTATCAGAATCAGTTCACTTTCCCTTTTAGAATGGTGTGAAATAAGGTCATGTTTAAATGTACCAAACTCTTTATAATTTGATAAATAATTGCATTGCAATTACCTTCATTCATTATAGGACGTCGTCTGCTTAAGCATGATTGGTCTCTGGTGTGACGACATCAAAACATCGCTATATTTCTGGCGAATCCTCGGATATTCCAGATGCTTAGAAGAGCTTTTATTTATGTTGTTTTTATAATCATCAGATACGCAGTTGACATAAACTTGTACGATTGCCATCTGTAAGCTTCCCAGTTTCTCGTGATACATTAATTGCCATTATTTGTGATTTTCGTTGGATTTTCTTTGGATAGTTACTTTAACGCTTCTACTGTCATCAACTTCTACATTAATGATTTAATATATTTAACCGTGAAATTTAAAGCATACTTAATCTTGAAAATACAGAAACAGGTCCACCTGCTAGAGCCGTGGTATACTGATTGTCCTTCTTTTGAGACAATAGAGAAAAGCAAGAGTTAAGTGTGGGGGAATAGCATAACAATGGTTAGATTCCGTGGGTTAGCTATAATGGAGTAAGAGAGAGTGGTAGGCATGATTTCCCTTACCCAAGTAATAAATTTTAATGTGTACGAATAATTTAATAGTATGTACACCTCAATTAATAAAATGTCATATTCCCAATCAAAATTGTTAAAAAAGGAAAAAATTACATACCAGGAAAAATGACTTTCACATTCCTTTGACCATCCCCCCGTAAAGACAAATATAAAATTATCTGCAGGGTTATTTAGGAAATTGACATCGAAATCTTAGACATGATTAACATTCTATCTGCACATTAACATAGATGACTTTTAAAACGACAATTAAGGCCCCTTCACGAATTATGCTAGTAATATGATTATTCTGAAGATACCTCAAAATAAATACATTTATAAGGAATGAAATATTCAGACAAAGGTTTAGAGAGAATTCCCTGGAAAGATGTATCCAAAAATCCGCAAGGACGACGAAGACAAAGAGGAGGTGAATAAGAGCTGAAGAGGAACATAACGAATGAAAGAGTGCATAGGCCTATTATTTTATAGATAATGTGGAAGAAACAGAGTGAAATAACGAGGGAGGAAGTGTGGTGGAGAAATAGAAGGAGAGAAACAAATCAAATGGAGAAATGAAGGACACAAACAAAAACAAAGACTGAGAGAAAAGAGGGTGTGGTAAAAATGGATGAAATGGCATGAAAGCTGAAATTAAAAGAAAGTGATCGGAATTTATGGCAGACATATACATTCAATCATGTTTAAATTAAGAATGTATCCAAAATGAAGTTTTAGAAATGATCAGATCAATTTTTTTGCTGTTAAAGGGGGCAAGGGTCCATTTCCCATTTCTCATTCCTTTTTTCCCCCATTTTCCCACTTCTTTTGTCTAGAACTTAATTTCTGTAGTAATATTGTTATTGTTGCCACTGCCCGTTCCACTAATGGATTTTTAATACCTTTTATTCTATATGAAGATTTTTCCGTTGTTAGCAGTTTATTTATCCTTCACCCTGCCCCCCCCCCCCAATAAAAAGGGACGAACGATGCTTGGTTTGATAATGATACTGGTAATTCTAAACATCGAAAGAAATTGATTTACAAATTGTTTTTTATATAAACTAGGGGGGGGGTGGTCTTCTCTTGTACAGCCCAAGTACCCATTGACCATGTAAAGCTATTAGTTTATTGATTGAAACATATTTGAACAATTGATTCATAGCAGACTTCTCTTTAAATATAGATAGGTTTCGTTTAATTAGCATCATAGGGGTTAAACTGGGGCAAGAACTTGTATATCATTGCGGAGTGAAATCAAAATCTAACTATAGAATGGAAAAAAACCAAAATGTATTGTAACACGGTGTATTTAGTAAACAGTCAAGGCGCAATTATTGCAATATAAAAATGTTATCAGTACATGTATTAAGTCGAAAAAAAAAAATAAAAAAAAAAAAATTACCCTACAATGTACAGCAGATTGCATTTGTTTGTTCATATATAGTGGAATGTTGAAAGAAGCGCGAGAGAGAGTGATACAGTGGGAAACAGTGGTGGGGAAATGAGTGTGTGTGTGAGAGAGAGAGAGAGGCATATAGTGGAAAATGAGAGAGAGGGGGAGAGAGAGAGAGAGAGAGAGACAGTGGAAATATGAGAGAGTGGGAAACAACCAGTAGGAAAAATTAGAGAAAGACTCATAGACAGTGGGAAAATGATAGAGAGCGATATACAGACAGTGAGGAAAATGAGAGCGAGAGAGAAAAAAAATAGACACGCACAGGGGAGAGAGAGAGAGAGAGGGAGAGGGGGGGGGGTAGCTGCTGTGATGAAAAGTGATAAGATTTGTAGGGCTTCCACTGGCATGTTCTCTTGTGAAAACAAAGGATTGGTTTGATTCGTTCGCATAACAGCATGGTAAATGAGTCATATTCATTCTTATTGCTAGAAAATTTCGCTTGATGCTATTTTATATTTGTCTTCATCAGAAATATGTCATTATTGTTGCCCTGATTTGCAAAATATGTTTGATGGTTTGTTTCTTTGCCCAAAAATGTACGATGACAATGCTTTTCAAAATGTATGAATGATTTCATATCATTTATAATCAGTAATAGATAATTTGTATTTGATTGTTTCATAAAAGACACTGTACATTCGATTGCTATACTATATTACATGCAATCATTGTGTAATCTTTGAATAATTATTCTACCCTATAATATGTTTTGTAAATATGTATATAACAATTTTGTTTCTATACTGAGCTAAAGTAGTCTTTATACTTCTTGTATGTACTTTCAAAACTATACAATACCATTTCAAAATAACTCATATATAAATGGTTATTTTGCAACAGATTTTAGAAAATACATGCATCACCGTCTATACATTATGAATTAAGATGATAGGAATGTGCAAATTTCAACATTTTCGTAAAAACCAATGTTGATGACGAGGATACCATATTCTTTGTATATACATATATTTATGTATGTTCTTATTTATTTTTTGTTATGAGTTTATTTTCATTGTTTTGTTTTCTATTATTGTTACTTACTATTGCTATCAGGGTCTCATGGAAGACCACAAATATTGGTGATAATGAGTCACCCTGTATAAATATCAGAAATAAATATATAAATGTTTAGGTTTCTGATATTTGTTTTTCCCTGGTAGGTTAAGTAGTTATGCATTGAAGGAATTGATAAAAATCTTAGAACATACACTAAAAATGTATATCTTATGGAACTCGTGCATCTTTTAAATGTTAATGGGCATCTTCACTTATTAGAATACAATATTCAGTTTCCATTCAAATAACAATATATTTCATTGGCGGATCCGGGGGGCACTTAAGGCTCGTGCCCCCCCCCCCCTGCCTTGGAAGAAAGGTATACATTTTGACCATAAAGGATCCGCCCTTTTGTAGATTGTGCATGCCCCGCCCTTTATTTGTCGACACCCCCCCCCCCCCCCCCCCCCCCAGGAGCGATCTTTCGAGAAGCTGGCTTGACCCCCAAAAAAGGGTGTACCTTTTCCAAAAGTGGACAAGCCTGCATTTGTGTGCCCCTCCCCCTTATACTAAATGCTGGATCCGCCACTGATATATTGAAAGGTGTATGCTAGATCAGTGGCGGCTCTAGGGGGCACATCCGGCCCGTCCCCCCCCCCCCCCCCCTTGGAAGAAAGGTATGCATTGATTGTGCCCCCCCCCCCCCCTCAGAACGAAAAACTTTTTTTCTTTTTTTTTTTGATTTCTTTGCTTGTCAGAGAATTATGGAGGGAAACTGGACCCCCATACCCACCCCCCCCCCCACCCCCTACACCCCACCCCACTCGACATCGAAGCTAAAATAGAGCCGTTCCCGATGTCCTGTGACTGAAATTCAGGTGCTAGTTGTACTTGTAGTTCTAGATTCAGGCGGGATGTGCATTAGCGCCGGTAATTTCTGAATGTTGAACAATTTTCAGATTAGATCTAACCAAGAAGTAATCACAGAGAACTCGGGGCCTGCCAAAGAAAGTTACGAATTGTAAAAAACCTTTGAATAATACGACCAAAACACCACAAGCAACCCCACTCATGACAATCGGTGCACAATTTAACCACGTTTAAAAAAAAAAAGCTCGATTGAGTGGAAAATCACGGAGAAAAGCGCTTTCAAACAAACGGACCGACAGACACACACACACATTAGCCAAATTATAGTAAGAATACACATCACAACGTAATTATAGGTAATTCAATTGGGTCAGTCCTGAGAAGGGTCAATAGTCATGATAATTATGATTATTCCCAAGGTATCTGAACATGCTGAAGAGGTAAAAACAGATTTTTTTGTTTTTGTTTCCTTTTCACCCCTGAATGTATGTATTTTGCCCAAGGGAATACGGCGACCTACACTGAAAAAACTTAAGTGCTGTATATAGCACTTTTTGAGGGCATGCATAGGGACTGCACTCAGAGTGCTATTGTAATGCACACAGAGTGCTATTTCAGCACTTTCACGGGAGCTGGACCGGCTCCTTAAACTGCTAAACATTCATAATAGAACAATTGAAATAAATCATAAATCTGCCTTGCAATTGCCTTGCTAAATTCCTCACATATATATTTCTTCAGTGTTTCATTTTTCATTCATTTTTGCGCCCCAAAATAAGAATCTTAAAAAAAAATAAAAATTAAAAATCTATTGCTACACTGTAAAAACTGAGGTTCCACTTTTTCGGGGCATGTATAGTGACTGCACATGAAATGCTGTTTTAGCACTTGTAGTGTGCTAATTTACCAGCAAAAAAAAATGTGACAGTGGCGAGCCTCGAACCAGGGTCCGCTGATCGAGAATTGCTGGCATTACCGCTAGACTAACTCACATCGTATGATTTAGAGCAGATCATATTGTTACATAGTGAATTTACGACACCACATAGTTCATGTTATCTACTTGACTCCCATGACTAAACTGGATTGCAAGAAGCATTAAGCGGGGGGAAGGAGGGGGGACAAATTAGCAAATAGAGTCAATTAATGGTTAACACTTTAAAAACGCCACTGGGGCGCGAAATAGCTAGATCCTAAACATTATTATGCGAGGGAGCAAAGCGACCGAGCTTTACAAAAAAATGCATTTCAAAACCTATAAAATACCATTTCTACGCATTTGGTACTTGCTTGGGGGGCAAATAACCCTTAAAGACCATAAATTTTCTTGTATTAATCCACCTTTTCTTTCTCTCTTTTGCGTTTTTGCACCCCCCCCCCCCCCGAAGGGGCACGCGCTACCTCTGCCCCCCCCCCTAGATGTGCCACTGAATACAATGTTAGTATGCTTCAATATTAGAGTCATAATTCCAATCTTAATATAAAATTTGAAAAGAGCTTTAATGTCGAGGTTAACCTATACAAGGGAGGGAGTAAAGGAGATACTGCCATTACCCTCTCTAACAATAGATTATTATGTGGTTTGGAAACATAATTATTTGCTATTCTGTCGGCCATAGTATAAACAATCTTCTTTTTTTTTATCCACTTTCGTTTGCCCCCCACCCCCAAAAAGTGTTAAATCTTGCTATGATAATGGCAAAACATTTAAATCCTTTGACAGAGTTAGATTATCGCGAATCGCTCTCATAAATATGAATACAAAACATACTTACAATAGATGCAAATTGGTCAATCCTGAGAAGGTTCCTTCATTAATGGTCTTGATGTTATTCCCAAGAAATCTGTAGGTGGGGAAAAGATTGGGGGAAATGCATTTAGGCCTACAGATAGGGAGATGCAAAACTAGTCAAATTTCTGGACCTAAATGGACACTACAATGAAATTTGTTGAACATTGCCTCTTACAAAACAGGTAATTTGTTTGGGAGCTAGCTCCTATCTGGCTATTGATTGAAATAGGAATATGATTATTTTTTTTTAAATGTATATATTTATCTAATTGTTTTTTAGCGCAGTATACTGCTTACAAAAGTGAATTAATTGGCAATTGTGTGTCAGTATTTTTTGTTTTACGGGGGTGTTTTTCCTATTTAGACGGAATACGGAATTTGATTGACGTGTTGGTTTACACTCTAAACTTTAAAAAAAAAAACAAACAAACTTACAGTGTTCTCAGATCAGTGAACACTGAAAATGCCCCTTCGTCGATGATTTCAACCTGGTTCATGAGTAAAGGCCTGATAAACATATACAAAGACATACAATCAGGGGGTAAGGAACATTTTAAAGCAAAACTGATAATCTTTAATTGCACAACACCCGCACTAGAGAACGAACACTATTTTCCAACCACGATCCTAGCTGAATAGAAACTACATGTACATGTCATGTATACAAGTCATGTAACTGATTTCACTTCACCTACTTCATCATGTTTATGATATTAATTGTAAAAATGCCTAATGAATATGAATTTGAATCGTAGATATATAAATGAAAAAAAAAATTCTTACAAATCAGTGTAAACCTATATTTACAGCGTTAATTGTGTTAATGTTATAAACGATGTTTAAAGAGAAAACAAAGCTAAATATCAATAGAAGCGCGAATCGGATTTAACGCAGCTGGCATGGGTTTAACTACATGGGGCTTAGGATGGCATGTCACCCCACAATAAAACGTAGTTTCCCCAATCAATCGACCCGAGAAGAAAAGTTCGTGACCTTGACAGAATAATACGTATGTCTTTCGATGATCTCTTCGGTCCATTACAGAGTCACAATGCGTTATCAATATGTTGGGTACGCGCGAAATGAAAAAGCGTGGCCTTAACGAATAGTCATATTGAAAAGTGCGTGACCTCTACGAATAGCTCCAATAGGCGTACTAAAATAAGCGCGTATTGCCCAATCGCGTGCTTAAAAATGTTAAAATAATTGTGCGCACCCAGCTAAGGGGTACGGTTTATGGTGGTTTTAACTTCTTTTGTGAATCCGTGCCTAAATGTCTATTTCGAGAAGTAGACAATAACTGTCTTTCTCGTACCAGTTAAATGTTTCAGATGTGGAATATACAGCAAATAATCACCTTCACCAACGGTAATTATTTGCTTACTATTACTTACAGAAAGATTATTCCGCTCGTCATTGATAAGAACCATTCCTCTATTGTTTCTGTCTCGTTCTCAACGACAAGCCTACGTACAAAATAACCACAACATTATTAAAATTGGGTGCAATTCCTCTCTTAATGAAGATCATGACTTTTGAAGCCACTCAGATTTTTATACTCATTTATAAAAAAAAACTTTGAACATTGGATTGCTGCGCATACATTGAAATCGATGGATAAATCGAAAGAAGTAGAGATGGGAATTGGGTAACGGAGAAAAAACGAAAACAAAAATTAAAGCAAGAAGGGAAAATATAAAACGAAAGTAATTTACTTACTGGCATTTCATAATTCGGGTTTCCTGGTGCATATCGCTGCAATTTACCATTATATATTCATCTGCGTAAAGGTTAAACAGAAAAGTTGAATTCCGGTAATTAAAAGGTAAGAAATGGTTTGTGAGCTTTCTCTTTGTGATTGTGTGTGTGTGTTTCATTTTTCAAAGTATATACAATAACTATTGTGCAATTAAAGTAGCTATCCAAAGAAAATCACAAATATGGCAATTAATGTATCACTAGAAACTGGTAAGCTTACAGGTGGCAATCGTATAAGTTTTATGTCAACTTCGTATCTGATGATTATAAAAACAACATAAATAAAAGCTCTTCTCAGCATCTGGAATATCCGAGGATTCGCCAGAAATATAGCGATGTTTTGATGTCGTCACACTAGGGACCAATCCTGCTTTAGCAGACGACGTCCTATAATGAATGAACGTAATTGCAATGCAATTATTTATCAAATTATAAAGAGTTTTGTATATTTAAACATGACCTTATTTCACACCATTCTAAAAGGGAAAGTGAAACTGATTCTGATAACTAAAACCGTTTGATTGTAAATACACAGGAGAATGGTCAATGATCAATGAAATAAACCCCACTTTCAAATTGAAAAGCCCTCCGAATAATAGCACGGATGGTATTCGTTCCCTCTTGAAACGCCGAACATGCCCTGGTGCAAGCAGCTGAAAATACAATGGCGTCTTATTTTGTTTACAAGTGACTGATTCCTTTATTTTTTTAACGCTGCATTTTTCATGAAAATAAAAGTTAAGAGTGAGGCAACAGACTAAAATAAGTGAAGAGGAGATGACAAAACAGGCACTGAAAAATGTGTAAGATGTTATGGGACATCGTCTGCTTAGAAAGGACTGGTCCCTGGTGTGTCGTCACACATCTCAGCAGCGTTCGAGGAGCTCTTCAGCTGCTATATCGGGGGCTGTATTTTACCGTTTTATAATTGATAATAATCATTACTTCAAATGTTTCCAAGCGTTGAATTTGGATAACCTTGTTTAATTTATGCCATCTATGCAATAATAAGTATTAAGCCAATATTTATTTTGATGGAATTTTCTTGTAATGTGATCTTTAACAATATACAAAATAATTGAATGGAAACAGAAACCAGCAAAAGGCAGAGCTTGGAGAAGCGTTGGTCCCTGGCAAAAGGTTAATTTTAAATACAATACATAAAAAGTACACTGGCAATCATGCATAACATGCCAAAAATAAAAAGGGAATAGAAAGAAGAATAGACTAGAACTGCAATCGTATCAGAACGATGTGCATGCAATGTCGTCCGTATCTTCTATTTTGTTGAGAAGTTGACAGGTGAAATATAAATATATACATGGTAAAACATGAGATAAGATATTATGAGAGAAGTAGAATTTAATTAAAGAAATGTACAAAAAGAGAAAGAATAGGATTGGAGAAAATAATGAATACTGTGAAATTAGCAGATGATAGAATCATGAAAACAGAGAATAGCATAAGGAAAGCTAAAAAATAGAAGATGGTATGACGATGAAAGTAAAAGTAAAAGAAAGATAGAAAGACAAGATGACAGAAGGATGAACAAAATTAACAATGATAATGGTAGTGAATGTGATGATGATTATGATGATAATAATGATGATGATTGCAATGACAATTTTGATAATAATAATGATGGTAGGCTGGGATGATGATGATGATGATGATGACGATGAATTGACGGTGGTGGTGGTGATTGTGATAATGATGTTTACAATAATATTTGTGATAACAATTATTCTGGCAATGATAGTAATGGTGAAAATTTGGAATGAAATACCGAATGATATCAAAACAAATCCTCATTGAATGTTTTCAAGAAAAAATATGAAATGTATTTACTTCAGACAAATGTCGTGCAATAACGTGTTTAATAGGCATTATATATATATATACTAGGTGTTACAACAAACATTTCCCACTTTTGATCCTTAATAGTTCGAAAACTATATATCAGATAACACTGTCATTGATATGAGTAATCGCTGAATAGTGTACAGTTTAGTTGGAGGTGATTTGAATATGAAAGCATAAATAAGTTTCATTAAATCCATGATTAATTTTAAAGTTAGGTTCCAGATTTGGGTAAAATTTTAACCCTCTGTGCAAAACTTGAACTTTACACAGGAACCAATGATGTGTATTTGAGTGTGTGCTTACAATGACCCTGAGCAATTGACATGCATACCACCTTTTCAGAGCTCTGCTGACCAGGCTTCTGGTCTCTTGCTCCAAGGCACATGAATGCTTTATTAATAATTCATGATGGATTGCCCTGGGCACTGCTAGTCTGAATTCATGGTAAAGGGTAAAATGCATGCACATGAAAACAGTAAGCACATGTTTCCATGTGCTTGCAACATCATCATCATCATCACCATCAATATCATCATCATTGTCGTTATCATCATTATCATCATCACTGTCACTATCATGATCATCATTATTAGCAGCAGCAGCATTATCATCACCATCATAATTATCATCCTCATCATTGTCATCATTATCATGACTTTCATTGTCATCATTATCATTATCATCTTCGTCGTCATCATCATCATCATCATCATCATCATCATCGACAGCATCAATATTCGTATCCTTTGACTTAATTCACTTCGCATTACTTTGATTCAAAATCCATTAAAATGCCATCTCAGCGAAATGACTTTACACAGATAATGCCAGAGGATGAATAAACACTAGCTGTGATAGTGGAATTCCTCATGAATAAATAATAAAGCATTCAAACCCTGGCAATTGTCCATGACCATTGTCTGGGTGTTAACCACACACTCCCATACACACCAATTGACCCCTGTGCAAAGTTAAAGTTTTGTACAGAGGGTTAAAAATAGAGCAAATAGAGCAAAATTAATCTTGATTTTAATGAAACTGATTTATGCTTTCATTTTTAAATTACCTCCAGCAAAATTGTACACTATTCAGCTATTGCTCACATCAATGTCAGGGTTATCTGATATATAGTTTTTGAACTATTAAGGATCAAAAGTGGGAAATGGTTTTTGTAACACCTAGTATGTGTGTATGTGTGAGGGTGGGGTGTGTGTGGGTGGGTGTGTGTGTGTGTATGTGTGCAGTAGCGTATCTACGTATTCTGGCGCCCAGGGCAAACTATTAAATCTGCAACCCCCCCCCCCCCCCCCCATGCCCAATCTTAGATTTATGAGCGTTTTTAATTTAGAAATGATGGCACTACGTGAAAATGAGTTTGATGCACATAACCCGGGGTTAGCCCAAATTTGATGAGTTAGTCTATATTAGGAGCGCGGCCGAGCGGCAGATTTTTTTTTCCTCTTCACCCCTCAACTTGAAATTTCTTATGTATTTTACCCTTTCAAAGAAAAACAAAATCAAAGGGAATACAGCGACCTAGCAAAAGTATGTGTATGTTTTAGTGTACATCACATCAGATGCCAAGATCGACAGGGAAGTAGACAACAGACTGGCCAAGGCAAACAGCGCTTTTGGCAGACTCTACAACAGAGTCTGGAACAACAAGCACCTGAAGAAGGGCACCAAGATCAGCGTCTATAGAGCCGTTGTACTCCCCACCCTGATGTACGGCTCTGAGTCATGGGTAACATACCATCACCACCAACGACTCCTTGAGCGTTTCCACCAGCGCTGTCTCCGCACCATCCTCAACATACATTGGAGCGACTATGTCAACGTTGAGGTTCTCGGCCAGGCGGAGATCACCAGCATTGAGGCCATGTTGCTGAACAGAGGGGCACCGAAGAAACGTTACAAAGACTCCCTCAAAAAGTCACTCGACGCCTGCCACATTGACCACCGCCAGTGGTCAACACTTGCAAATGACCGGCAGGCCTGGCGCCACACCGTTCACCAGGCAGTCTCTTCCTTTGAGGACTCCCGCAGGGCCAACCTGAGGGAGAAACGCTGCAGGAGGAAGGGCCGGGTAGCCTCGGCAGCAGTACCAGACCAGACTTTTGATTGCAGTCGCTGTGGCCGGACTTGCCTGTCGTGCATCGGCCTTCTCAGCCACCAGCGTGCCTGCAATCGACGTGGACAGCCCTCTTCATAGATCTTCGTTCGCGAAGCTAAGCCAAGAGACAATGTGTTTTACATACTGTGTTTTCCATACTGCATTTTATTCATGTACTGTAGTTATCTATAACATGGGGACGTTTTAATTATTTTGATGTATTACATGTATTGTATTTGTTTGTAATGTTTTTTTTTAATGAATTTGCTAAATAAAATTGAATTAAAGGGATACTCAATCGCAGATTGTGGACGTTTTTATGCCGCGAGAGGGCACCGTGTTCGTTTCCTGATCATGCCGTTGCCCCGTGGGGTACAATCTTCGGACAGATTAGTCGCGGTGCAACATGCACGCTCCGCCTGAGCTCGAGCTCTCGTGCGAGATTCGGTCGGCTTCGTACAGTCCGGAATATAATCCCAGTAGTCCAACGGACGCGTTCGACGCACAAACTTTGTGTACGAATGAATGGGGCTTACGCAATCCCGACTTTCCCCACAGCCGCCCGGTTGCGTATCCCTTTAAATAATGATGGTGATGATGATGATGATGATGATCAGGATGGTGATAATGACGGTGATGATGATGATGATGATGATATAATGATAGGCTCTGGCCACGTGGCTTGCACACTATATGTACGGCATATAATACCACGGCACATCGGCGCTCTGTAGAATTGTATTGAAGAAAATGTCCTAAAATGGAATATACTGAAATGACATTCTTTCATATTAACTTGACTCTTGTTTCTTTATACGCTGTATTTGGTATCCCCATGGACAATATGTGTAATGCATGAGCGGAAACGGTGATTATTACCTGACCTAAATCGCAATTTACTGATAATTTTCTGTGAGACCATAAACCGTGTTTGGTAACCATGAGAAGGGAAGTATTTTAAAGTTTCGCTTAATTTCGCAAACAGTTATATGCACATCCTGCTCAGTATGGAAATGAGGGAACCAGTGACGTCACCCACTCACTATAATTTCTTTTGTATTTTACTATGTGAAATATAGAATTTTTGAATTTCTGCAGATTTCACAATTAGGAAGCTCTCATTGAATTGTGTATAGGTTGCAACAATGGCAATTACACATGTTCAGCGAGGAATCAAACCTTGTTTCACATTATGACAAGGAAAAATTAAAATATTTCGTATTTCATGTAATAAAATACAAAAGAAATAGTGAGTGCGTGACGTCACTGGTTCCCTCATTTGCATACTGAGCAGGATGTGCATACAACTGTTTTGCAAAATTAAGCAAAATTTTAAAATACCATAACTTTCTTATTTTACATCCTATTTTGATGAATTTTTCAGTATTATGCTTGTTGGATTTTTCTCTATTTATTCAAATCAACTTTTTGTTAGGGTGGACTTGGCCTTGAACCGAGTCATTTTTAACCGACTGCCACTAACGCGGCATTTAAAATAAGCATATTATTAAATATGCTGTAATGCAGGGTAAATTAAGATTTTTTTCACAATAACTTTGCGATGACGTCATCATATTCTACCAAATTTGGCTGTCAGTTGTCAAATACATAAATACACGCATTCACCAAATTGCAAGGACGTAGGTTAAACGTTCGCAAAATTAGAGCAAGTTGAAGTTGTTTCGGCATTTCAGTAAATATGGTGATTTTGAGGAGCAATTTTCGCAAAGCCGGTCAGTCATGTGTCAGTGATAAAGTACAGATTTGTTTATTTGGCTGAAAAGGGTACATCATGAAGTATTTAAATCCAAAAAAGGGTACGGGTTTACAAAGGCATGACGGAGATACGGTCACAAGAAGATATATCATGCGTGATTATTGATGCATGAAATTTGGCAGGAATATGTGCAATGATAATACCAAGACCAGAACTAATGCAAGATTTTGATAAATAACACATACTCATTATGTTGTATCTATTTCTTGGTAGCAAAATTACACTTTTCCCACTTTTTTTTTTTTAATTCACTCGATTGTGACAAATATACGGTACGATGATTAATCATGAACACAGCTAGCGCCCGTGGATGTCCACGGGCTGCTCCTGCTAGTACCTGTATGTTCCGTCTACACTGTTAAAAGTTGTCTTAGTAAAAGTCTATTTTAGCCTGCCTGGTTAAAAAAGAAAATTCCATGTTTTTTTTATATTTAGTTTCAATATAAGGGTTGTGAAGAAATTTTGAATATAACTTGTGTTTATATTTTGTTGATTGTAGAAGAGCATCAGTCATGCACGATTTTAACTTTCTCTTCTTTTTGTTTGGTATTTTATACGGAAAATACTTTCTTAAATTTTAAGCCAAAAGAGTCATAAGCCTCGTTCACGGTTTCAGAAATGAAATGTTCTGCCAAACGAACTGTTGGATTTCTCTCTTAAACTTTTCAACGTTTCTAGCATTCATGTTTATGGGCGGGAGGTTCTGGAGAGAGTGCGTTTGACAGTTCTTATTTGGAAGAGATGTTAATTGGAATATATGAAGATGATCAATAAAGTCACAATGCAAGATTGTAAGTATTATCTAGGAGAGAAGCAGTGGATGAGGTTTTTCGAGTGGGCCTATGAATTAAGGGTAAGAAAAACAATACTAAAATAGGGGATTAACAAAATTTGGCATTGAAATAAAAGTTTATATTTAGAGATATTTTTTCTCTCTCTCCGTCTCTTCTCTCCCTTGATGTATGTATATGCTATGTAATCCAGTTCTTGAGCTGCTATATGTTTTGTCTTAATAAACACCTTTTCAATTCAATTCAATAAAACTCCCCCACCGGCCCTCTCTCTCCCTCTCTGTCTGTCTGTCTCTGTCTTTCTTTCTTTTTGTGGTACTGGCTAGGAACCATGCATGGTTCTCTACATTAATCAAACAAATATTCGTTGATTACATACCTAGTGTAGAGCGGCAGTCCTGTGGAACACCCTTACACATTGATCCTGCATGGACATGAAATATAATTATGGTATCGGTTATTCCTACACTTATCGTTATATTCTGCATGGCTGTTAATTTAGTATCAGACAGAATACATATACCACATGAATTGCTCATTATTCAATTAACATGAGTGCTATAATAAACTGATAAAGTACCTTAATATATTGGATGGGCTAAGAAAGTGATTTATGATAGTGTTCCATTTCCAATCTAGGGCATAAATGAAATGGAAAATTAATTTAACAAAAAGATAACGACCATTTATTCATCACGTATCATGTATCTACTGTAATGGAGTAGTCACACTTTCATGTAAAGCATAGCCGTAAGCACACGTTACTGTTACTGTTACTGAGGGAACGCAGCTGTTCCGTGTTATTACAGGGTGGACGTGGCCATCGTGGGATAGACGTGGTACTTACTGGAAGGTAGAGCAAATATTCAAAGTGTTCAAAATTTCACAATGTAAAATAAGCCCTTTCTCAGGTGGGGGCTACATTGAGCTACATGGGGTATTTTTTTACGTGGCCTTACGTGGTCTTTGTCTTGGTACATTTAGCAAAACAAAAAAAGAAAGTAAACACCGTCTTATTTATTAAGTTCAGATCTTTCATAAAAGACCGTAATAAAATCCAATAAATTATATATCAAATTACTCTGTTTAGGCAACATAAAGATGTATTGTAGGCATGAGTGAATGCTTTTTTTTCTCTTCCAAGACTGTCATAAAATTCAAGGAATTTTATATTAAATCAAACTTTTACTATGTGAGGGTAACATAAAAGGTACGTTCACACGTAGAGCGATAGCATCGATGCTATCTAGGTTTCGATACTATTTTGGTGAAGAGCAGATAGTTTTAAGACCAGATAGTTTTAAGACCAAACGCTGTCTGAACGCAGATAGTCACGAGATAGAAGCGAGTTTCCAAACTATTCTTGCAGCGAGTTTAGCAGGAGTAAATCTCAGGATCCAGCGACAAAGCATCGACGCTTTGCGGTAGACCACCCACCGCGCTTGTGACTATTTGTAATGTGAGCGCAATCGCTGCTATCTTCACTCGCTGCTATTATAATTCTTTCTGTTTCATGTGGTGCTGTAATATAATGCAATGTATGTATTCATGTGTGTCACAACTGGATATGTCCAGAGGACTTTGACATGTTAATCTAGATTTAGGTTGTTTGACCAACTCTCACGAACCAAGAAAAATTAATTCTAGAAACAGTTATTTAAAGTTAATATTCTGTTTAATAAGACAAAATCCCATCTGGGATTATAAATCTTCAAATCAAATCAGAATATAATACAACAATCGTTTCAATAATCTGGTTAACAGTATAAACAGTACAACAATATGAATTTGAATAATATAATTACTTTTAGCACATGTGCATAATTATGATTCCTATTTAAATACTAATTATTGAATAAACGTTATAGGCCTGTTTACTAAATAAATGTTCACGTGAATTATCGCTTTCTGTTGGAGTTTCTATGTTGAATCTGAAGAGTGAAATATAATAACGAAAAGTCCTACATCGGGCGTGATGAACTGAAGATAAGCGATGAAGTAGAGGTTGCGATGAAGTAGAGGTTGCGATGTCCTTCCCTGAAGGAGCTCCGTCGTTGTCCTGAACCCGTAATAAGCTTGGGTGAACGACTAGTCTCATCGCACCTTGAAACCGACGAACCGGACGGGTATCCGATCATTCCACGAATCCGTGAAATCTTGAATCCTTAAAGGGATACGCAACCGGGCGGCCGTGGGGAAAGTCAGGATTGCGTAAGCCCCATTCACTCGTACACAAAGTTTGTGCGTCGAACGCGTCCGTTGGACTAAGTGGGATTACATTTCGACTGCACGAAGCCGACCGAATCTCGCACGAGAGCTCGAGCTCAGGTGAAGCGTACATGTTTGTGCGGCGACCAGTCTATCCGAGGTTTGCGCCCCGAGGGGCAACGGCATGATCAGGTAACGATCACGATGCCCTCTCGCGGCATTAAAACGTCCACAATCTGCGGTTGAGTATCCCTTTAAGTATTTCTAGGATCCAGAAAATTCCGCCATCTACAATACAATATTTATCAAAACAAGATGACGTCATATCTATAAAGCCTATGGCCTTAATTATATCAAACATGTACTTGTATAATCAATAATCAATATATAATTCAAACATGCACATGTATAATCAATAATCAATGCATAAAAGATCAATTCTAGTTCACGATTTCAAATATCAACCTAAATGAAATCTATAGAAACAAATACAGAAGTCTATAACTAAGACTATCAGGACACTTTCCTTTCGCAATCAAAATTACATCATGCAAAATTACTGACAAGCAAACTCTCCAAATGTGATTTACAAAATACACATAAACATCAAAAAGTTTACTCTCATATTATGACATGGAATAAGTATAATTATTCAGGTTTCTGTCATATGAAAAATTCTATACCAAATGTTTATAATAATCAGTCTTTAGTCCTCTTGTAATATTTTAACAAAGTCAGAAAAAGGATCAATTCTTCTCTCAGAAATAAGACATGCATTTCGACACAAAAGTAGCTTAAAAACAAATAAAATGTCACTTACAGTCTGATTGGAAAAGTCCTGCTTACTGGAACCACAGGCTGCCTACCCTGGCATCTTGGGCGTGGCTCTCTGGCAGTATTGCTGCTGCCAAATCCCGCAGCAACCTTAGCAGCTCAAAGCTTCTAACAAAATGGCTGCGCTAGCATGCATGCATTGCCCTAGCTTGCCTTAGCTTTCCCAACCTAGCAGAAAACCACTCTACCATGAAATAACAAAAGACTGCATGGTACAGTAAACCCCAGCCACTATACAAAACTGACCTGCTTAGGAATTACAAACACCTGCAATTGTAAAAGATGCTATGTACCTTTGACAATGTGATGTACCCTCTTCCCTACTTTTTTCTATTATCATTCTGTCTGTTTCATCTGGTACTGTAATCAACATAATCAACATAATAACACAATAACAATTCATTTGTAATATCGATAATACAATCAAGTGGCAAATACATGTGTTATATACTTAATTTTAAATAAAAATATACTTAATTGTAAATAAACCTTGTACATGTCAAAATTGACTGAACTCCAATCTTATGCCAAAATAAAACACATGCATGCACACCATATTCTCTGGTAAGCACATGTAAATCAATGTCTAAAGACCACATCATACTTTAGTTAAGGTCTGATTCTGAAAGAGCAGATTTTTTCCTATATTATATACTTATGTAACCAACGTTTATTATCGATAGTTACCCACGCCGATGAAATCGGCAGGGTTATGTAAAGGGCTCCGTATGTTTGTTTGTTTGTTTTTACCCACGCCGATGAAATCGGCAGGGTTATTTAAAGGGCTCCGTATGTTTGTTTGTTTCTTTGTTTCTTTGTTTTTTGTTTGTTTTTTGTTTGTTTGTTTGTTTGTGTGTTTGTTTGTGTACAAGATAACGAGAGAACGGGTGAACGGATTTGCACCAAATTTTCAGGGAATGTTCAGAAAGTGACAGGAAAGAATCGATTAGATTTTGGTAATAATTGGTTGACCCCTGCAAATTCTGTGTGACCTTGAAGTTTTGACCCTGTAGTAAAGTATAGGAACTTCAGTTCGGATAGTGACAGGAAAGAAACTAGAAAGTTTGATGACCCCAAACTTCGCCTGCCGATGCAGAAATATTTTGGCCAATCAAAACACTCATTACTTCGTCTCACCAAAAATCTATTTCAGGTTTATGAATTTTAGAAGACCCATTATTTGCCATTTCACTTCAAATCCGTACGAGCCTGCAATGAATATTCATATCTATTGTTCCCTGCCAACTATCCCAGCAACAAGGGATTTTTTGCGCGCTTGAACTGTACTGCGAAATAGAAAGCGGCTAACGCGCGCGATATCTTTTATTAGCTACAACTTCATTTAGATTCTGGCTACCCTAGGACTAGCACGTCTAATTTTTCCTCTATTTCTTATCTTCTGTGCATTTCTGTTTATTTTCCCTGGTTTTTTCCACTTTGTTGTGGAAGTTTTTGTGATTTATTTTATCCTGGTGGACGTGTAGTACGTGATTTTAATTGTTTTCGGTGAAATCTGGTGAGTTTGTTCGACGTGAGTGAGTCTATCGCACTCGCTAGTGTTCGCGTGTGCTGTGAATGGGCTGTGTGGTTGTGAGAGTACGGTAGGCTAGGGAGTACATAACTATACACAGCGCTGTCGCGAAGCGACGGCGTCTGGTCGGGCTAGGGAGTACAGTGCCTGTGGCTGTGTAGTAGGATTGAACTTTTTTCTTTGGGTTATTACGGTCCTGTCATTTGAGATTTGAGTTAGTTTATAACTCATTTATGTCTGTTTGAGTGGATTTCGTAGTTGTAAAATACATACAAAAACTGTATGTATTTTTTTTTTAATTCGTGTGGATTTGCAAAATTTGGTGGCTGAGGTTCGCCGAATGTACACCAGTATACACTTTGACTTTGTTGATGGGTGGTGACTGATGAGCTGAGTGACTAAGCTCTGTGCCTCGCATGCATGTCATTTTGAAGTCGAGATCCAACTTATTTTGTCGTCATATTTATTTTATCCAAGCCCGATGAAAAAAAACAACAACCCCAATTGCAATGTAAAGAAAGAACATGAATACATTTTACTAACACTGACATGACTGAACACTGAATACAAATTGCTAACATTTTTTTTCCTCACCACGCCACGCTCTCTGACATGTCAAATCAATAAGCCACTTCGGAGATGCAATCTGAGCATGAGCAGATAAAGGTCATCTGTACCAAATTCTAAAACCCACTGACACTAATATTCGATATGTGCTCATGAATGCCATGTAATCATTATTCAATTATGCACTAATGGTGCATTCCATGATATCCAGGTGGAATTTTTCTTTTTAAAGGGGGAAACAAAAGCTATTCATGAGGCACCTCTATCACTCCCAGAGTTATTTTTCTGAAGTGCACATAAATGGACACTCCATGTCTAAAATATCTGTGGATATTTGGGGTCATTTGTACCATGCGCTAATCCCGAACTGGCTTATTACTTTTAGGGGAGGGATGTTTCAATAATAAAATATCTTTTTCAGAAGAATTTTTTCAACGGTGGGGACACACAAAGTTATGACCTGGATATGGCAAAATTTATTGGGGGGGGGGTGGGGGGTGTGCCTCTTGTTATCCCCTTTGAATGGCTACTGCTTACAAAAAAAATCGCAACAAAACAAAACCTATATTGGGTTTACTTTTTTTATACACGACAGGGGAACCAACCAGTAAAAATATATCTATTTCTGCAGCTTCGAGAATAGTAGCGCCGTTAAGGCGTGGGTCTGCCGCCTCTGACGGCCTTTCTAGTTTCATTATGATTTTCTGTATATATTTTTTTCCGTTGAGTAAGTCTTTTCACATTTATGTAATCTTCGCCTACTTTATAAAAATGTTATGTTTTATTTGGCTACTTTAGTACATTCTTATTACTTGTCGTACTTGTACGATAGTCTTGTAGCCGTACTAATGTGTTTTCTAATGTGTATTTTTAAACAGTTATTTAGGTAAGGACCCCATTGGAAATAAGCCATTTCGGCTTTCAATCAATCAATCAGTCAATCAATTCAATCAATCAATCAATCAATTCTCAGCTTTAAAATGATATATAACTCATTGGATGTTCATAACTCAATGTACAAAGAGAAGAATGCACAGTCCCTCATAATGTTACTTCTTAATAAGGGTTTAAAGTTTGCAGTCTATTGAAGCACTCTGTCTTGCAAAGTGTTGTGCTAAGGTGACAAATGGAGGATTAGAACTCAATGAAAATTTCTATGAAGGGATTATCAGATTGTCCTAAAACTTGGCATACTACATAGACATATCCTGTTTATCATAGTGCACAAGTATCAATGCAAAAACTTACTCCGGGAGATTTATGGGAGATTAAAATGAGACAAGTATTCAGGGTCGTGAAAAAGAAAAGTAATACAACAAAATCCAGAGAAGACACACATAAGTCTGATAAAAAGCTGTCAAAAATACCACTTCTAGATTGTTTGGTGCCTCCACATTTTAGATTACTTAGAAAAAAGTATACTCTTTCAGGAAATACCCAAAACTAAAATTTGACCATGCATGCAAACCAAAACACATTGATTGAGCTCTAACTGAAAATCACACAGTGCGACTTTTGGGTGGTTTTGTGGTGCCTGGTCATAATATATAAAAAAGAAAAAGATAAAAAGAAGGAACCCCCAAAAAACAAACAAACAACAAAACAATTTCCTTGCCACACAGTATACACATTAGCATACTTACCCCTATATACATCACATTACATTACAGTACCAGATGAAACAGACAGAATGATAATAGAAAAAAGTAGGGAAGAGGGTACATCACATGAATACATACATTGCATTATATTATAGCACCACATGAAACAGACAGAATTACAATAGCAGCGAGTGAAGATAGCAGCGATTGCGCTCACATTACTTATAGTCACAAGCGCGGTGGGTGGTCTACCGCAAAGCGTCGATGCTATGTCGCTGGAGTCCTGAGATTTACTCCTGCTATACTCGCTGCAAGAATAGGTTGGAAACTCGCTTCTATCTCGTGACTATCTGCGTTCAGACAGCGTTTGGTCTCGACACTATCTGGTCTTCACCAAAATAGCATCGATGCTATCGCTCTACGTGTGAACGTACCTTATGGCCTATGGCTTATAAAACAGGCCCAGATGGACAATGGGTGTGTTTAAATAATCCTGACAATATCATTTGACTACTTTTTAAGAAAGCAATACGATTTTTATAATGTAATAACTTATTATTTAAATGATCATTTGACACCAAATTGTACCCCAAGAAAGCTACAATACTTGCAATAATTGTACTACCTAAATTTGACCTGAATGGACTGACACACTTTGGACTTATTAAAGGGAAATCCAAACTTAATTGTTGCTTTGAAGAAAGAGGAAAAATCAGAGAAGCAGACTGGTGAAAGTTTGAACGAAATCGCACAAGCTTTAAGAAAGTTATGAATTTTGAAAGCTGTAATCACTATACATATGGGAATTTCAAATTGGCCGAATAGGTAATGTCACTGTGATGTAGCTGGGGACAACTCCCCCATTCGTTCCAACACACAAAATGACTAAAATGTCATATTTTAAAAATGTATTACTCAGTAGGATCTTTTTCTTTCATGAAGACCTATAAGAATATGCTATCTCCAATATATTTTGAGTAGTGCCCTAAGGGTAAAAGCGCCTCGAAGAAATCAGTTGTCCACAAAAATGTCACAATTGACTCACCAAATTGCCAATTTGAGATTCGCATAAATGTAGTGATCTCATTTGTCCAATTTCTTTAAAACTTTCACCATCCTGTTTTCTTATTTTTCTGCTTTCACACAAATCATCTTATTACCAAGGTTGGATTGCCCTTTAAGGCTGTAATGCCATATAAATCTCCCCCCCCCCCCCTCTCTCTTTCTCTCCGTCTCTCTTCCTCTCTCTGTTCGTTGCATGGGCGTCAATCCGAGTAGAGAATCTATTGTTCATGGGGGGGGGGGGACGGCTATTGTGTCGTCCCCCATGATGAATAGAGTGACGTCACGATTACCGCCCATGGTTCGTTGTACTGGGCTAGGACCAATGCATGATTTTCTACATTAAACAAATATTCGTTGATTACATACCTAGTGTAAAGTGGCAGTCCTGTGGAACACGCTTACAAAGGAATCCTGGGCATGAAATATAATTACGGCATCGATTATTCCTACACGTATCGTTATATTCTGCATGGGTGTTAATTTAGTATCAGACAGAGAATGCATACCACATGAATTGCTCATTATTCAATTAACATGAGATACTATAAAGAACTGATAGAATATCTTAATATATTTGAGGGGCTTAGAAAGTGATTCATGATAGTTTGGCATGTCCATTCTAGTTGAAATGGAAAATTAATTTTAACAAAAAACGACCATTTATTCATCACGAATCATGTGTCTACTGGAATTGAGTAGTCACACTTTCATGTAAATCATAGCCGTAAGCTTTGGCGGATCCAGGGGGCACTTCCGGCCCGTGCCCCCCCCCCCCCTTGGAAGAAAAGTATGCATTCTGACCATAGAGGATCCGCCCTTTTGTCGATTGTGCCCCCCCCCCCCCCTCCTTTAGAATTTTTTTTGTTTTTTTTTTTGTTGCTTGTAAGAGCACTGGAAGGCTTTAAAGAGATACAAATAAAACCGACAGTGTTGTCATTAAAAGAGCTACTCTCTGAGAGAATAAGGCAGGGGTCGGAAAATGGGGGTCATGTTTTAAAGTTTGATCAATAGACCTCTTCTGTAATGTATACAAATGTATGCACATATATTCTCTGAGCACCTAGTGACGAGCTATTCCATGAAGCTGCTTTTTATAAATGAGCCTCAATGCTTGGGATCCAGTTTGCATACATTATTTGTAGCTATGGCCGGCAAGCTTTCAGGTTGTCAAGAACAACCTTTGTTTGAAAGGTATGCATAAGATTTTCATTAAGCGGTATATTCCTATGAAGCGCTATTAAAAATAGCCATGCTTAGATTCACCCGAGCGAGGAACGCCAAGATACAAAAGGCCTCGTGGCTCCGCCACTCGCTCGCACGTTCACCCCAGGTCTCGAGTTATCTCTTCGTCGCCGGTTAGTCTCATCTCAGTCGCTGCGCGGCGTGGGAAATAACCCGAGTCACGAGGCCTTGTCAAAAGGCTAGGGCTGGGCCGGTTCACGGTATACGGGTGCAGTACGTACACATACGGCTGGTGCATGTGTGTCAGTGTGTGTAGTTATATAATGCATTGGCTGGGAGAAAGTATGCGTCGAAAATCTATGCCAGGGCCGAACGTGCAAATGACGTCATTTACATAAGTTCGGCAAATTGGGATAGCGACTTCGTCATTTGTTCGCAGATCCAATCTAGACTTGTAAACTGTCATGGCGCTACCCAGTGGAATTTTCGCCCTTGTTGCGTGAAGCGCCATCTATACATCACCCTATATACAATTCATATTCATATTCATATTTAAGAATAAAGATATAAGGAGAAATCCTCAAAGTTTCGTTTGAATGACATAATTCTAAATACATTTTTACTCTGAATGAAAATTGCACTAAACTTCAAAATGCTGACTCCTTGATTGGTATCAAAAAAGCTATTTTAGGGGGTAGGGATAACTATGAATGGAATTATGAACAGAAAATTCTAACATCATTTTTGTAGGGTGTACCCTGTATATACCACAACTTCAAAATACAAAAGAAATACGCCGACCCCCATCTTCCGACTTTTTTTCAAATCTGCATGATTATCTCGGACACTAGGCTCAAAAGATATCCAGTGTTGATGAGGGATGTATGTAGCGCCTAGTAAATTTCACATCCAAGTCCAGGCACTAATTTTATTACTCTTCCTACTCTATTCGTGTATTACCTTACCTTTTCCCATCCCTTACCGTTTTCAGTTCCTTGAGATATGTCAGGAGATATTTCAGGACATATAACAGGCTGGCAGAAATCAGCCGGGATGGTCGTCTTGTTTTTCGTGGAACCTGAAATGATGGCAATGAAAGATTTATTTTCATTGATGATTAAGGGGGAGTAAAAAGCATATTCAGCATTATTCCCTGTTCCCTTTATTTTCAAGGGGAACATAGATAGTAATTCTTGCTACTACATGTAACTATAATGATTTTGCATACTTTAGACGTCACCTGGAGTATTAAGGAAAAAGACAGACGAGGATTCTGCAAATGAGCCTTCACAATATTTTCACAATTACTACGATTTCTACATTTATTTCTTATATTGTCATTCAAAGCTCATGATAATATTTAGTCTAAAAAGTGATATTAATACAGTACGCATACAACGAAAACTGTCACAAGATTTAGGAAAGGAAATGGATCACCTGAATGGCTGGTAGCTACAAAACTAGCAAAGGCCTAGCAAATGCTTTATCTAATCTTTTGCTTCCATCCTCAGATATCCAAACCAAGGAATTGCTAGGAAAAGGAAGCCCTTAAAAGGAAAGGTTTTGTTCTTGTACACAAAGGCTTGCCGGATTATGCCTATCTGTAAAGAAAAAAATATATCCTCAAGCTTTTCCTTGGTATTTTGCAAGGTCCTCTCCTACTAGATTACCCTTTGATTTTCATTAAACTGTTCTATTTTTTGTGTGGAAAAAAGGGTAATTGATACATGACATTTCTCTTCAATTACTTTTTTAAAGGTGAATTTAATCTGCCATATAGCCATTTTGTTATATTTAACACCAGTAAGTCAATTCGCTCTATGCAGTCACTTTGAAAAGTGAGCGGAGAGAGAAAAAAAATGCACTAAGGTTATGGCTCGGAGCACAAACCGCTTTTGTGACACTTCCGTCAAGGCAGTTTGAACTGATTTTGGAAGTATGAACCTATTGTAAACTGTCAAACAATACCAGTGCCAACCCGCATAACAGTGGCATAGAAGGAGCTAATAACATTTTACTTTATAAACTTTTTCCTTATATCCCAAGTAAATGCTCGTTTTCCTATTCGGCCCATTGCATCTTCGTTGATTTTTTTTTTCGAAGCTGCAAGCAAATGGTTGGAAAAAAGCATTTGCTAGGCCTTTACAAATGCACATTTTATAGGAAAATGAGAAAAGGGAGACAACATCTGAATAGGGGCGTGGCCCCTTCGTTCCCCGTCCCGTTCGTAATCCATCTATGGTTACCTGCATAGTGTTCAGGGATATAAACCGTGATATCCATCCTAAATTTCGGTATGAGGTATAAGCTTGATAACAAAAGAATCCACATCTCATTGTTGCTTGAAACCACGTGATCAGGTTGAGAGGAGGGTAGAGGGAGAGTAACTAACCACGAGGAAACATCTTCCACATCCAGACCAGAACCGAAGGTCAAGAAGTGATCCATAAAGTAAAGTTCGAGCGTGTGGAATACTGCCATGATCTGGTAGCCTGATGGTCCTGAAACTAGCCAGTACATAGACTCGTCGTATCGGTAGTTTGGTGAAACGATGGTGACATTTTGACCGTAACTGAAGGTGCTCACTTCGCTATCGTTCTCGAGAACTAACAAAAAGAAAATATAAAGTTCTTTCATTGAAAAGATAAATAGTACAACTGCAGGCCCGTAACTAGGATTTGTGCGGGGGGGGGGGGGGGGGGTTCGAACATTGGAAAAAGTGGACCTTTCTGAGGGAGCGAAGCGACCGAGTAGGGGTGTCGGGTCAGGGGGTGTGCTCAACAAGGGTATGGGCATGAGCGTAGTCAGAATTATTTGACAGGGGGTGGGTCAAATGTGAAGCCCGAACATATACTACCACTGTGTAGGATTCCAAATACTGCGAGCGAGCAAAGCGAGCGAGAGAAAAATAAAAATGTACTTTTAAATGATAAAATTTTATTTCATTAGTCACCAATAGGTGAAATGTAAAGCTATATCTCCGGTCATCTAGCTGCCATATGCATCTAGCTGCCACATTCATATTAATAAAGTTTTTAAGAAGTGAAGCGAACGGGGGGGCACTTTGCTGTTGTTCTTTTATAGAAAGATAATAATATATATCTTGGCGCCATGGCGATAGGGCGGTGATGTGCCTGGCCTCAATATTGCAATAACGTCCTATGGAAATATTCATGGACATTGCTGCCTGAAACCATCTCATTTCTAAGATTTGCGAGCGAGCGAAGCGAGCGAAGAAAAATGCACTTTAATTTGTTGTTGCTCATTTCAATATTGAAAGTAAGGTATAACCCTAATTTCTGGGCGCCATGGCGATAAGGCAGTGACGTGCCCGAAAATTGTCAGAACATTTAATATTCATGGACATATTACAATAACATACTATGGAAATATTCTCGCTGCCTGAAACTATCTTGTTTCAGAGTTTTGTGAATGAGCGAAGCGAGCGATAGTCTAGTTCTGGACTCTTTTTATTGATATTTTTATTCGCCGACTATACGCGCGCGATCCCGAGAACCTGTTGGCCCGGAAAAAAAAGAGTCCATTGCAATTGCTCCACGCTGACGTCAGGGGTCAAAGGTTCACTAGCGCTTTAGCTGGGGAGGTGCGGCAAATTTTAATTGCTCTCCCTGAAAAATATCAGGGAAAGTCGTCTAGCGTGGAGCAATTGCACTGGACTCTTTTTTTCGGGGCCAACAGGTTCTCGGTATCACTTGGCTTATCGCGTATAGTCGGCGAATAAAAAAATCAATAAAAAGAGTCCAGAACTAGACTAAGCGAGCGACGGAAAACGCACTTTACTATCTCCCAAATGTTTCCAAAACAAGTGTTACATTGGGGCATCTTGTTATTTCTGATTATAGTTTCCAAGAAGCCGATGTTTTATAAAATACTCTCATGGCACTCCGGTTGAATATAGGCTGTATTAGAGGGCCATAATTTAAGGGCCTGAATGACTAGACCTGGTCCGCCAGGAGTACATGCAAATTAAGAGCGGGACAATTTTCCATTTTATAATGAACAGACACATTAAATACCCCTCTCTCTTTTCCAGTAATATTTGACCCACCCCCTGTCAAATAATTCTGACTACGCTCATACCCATACGCTTGGAGGGGCACACCTCTTGACCCGACACCCCTACTCGGTCGCTTCGCTCCCTCAGAAAGGTCCACTTTTTCCAATGTTGACCCCCCGCAAAAATCCTAGTTACGGGCCCGAGTATGGATTCTATATTTCACTTTTATATTCCATTACCACAGATTTCATTTGAGTCTTATCATGCTTATTAGATCACTGCTTACCTTCCCACGTTATCTTTGTATGGTGTTTTAAGCAATCTATTTCCTTGTATTGTCAGGATTTCCTGTCCAATCTAACACTTCTCAAAGGTCAAAATGCATTTCAATTTCGTCATATAGGCTGATAGGAATCAATAATCATCCAAAATAATGTCAGATGTCAAAGATAGTTTAATAATTAAAAATGTCATTCAACAGTTTCAATGGTCAATGAAACTCAACATATCTCCATTCATTTGCGTCAGATTTCATTCGAATTCGTCCGACCTGGCTATCCGCTGCAAAATTTTATCATCAAATCCATTTTTGGGAAGTCGATTTCAAGAAATTGTCATTCAAATTCGTCACATAGACAAGACCTTTCAACGAGCGGGTGACGATTTTGAATAACTCTGCACTCCTTCAGTCTTTGACAAAATCGATAGCAAAATGAAAAATAAATTCCGAAAATGAATGGCCAAAGACTTATATAGGCCTTATTATGAAGTTGCAGGACAAAGGCAAATAAAAAGGTGTTCAGACTGAATGGAAACCTGGCTGGAAACCGTATTATCTCACAATATTTTCCACTTTCCTTCCTCTCTCCCCTTTCACGTGACCCCCTTGCGCACCCTTCCGTATCTAAGCCAGTTGGTATATAGAAATGTTTTAACATTTTTAACCTAAAAATCATTATTCTATCACTTTGGAGAACTTTTTTTTTCGCTTTATGATTCTTTTTTGTTGTTGTTCAAGCAGATATCTGCTCCCCAGCTTCGGGGGGGGGGGGGGTGTTCGAACCCCTTGACCCCCCCCCCCCCCTCATCCCCCGCCTCATTACAGGCCTGCCATGAATACTACAAACGAATCTGAATAAATCTTTGAATGACGCTTTGATTGCAACATGGCATAACATACAACGTTCGAAAATGAATGGTGAAAGATGTATAGATTTGCCAGATTAGGAAGTTACGGGGAAAAAAATCAAAATCAAATGTATTTAAATAGACGGAAAGACCGATATTCTATCACGTTATTTTCCCTTTCCATCATCTCTCACCTCTCTTCTTCTTCTTCTTTAAATTTATCTTTTTTTTCAAGCGGACCTCTGCTCGCCAACGGGGAGGTTCGAACCCCTGAACCCCCCCCCCCCCCCCCCTAGTTACGGGCCTCAACTGTTAGCGATGGTTATAAGAGACTAATTAAGGAAATTGTACCGACTCATCATGTCAATCATGTATGTGGGTGTGTTTGTACGTGTTTTAATGGATATATACCATACAACATTATGGACTGGGAAAACATTTTCAAGGCAAGGGACCTCTTGAAATTTATCATTATTTTTTTTTAATTCAAAGTGTTATTAATTTGAACAAAAGAGCTTTACCAAACGTTCTTTTGCATGATTAAAATCCCCATGTTTTTTGTATTATGAATATTTTGTTTTCTAAAAATGTCCTAATAATTGCGAATTTCAGTTATTGTGGGAACATATCAATTGTCATGCGAATTATATGCAACGAAAAATCGTAACATAATATCTCTATTGAATTTAACATTGAATGAATAAAGATAACACCCCGTACACCTCACCGCAATATCTACTTACTATCAAATCAAATCTATGGAGAGCTTCGAATGAAATAAGGACTACTTGGGTAGACTTGATACCATCTCATGTAGAGAACCACTCCTGTAGAATGTATACCCTCTCATGTAGCTAATTACTCCTGTTAGACTCTATACCCTCTCATGTAGAGAACCACTCCTGTAGAC
This sequence comes from Heliocidaris erythrogramma, assembly GCA_025617745.1. Lineage (NCBI taxonomy): Eukaryota > Metazoa > Echinodermata > Echinoidea > Camarodonta > Echinometridae > Heliocidaris > Heliocidaris erythrogramma. The sequence continues at coordinate 6,326,311 of CM046854.1, forward strand.
TCTATACCCTCTCATGTAGAGAACCACTCCTGTAGAATGTATACCCTATCATGTAGCTAATTACTCCTGTAGAATGTATACCCTCTCGTGTAGAGAACCACTCCTGTAGACAGTATACCCTCTCATATAGAGAACTACTCCTGTAGACTATATACCCTCTCATGTAGAGTACTACTCCTGTAGAGTGTATACCCTCTCATGTAGAGAACGACTCCTGTAGAATGCATACCCTCTCATGTAGAGAACCACTCCTGTAGACTTTATACCCTCTCATGTAGAGAACCACTCGTATAGACAGTATACCCTCTCATGTAGAGAACCACTCATGTACTGTATACCCTCCCGTGTACACTTTGAGGTAGCCTGTATACCCTCTCATGTACCCTTTGAGGTAGACTGTATACCCTCTCATATACCCTTTGAGGTAGACTGTATACACTCCCATGTACCCTTTGGCATGTTTGAGGTAGACTGTATACCCTCTCATGTACCCTTTGAGGTAGACTGTATACCCTCTCATGTAGAGAACTACTCATGTACTCTATATCATCCCATGTACCCTTTGAGGTAGACTATATACCCTCTCATGTACCCTTTGAGGTAGACTGTATACCCTCCCGTGTACAAATTGAATTATTGATATCACAAATTCAATTTCTTGATATCAAAAATTGGATTGATGTGATAAACCTATGAGAATTTGTGACATAAAAAAAATCGAATTCGTGATATCACAAATTCGAATTCTTGATTTTGTGATATTAATAAATCGAATTTGTGATATCATGAATTCGAATTAGTGATATCAAAAATGGAATTTGTGACATCAAGAATTCGAATTTGTGATATCGCGAATTTAATTTGTGATATCACAAATTCGATTTTTTTTTTTATATCAAAATTGGGTTTATGTGATAAACCAATGGGAATTTGTGATATCAAAAATTCAATTCGTGATATCAAAAATTCAATTCGTGATATCACAAATTCGAATTCGTGATATCACAAAATCACTTTAAATAGTAATAAACTTGCCATACGGCGAGTTTGGTGGAGCTCTCTTTGTCTTTCATCTTTACTTGGCCAAGTTCTTTTATTTCACGATATTTTTGCATTTAAAAGGGAAACGTCATGTCTTACTTTCCTAGCAGCCATATCGATATTTAAGAGAACGTCGATGGTTTTGCTTTTTATGGCATTTTCACACCCAGAGTCGTGGTAAGTCTGTACGCCATTTTCTGCATCGGTTGATAATTTTTGCTTGTGTAATGTACATTTATTTTAAACACAAATCTTGATAAGTGAAACTCCATAAATTCATGTGATGTTTGTTTTGTAAAATGTCCATTGAATAGTGAAGTTTGATATCAAAATGAGATGTTTTTAATTATAGACTTCGTTCAAAGCATACATTGTACTTGTAGGGACAAGATAAATGAATTCATGGATTCCATACAGGAACTAGTAGCTAGTGATTATAAACAAAATAATTTTATTAAGATGATTAAACTACTGCTATAAAGTAACGGTGGAGAATAATTGGATGGTTTATGACTATGAAACCAAATTTACGAAATATTGATGAAGAATTAGTTCATTATGGATTAGATGGTTTAAATATAGTTTGTGATTGCATGTTCAATATTTATTTTAGGGTTTCGACTTTAGGGTTTAACGTAGACTAGAGGTCAGTACGTGTGCGACCAGTGGTCACTACGAGTCTGTTAGGCGACACCGCTGGAGGTCAAGGTCGCATGAAGGACAGTTCTACAGACGGGTCAGACCAGAGACCAGACTCACCAGAGGCTCCGAGAAACTCCGTTGGAAGTTGAGTCACTCGCATGAGCCATCCGCTACAGGAGAAAGCGAGCAGTACTTCTATACACATAACCAGTTCAAAGGACTATTCCCACTACAGATAAGAATTTAGAACATGCTTAATTGTAATACTCAGTAAGCTTACAGCTATATACTACTATTTCAGATGCCGGGTTTCGTAATTTTATTATTCAACTATACCTCATATCATTTGCTGCTAATTTATATGATATGCTATTTACTACTGCATATTCAAAACAGAATCTGTATTGATACTTAATAAATATTTCTTTCTTTTGCATACTTTGAATTTTTTGAAATTTTTTCCACATTAGTCATTATTTGAGTGGTCGAATTCTTTCTCATTGAGTTTTATGCCCTTAGCTTTCAAATTGCTCTGGGCCTGTGACATTCATTGTCTTCTCAAGGAGACCAAATATCCTCGCATGTAGATTATATTATACCCTCTCGGGTAGATTATATACCCTTAAGTACACTCTTAAGTAGACTATGCATCCTCTCAAGTAGACTTTATGCCCTCTCAAGTAGATTATATACCCTCCCAAGTAGATTATATACCCTCTCAAGTAGACTATATACCCTTTCAAGTTGACTATACCTTCTTACGTAGACCTCTCTAGTAGACTACATGTACACACTTAGAAATAAAGGTACAATTTTGCACCCTTCAAATGCAACACTGGCAGCACCTTTTTGGGTGCAACTTTGCACCCTAAGAAGCTTTTTGCACCTTTAAGGGTGCAGTTAGCTACATTTTGCACCCTTAAAGGGTGCAGAGTTGTACCTTTCAGAAAAGGTACAAATTTGCACCCTTTGGATGAAAACATTTCTGCACCCTTAAAGGTGCAAAGTTGCACCTTTTAGGGTGCAAACGGGCATTAAAGGGTGCAAACAAGAACAAAAAGGTGCATTTTTGCACCCTTTTCATGTAGGGTGCAAGATTGCACCCAAAAAGGTGCTGCCAGTGTTGCATTTAGGGTGCAAACCTGAACCTTTTTTTCTAAGTGTGTATATAGGATATATCCTGATATACAATGTTATTCAATAAAAAGAAGACGCAGATTCAACCGGGAATACCGTTGCAATCAGTATATTTAGATTTCATCAAAGATAGTCACATTGTAGCCTGTCATGTTTCCTTTGATTGGACACCTTGATCAATAAAATCCGACCATGGACAGCTAGCTGAACAATAACATTTGCCCTGATTCACGTCAAATTTGCCTCTGCCCAAGTTTTGAATGAAATGGAAGGTCAATTCAAGGTTGGTTGAATGGTCTCCATTCCAGTTGAATTCACTCATAAATAATGAAAGTAACTCCTGAACATGATTCAGCCCAACTTGGGCGAAGACGATTTTGACATGCTTTTTAAAAATGGCCAGTACTCAGTCATCCATGATCGCATTTTGGTGAGCAGCCTATCAAATTAGAGGATACATTATCAACTATTATACCATTATAACGCATTTCAGCGATTTCATTTGGTTTTTAAGATACTGGGGCTTGAATATGGGTTTCCTTTTTATTGACTCACACTGTATGTATCCCATGATTAAACAAAATATTCCTTGTCAGGTAGAATAAGGGGATCTCTACTGAGACCAAATAATAACCTTGTAAATATGCCTCTGTTCATGACAATCGTAATTGAAATAAAAAGAAATTAAAGTCGTCGATGTATTATGATGATTAACACCAGCTATTTACTTTTAGGTAACATGTTAAGATAATACAGAGAATAACATTACTATGAAAAAATCGAAATGGTAAACAGGGAGATCATGATCAAAGCTCATCACTTGCTTGGGTGAAGTGAATTGGACCAAGTCCAGTCATTATCATCAGTAAGTTGATACACATAAAGAGCGCAATTTTAGCCTTTGACTAATTTCTGATTAATACTTGTAGGAAGTATTATGGGATGAAAAATTGCTTGCCCATGCCCGACACATTGTTTGTACCAGGATTGTATTTTAATATTCCATTTTTTTTTATTAATCATAATTTTTTATTGTGTCACCTATGAAACCGTAACCAATACAGCTACAGGAAAACACAATATCATGATGCTACTCTGTAAGCACGCTATTACTTAATTACGTTTACTTTGGGATAAAAAGATTCATGGATATTAGTTTACTTAATGAATTATTATTTCACAGATATAAAGCTTGATTGGAAAAGTTTAAGCCCAGCTGTCCTCTTAATTTTGACTATACATGTCCGACTAGCAATTGCTACTACTTTTATATCTAGCATGTCAGTGACACACTAATCGAAATAAGATTGAGGCTTTTTACTGTAACCAAACCTTTTTATTATAACACTACAAGATGATAGACTAATACTAAGAATAATATAAGGAGTGGCAACGCTTCATTGGTTATCTGGAGCTCTGTAGTTCATTTGTTTTCATGTCTGGTTTTAGTAGAAAATGTACATTATCTTAACGCGTGACATTGTGTTTGAAAGTTACAGTTATTACAATGTTTATTTTTCATTCTTTGTCATTCATTTCCGCAAAAAGTTCATTCAGTGTACGATTGATATCAACGAGAAGTTTGCGTGACGTTTACTTTGGGATAAAGCAAATTCTCATTTCAAAGATGCATGAATTATACGGTACATTATTCAAAAGATGCTTTTATTTATGTTTACATTGTAATCGATATTCTATGTATTTTACTTTATTTACTATTCTTATCGAAGACTTGATATATTATTTGTCAACATTAGGGCGCCCCTTCACCTCTCTGATTCCTCTTTTCTGTTCTGTTTTCCCTTTGTATAGGCCTGTAGTTCATAGTTTGTTTTCATATTATTTTGTAACTAGTGTTATGATTTAACAAGTTTCTCTTTAGTGTCATGATTTTTCATTAGCTTCTTTTTATACGTATTATTTAAGAAATGAAAAGGTATCGCAATGCTTCAACTTGTTCAAGCTTCAAGCTTATATTGCCATACCTCTGCATGTTACATTATCCATATATTGTACCTGTCTTATGATCATATTTGCACTTTAATTATGTTATTGTTTACCAATACGTACTTTTTTGATTTTTTTTTTCATTTTTTGTCATAATGATCATACTATGCAATACTATTTACCATAAATAAATTAATTAATTAAATTTAATTTAATTTTTAAAAAAGTATTGTCAAAATCCTCTTGTACCAAGTTTTGGCTGAAGCATCGAATGTGGGTCAAAACCAATTATGCTTATGTTATTCCAGTTTGAAAACAATTGCCTAGTTATTCCAAGTGATTCGTGCATATGAATAGAAAAGGCGTTAATGTCAACTCAAACTAAAGAATAGGATTAATATAAGCATAATATGTGATATTTTCTTTGCCAAGCTTACACCATCTCGGTTTCATCCGCATCCCTTATTGAAGGAAAGCCTCTTTATTGAGTCATTTAAAATGGACAAAGTTTATTTGAGAATGTATCTTTTTAAAGGAAAGTCTACTATCAATCACTTTGGTAATTCTCTACACATGTTTCCTTCCTTATATGTTTTCAGTCCTTAAAGTCAGTAAACCGTTGAATTCATGCACTCTTCGAGGAAAACCCCTTATGCACCTTAATGTAGGTGGAATGGTGCAACGCATCGAGTTTTTAGTTGTCATGAGACAAGAAGTTAGAAGGCTGTTAAAATAAATTGAGGTTATCATGTGGATTGAAACAATGTCATGTGACATTTTAGATACCCTGGATCCCTTTAAAGAATGAAGAATTGAAGCACGAAAGAGAATTCAACTTCCAAAGCCTTTTTGTATCCGGAAGTAACACGTTCGTATGGCTTGACCCACATTCTTTGCATCGGCGTAAACTTGGTAAAAGGAGATTTTGACGACACTTTAAAAAAAGACGCTGGTGCTCAGTCATCCATGGCAAAAAAGTCATGAATGAGGTATCATAAGACAGAAAACAAGTTACTTTATGCCTTGATATCTATTTCAAGATTACATTGATTATAGCTTTTTAATTAGATCAAAGTTGGGTATACTTGTTTTGATACGCACTGTATATCTTCCCATTTGCCTCGAATACCTGCAACAAAGTCTAAAAATAATAGCCTGGTTCAAAATGAGATAATATATTTCATTAACGAGGAAATGGATATCAGTTTTTCTTTTGTCATCGCTTATGACTGAAAAAAAAATATCATGAAAAAGGCAGAAGGAAAGTACCGCTCTAAGGGTTGGAAAAAAAAAGAAATTATCTCCAGAATATTTGTTCCTATAAACTGAGAGAGACTACTGACAGCTCAAATTTTTTTTTTTTATTTACCAGTATCATATCAATCATGACAATGGTACACTGAGTGAATTTTATGCTGAAAAAGCGACTGACAAATATTGTAATAATTGTAAATGTCAAAGACAATGTTACATGCTAATGTAATTTTGATTTTCTTCTAAAAACACCATCCCAAGAGGAGGTAATTTAAGTTAAAGTTGAGTTCTGGTCATTCAATTACATTGTGGAAGAAACTGTTTAAAAACAATTAGGAAAGGTTGATTACATATTACATATAAGAATGTGTGTAAACTAAGATTTTGGGATCATCAAACTGATAAGGAAAATGCCTCAAGATTGCTCAAAGTACCATGCACTGCACACAGAAATGTGTATATGGGACTACATACACGTGTGGCATGAAAGTTTGGTCTAAACCTTTCACCTATTTCTCGTGACATTTCAAATGTGAGGGCAGTGGAAGAGCAATCCTTTTCAGTGTACATTTTCCTCTATGATAGCCTATGCTTCCAAACTTACATATTTATTGAAAATAATGAAAAAGCACACAAATTATTTTTCAATAACTCAAACTTCTCGTTCATATCAATCGTGCACTGAATGAATTTTGAATTTTAACTGATATCCATGAATCATTTTATTTGTTTATTTTTATTTCTGATTTTATATATTTATTTATGTATGCATGCATGGTACATGGTATTGCATAGTATGATCATTATGACAAAAGTGAGAGTAAGTATAGGTAAACAATAACAATTAAAGTGGAAATATGATCATAATACATTTACAATATATGGATAATGTAATAACATGCAGAGGTATGACAATATAAGCTTAAAGATCACATTACAAGAAAATCACAAATATGGCAATTAATGTATCACTAGAAACTTGGAAGCTTACAGATGGCAATCGTATAAGTTTTATGTCAACTGCGTATCTGATGATTATAAAAACAACATAAATAAAAGCTCTTCTAAGCATCTGGAATATCCGAGGATTCGCCAGAAATATGGCGATGTTTTGATTACGTCACACTAGGGATCGATCCTGCTTAAGCAGACGATGTCCTATAATGAATGAACGTAATTGCAATGCAATTATTTATCAAATTATAAAGAGTTTGGTATATTTAACATGACCTTATTTCACACCATTCTAAAAGGGAAAGTGAAACTGATTCTGATAACTAAAACCGTTTGATTGTAAATACACAGGAGAAGGGTCAGTGATCAATGAAATAAACCCCATTTTCAAATTGAAAAGCCCTCCGAATAAAAGCATGGATGGTATTCCTTCCACATGTTAACTGGGCGTTGTGGCGTGCGCCTGTAATCCAGCTACCAGTGGAAGTTATAAACTGATTCAGCGGACCCAGGTTCGAGACTGAGTCACGTCTTTCGGATGGTGACGTTAAAGGTCGGTCCCAGACGTAAATAATCATATCTGATTGATACACGTCTGTAAAAACCCAATTACACATACACGTTCCCTCTTGAAACGCCGAACATGCCCCGGTGCAGCAGCTGAAAATACAATGGCGTCTTATTTTGTTTACAAGTGATTCCTTTATTTTTTTAACGCTGCATTTTTCATCAAAATAATACCATACACGAAGTTATGAGTGAGACAACAGACTAACATTAATACTGACGCTAGTCAAGTAAGAGAAATAAGTGAAGAGGAGATGACAAAACAGGCACTGAAAAATGTGTAAGATGTTATGGGACATCGTCTGCTCAGACAGGACTGGCCCCTGGTGTGTCGTCACACATCTCAGCAGCGTTCGAGGAGCTCTTCAGCTGCTATATCGGGGGCTGTATTTTACCGTTTTATAATTGATAATAATCATTACTTCAAATGTTTTCTAGCGTTGAATTTGGATAACCTTGTTTATTTTATGCCATATATGCAATAAAAAGTATTAAGCCAATGTTTACTTTGATGGAATTTTCTTGTAATGTGATCTTTAAAAGCTTGAAGCATTGCCATACCTTTCCATTTCTTAAATAATACATATAAGTAGAGTTGAACAAGTACAGCCCACCTAAAAAGAAACTAACTAATGAATAATCATGACACTAACAAAAAACTTGTTAAAACATAACACTAGTTACAAAACTAGAGTTGATCAAGTACAATTATAAAACGGGTTCAAGAATGTAGCCATCCTGATTGGTCAAATAACACCACGTGACTGTGCAAAAAAAAAGTGATAACATACAGCAAAAGGGAACTGTTGCACATGTAAACATGTAAACATAAACATGTAAACATTTATGTAGCGCAGACGATACGACTCGATTTTGCTATATGTTTTTACACGCTATACCTTATACGCTATCGATTACAGCTGTAGCGCTACCGCGGTCGGATCGTTGCAAATCAGTACCGAAAATGAAAGTTTAAGTTTAATTTTTGACGATAGAAGCGTGTAAAAAATGGCTGTATCTTCGAATCTCAGTTTTGCACTTCTCACGGAGGAAGAACTCGACGATCTACTGAATGGGAAGGATTCCAACAGTACGAAAAGAGCAGTGAAATTTGGATTTTCAAAGCTTGAAAGTTTCGCTAAACTCAGTCGCACGGACCTATCCACCATCACGCAACGTGAGTAAGATACGCTGTGTTGAGCCATTTCTATGCAGGCATATATCAGAAAAGCGGATGGAACGGACTACACAAAGAACACAACTCTGCCAAGTGAGTCCTACTCCGAGTCCTACTCCTACTAGTGTTAGTACTAGTCCTGTTCCTACTACGAGTGCTAGTACTGGCACTAGTCCTACTCTTAGTGCCATTGGTGGTACCTTGTCTTCATCTTCAGGCTTCAATATAAGCTCAAATTCGAACATGCTCAGCCAAGCTCAAGGAAGTGAAAATACATCGGTGAACCAGATTCAATACCACTTCCATTACACATTACTAACAAATAGGTCTAAGACGAGGCCTAAACATTGTAAATAAACATGTGTAGGCCTATATATGTTCGCAACGGTCTAGACTAGGCTAGGCCTAAACATTGTAAATAAACATTGTACGTTTGCAACACTCTAGCCTACTACATAATGTTTTGCTGAGCAGGATTCACGCATGGGACATGCCATGACAGATTAGGTAAGTGAAAGCACTAAGATTGTAGACCCGTTTTATAAAACTTTTAATACATGGTTGTGAGGTCGTGCATTAGTGCGATCCGGCAACACGCAGGTGTCCTGGTGTCTAACACACTCGGCTACGCCTCGTGCGTTAGGTACACCACGATAAAAAACCTTTGTGCTGCCGGATCGCACTAACACACTCCCAACCATGTATTAGCAGTATACTATACAGGTGGGCTGGGGAAATCTCGAAATATGCGAGAGTTATAAAATTGATGTATGAAGTAGGCATGCATGTTCCTACACAACAGCTTTGGCGCGTGCACAGTGCAGTACGTGTCTTAAAATGTCAAAATGATGTGAAATAAACTTTAGAATCAATTATACACAATATAAAAGCATTTTTGACATGTTGGCGCGTATGCGCGTACATGCGCATATTGATGTGCTCGCGCATAATCAAGGGTTATAATGCACGCACCAATTGTAAATATGCAACGATGAACTATAACACATGCAAAGTCTATTCCATCTAAGGCATCTAAGGCATTTTTACCGTTTGCGCGCGTACATGCGCGTGCGCGCGCGTTTGAGAAAAATACTCTAGAAATCATGTAGGATCAATTAAAATGCTAAAACAGTCCAAAATAAGTCATTTTCGTGCTGTATAAGGAACTTAAGGCCATTGACGCGCGCACATGCGCGCACCCGCGGAAAAATTTGAAATGTTTAAAATGGCCTGAAACATGCCCAAAATTGATTATAGACCATTTTGAGCATTTTCAGATTTTGCGCGCGCGCAACTGCACCGACGCGCGCGTATGCGCACGCACCCTATGTTCAATTAATTTTATTTTTAATTAACTTGCATCATGCCAAATATGGTTATGTTATGGCTTTCCATTGCAGAGATATAGCATATGTCGGAATTTTACAAAATGGCGCCTAGATGACGTCACGATGCATTGACTATGTTGAAAAAAATTCTGTGCTGAGACAATAACCATATCTACCATTGTACCTAATAATATGAAAACAAACTATGAAGTACAGGCCTATACAAAGGGAAAGCAGAACAGAAAAGAGGAATCAGAAAGGTGAAGGGGTGCCATAATGATTCTTCCTTAAGAATAGTAAATGAAGTGCAATACATGTATATAGACGTATATACGTATATATATATATATATAGACAAAATAGGAATGAAAAGTCCGTATACGATTTTTTTTTTTTTTTTTTTTTTTTTTTTTTTTCATCGTATACGGACTTTTCATTCCTATTTTGTCTATAACTTTGCAAGTCCGAAGCAGAACTATATTTTTATATATATATATATATATATATATATATATTGTTTACCCTAATTCGCCTAACCTCTTACTTATCCGTTTCTACTTTTATTCAAAGGACGCTGCTGACAATATTTGACTTTCGTGCGGACCATTGTTGATAATAGCATTAAGAATTCCCCTAGTTTAAACTCTTTTAAATTTAAATGGAAAAAATTTCTTCTGAGTAAAATAATGTTCTCAAACGTTGGCTCTTTAAAACTCATCACCCCTCAACCTTTTTCAAATTATTTCACTCAACATTGCACACGATTACATTCCTATTCAATTTATGCTGACATCCGTATTCTGGTCAGTCTGTGTTTTGTTGTGTCTGTCTATAGGTAAGAGTCCTACCCTCTCTCGTTCCTTGTCTCCCTTCCTTTTCTGTCCCTTTCACTCCTCTTATGTTTTGTTTATCCGGTTTATGTAGAAATATGTTCCCTTTTCAACGATACACTATTTTTGCAATTATAAGTTATAGGGGGCTGCAATCTACAAGCCCAGCTTTTTAGCAGTCCCCTCCCCTACCAACTTAGTTTGTTTTTTTTCTATGTCTATTGTACACTGTAACCAATAATTGTAAGTTTCATTGATTTGCTATGTACGATATAAACCTATGCATTTTATATTGTTGGAAGTGGAAATAAATGAAATGAAATTCTGCATGGACATGAAAATGTCCATGTAAACCTATATTCATAATTACCCTACTAGGTCTGCCGGGCTTTTTCATCTACCAAGAACGAGAACATTGATTTCAAATAAAACGTTTATATTTACTGGGTGAAAACTCTGGTACTCTGTTCCGGGAACCTACACAAACAAGCTATGCTTTCCAGTAGGTTCCTTTTTCATTTCATGATTTTGTACATTGTAATCATATTGTTTTGTATTTGGAAATGAGATGAATTCCTTTGAACACTGTGTTGTTTCAAGCCAAATTGTTCTGAGAAGATTGTCATAATTGTGGCGACAGCATAATTATTAAGCAGAGTAACATTAGACATTGTGCATTATATATAATAGTGACGTAAGTAAATGAATATAAGCCACCATTGGCAAAAACTGCAGACAGTCTGAATACGCCCTCTTCTGGCACCTGCTCAACTTGCAACATGTCTTGGCCTAAGCTACACTACTCTCGGATAGATTTTATTCCTTTTCATATAGACTACTTCCCCTCGAAAATAGATTATATACTCTCTCAAGTAGAAAATATCTTCTCAGGTAGACTATATTTTTATACCCTCTAAAGTAGACGATATACCCACTTAAGTAGACTATATGCCCTCTCAAGTAGACTACTATACACTCTTAAATAGACTATTTACCTTCTCAAATAGAGTATATAGCCTCTCAGGTAGACTATACCCTATCAAGTAGAATATTTACCCTATTTATTAGACTATATACCCTCGCAACAGAATATATACCCTATCAAGTAGACCTTTAAATATTTTAGGCGTACCTTCATACCCTTTGATTGATACTATATTCCATGTAAGGTGGAATGACTGTCACATGGATAACATAAAACAAAATAGACACATGCCATTTACCATTCCACTTCATGAATTTATTACAGTAACCTTCAATAAGTGGATAATATCTTCGTTTACAAAACTCAAGTAATCTTTGACAATTTCAGTTATTAAATCAAATCAAGATGACTAACAAATGGGAATCAATAGTGTTTCTGTTAACTAATCTACCCTTGTGAAGGCCCTGGAGTAACCTACCCACAAGGGAACTTTTGCACTGAATCGTGAACCAACTTCGAATCCTACTCCTTCACACTCACTCTGAATATAAGACCCTGTGCTGATCTTAACTCAGTACCCTATTAATACTCAACTCTTGCTTGCTCTACATTAAGATCCTGTATCGATCTTAATTCATATCTCATCCAAACTATCACATTTAATGCCTTCCCTAGCATACCTTGCATTCACAAGACAATCTCAAATATCTTATTTTCACTGGCACAAAAGATTCTTCATTCCACTCTCAATCTATCCATCTATATATGTATGTATAGATAAAACAGGAGAAAAGAGGAGTAAAGAGCAGGAAAGAGGAGGGAAAAGAGGATAGTAAATGCAATCCCATTTCACATGTGACAATGACAGACCATATTTATTATCAACCCAGTTTTCTGTGCATGACAATACCAACTAAAAGAGAGATAAAATCCTTTGATGTTGTATTTTGATAAACAAATAGTTTGCAATTTACTGTTAGGTACGATGTTAAAGTAGAACTTTAATGATTTTAAATATTGGCTTAATACTTATTATTGCATAGATGGCATAAATTAAACAAGGTTATCCAAATTCAACGCTTGGAAACATTTGAAGTAATGATTATTATCAATTATAAAACGGTAAAATACAGCCCCCGATATAGCAGCTGAAGAGCTCCTCGAACGCTGCTGAGATATGTGACGACACACCATGGACCAGTCCTGTCTAAGCAGACGATGTCCCATAACATCTTACACATTTTTCAGAGCCTATTTTGTCATCTCCTCTTCACTTATTTCTCTTCCTTCACTAGCGTCAGTCTTAATGTTAGTCTGTTGCCTCACTCTTAACTTCGTGTATGGTATTATTTTGATGAAAAATGTAGCGTTAAAAAAATAAAGGAATCAGTCACTTGTAAACAAAATAAGACGCCATTGTATTTTCAGCTACTTGCACCGGGGCATGTTCGGCGTTTTAAGAGGGAACGAATACCATCCTGCTATTATTCGGAGGGCTTTTCAATTTGAAAGTGGGGTTTATTTCATTGATCATTGACCCTTCTCCTGTGTATTTACAATCAAACGGTTTTAGCTATCAGAATCAGTTTCATTTTCCCTTTATAATGGTGTGAAATAAGGTCATGTTTAAATACACCAAACTCTTTATAATTTGATAAATAATTGCATTGCAATTACGTTCATTCATTATAGGACGTCGTCTGCTTAAGCAGGATCGATCCCGAGTATGACGACATCAAAACATCGCTATATTTCTGGCCAAATTCTCGGATATTCCAGATGCTGAGAAGAGCTTTTATTTGTGTTGTTTTTATAATCATCAGATACGCAGTTGACATAAAACTTATACGATTGCCATCTATAAGCTTCCCAGTTTCTAGTGATACATTAATTGCCATATTTGTGATTTTCTTTGAATAGCTACTTTAAAGATAATGCACTGAATAAAATAGAATAGAAAATGGAAATGTAAAAGGAGAGATATATTCAATTCTCACCACTTGCTTGAGTGAAGTGGAATGAGCTAAGTCCATTCATTATCAGCAGTACGGTGATCCAAGCAAAGAGAGACATTTTAGCCTTTGACTAATTTCTCAGTATTTCTCAGTAATTTCTCAATGGAGTACAATAGAGAGCACAATCTTCCGACTAAAAGTTTTGAAATGTGTTTTTGGTTTGACAACTCGGTGATTTAAACCTAATTAGTTATTTCTGATTAGTAGTAATATGGGATTTTAAAAAAATTGCTTGGGCATGCGCGACAAATTGTCCATTTGTACCAGGATTGTAGTTTAATATTCCATTTTCCATAAATCATTCTGTATTTTCATTCTGTCACCTCTGAATCTGTTAACAAAATACTTACAGGATAACAAAACCATTATGATATTGTATACACACGCGATCAATGAATGACGTAAGCCGATTCTTTGAGGATGAAATGATCCATGGCTATTAGTGTGTTGGATAAAATAATAATTAACGAAAATGTCTGAGCTTTCTCATTATTTTCAATTTGTCAGTTTGGAAGAATATCTTCTAAGGATTGTCCCCTGAAAAGGATTGCTCTTCAAAATCCCCTCATATTTGAAATGTATGACGAGAAATATCTAAAAAGCTTGGACCAAACTTTCATGGTACTGGTGTGTAGTCCCATATACATATTTCTGTGTGTAGTGTATTCAACTTTCAGGAAGATTTAGTCATTTTTTTCAATTTTTTTGGTGTGTCCAAAATTTTACAGTATAACCAATCCTTATGCAATACGTAAGCAACCTTTCCTATTTATATTTAGACACTTTTTTTCATGAAGTAATCGCAAGGCCTAAATAAAGTTATGTCAACATCCATTTCCGCGTAAATCAAATAGTTAATTGATCAATAAAACAGTTTCAACAAAAGTTTGAAGGAGTTCTGAGACAACATAAACAATTATATAATAGATACATTATGGAGTGTTATAATGTCCATTTTGAATATAATAATAATAATAATAATATTCTCTCTCTCTTTCTCTATGTTCTCTCTTGCCTTTTTCATCTCATTCTACTAATTTGCTCGTTTTTGCTCCTCCCACCCCCCCCCCCCTCTCTCTCTCTCTCTCCCTCTCCCTTTACTTCCCCTTCTCTGTTCAATTGAACTTACAGATGTAATGTAGAAATGCTTGTTCTGTAATAATCTGTATTTGACTGTATTTTGTCAATTCGTGTGTGCGTGCATACATATATTTCTGTTTACACATTGTAATCCATGTGAATTCAATTTTTACTGTCCATGTATAATACACAAATTTGCTTTGCAGTCGTGTTACAAGGAAGAAGAATGTGTGAAGCATCATACTTTGGAGATTTTTGGAAAAAGATCGTCAAAACTCATGAAGTGATATTCCTCTAGATGGATTTACTTTCCCAAACGAACATAACACTGATTCCCCACTCAAAATGTAGTTTAACTGTAATGGAGAGTTAGGTTCATAGGTTTAATAAAGATACACGTTTCGTTGTATTTTTAGGTGATGATGATGATTAAAGACCAAATCGACAATCAGATCTAATTAATTAAACTATATTACGACCATAATGAATAATAATAACGTCTATTTATATAGCGCTTTTCAGAAGTAAACTAATATCAAAGCGCTTTACATAATACGATACTACTATTACCCCGGTCCCCGGATTCTGACATGCTCGCACACAATGTGTGCACTTTATCCGCTCCCTGGGGAGTATTCCAGCAAGAGCAGCACAGTGGCGCTCAAATTGCTAAACAAACGACATAACTTTCGCATCTTACCGGGTACCCATTTAACACCTGGGTGGAGAGTGGCAAATGTAGATTAACGTCTTGCCAAAGGACGCTAGTGGTGCGGTGGGATTCGAACCCTGGACCTCGTGGTTCACAGTCCAGGGACTTATCCACTGATCCACAACACCTCCACTATAAGTAAGGACTATCTATCCCTCTGAACGAATCTGTTCTCTCACCCATAATATACCGTTCTCATTAAGGAATTTAATTTATAGTTAGATTTTTCAGCAAAGAATTGATCGTGGAAACAATTTCCTACTTAAGATATTAATACGTGAGTGGCTCATAGCACGAGGAGTCTATAGTGCACACGCAGATGATCCTTTAAAAAATCAACATTAACATGTGGTTTCTTGGAAATGCATTTGTACAAAAAAAATAATCGTTATTTCCTTTTTTGTTTGGTTTCCTTTATTTATTTTTTATTTTTTAAGCAGTAGGAATTTCTTGTAAAAAAAGCTAAGCTTGTATATCTCATGTCAAAAAAATAAACTCATATCAATGAGTGGTTTGATATCTGGATATAAGCCATAAATAATTACGAAATACTACTTGTTAACCAAAACAAGGGGATGGTGACAGTCTCCTTCCTGCTAAAGAATGGGAAATTCAAGCAGAAAAGGTGATGATGACAGAAAATTAACTGTTTTACCACTTTACAAATAATGTGCATTAATTTGTTTCAATTAACCTGAAATTTTGATGGTTGCATTTCCTTCGTGGCTAGAGAGCCTCGATTCTATTCCCTCGTAAATTACATCAACAGGCAATTCGACTAGAGTAGCTCTAGACACAGTAGAGGGTACATGACTTTAATGCGATTAATCAAACATAAACAAAAATGTAAATCATATAAATCGTCATATTTTGTATATTTCAAGATTTTTGCCTTCATCACAGTATTCTATAATCGATTATATACCATCCCAAGTAAATTATATACCATCCCAAGTAGACTAAACACCCTCTCAAGTTGACTATACCTTCTTAAGTAGACCTCTCCAGTAGACTACATGTATATAGGATAATATCCTGATATACAATGTTATTAAATAAAAAGGAGACGCAGATTCAACCCGGAATACCGTTGCAATCAGTATATTTAGATTTCATCAAAGATAGTCACATTGTAGCCTGTCATGTTTCCTTTGATTGGACACCTTGATCAATAAAATCCGACCATGGACAGCTAGCTGAACAATAACATTTGCCCTGATTCGCCTCTGCCCAAGTTTTGAATGAAATGGAAGGTCAACTCAAGGTTGGTTGAATGGTCTCCATTCCAGTTGAATTCACTCATAAATAATGAAAGTAACTCCTGAACATGATTCAGCCCAACTTGGGCGAAGACGATTTTGACATGCTTTTTAAAAATGGCCAGTACTCAGTCATCCATGATCGCATTTTGGTGAGCAGCCTATCAAATTAGAGGATACATTATCAACTATTATACAATTATAATGCATTTCAGCGATTTCATTTGGTTTTTTAAGATACTGGGGCTTGAATATGGGTTTCCTTTTTATTGACTCACACTGTATGTATCCCATGATTAAACAAAATATTCCTTGTCAGGTAGAATAAGGGGATCTCTACTGAGACCAAATAATAACCTTGTAACTATGCCTCTGTTCATGACAATCGTAACTGAAATAAAAAGAAATTAAAGTCGTTGATGTATTATGATGATTAACACCAGCTATTTACTTTTAGGTAACATGTTAAGATAATACAGAGAATAACATTACTTTGAAAAAATCGAAATGGTAAACAGGGAGATCAAAGCTCATCACTTGCTTGTGTGAAGTGAATTGGACCAAGTCCAGTCATTATCATGTAATGATTCATGGATATTAATTTACTTTTATATTTAGCATGTCAGTGACACAAACCATAACATCAAGGTTGTTTTCCAATTAACACACACAAAGAAGAAATACACTTATCGAAATAAGATTGGGCTTTTTGCTGTAACCAAACCTTAAAACTTTTTATTATAACACTACAAGATGATAGACTAATACTAAGAATAATATAAGGAGTGGCAACGCTTCACTGGTTATCTGGAGCTCTGTAGTTCATTTGTTTTCATGTCTGGTTTTAGCAGAAAATGTACATTATCTTAACGTGTGACATTAGGTACACTCTTAGAAATATTGGGCAAAATTTTACCCAAATTTTACCCAACATGAGGGTCCTTATGAGTCCGACCAACTTTTGGGTAAACTTTAGCAATTCCATTCTTATTTTTGACCAATGTTGGGTAAATGCATGTAAAAGTTGAGCAAGATTTAACCAACCTATGCCCAATCTTCATTTACCCAGTGGCATTTACCCAACATTTCTAAGAGTGTACGTTCACACGTAGAGCGATAGCATCGATCCTATCTAGGTTTCGATACTATTTTGGTGAAGACCAGATAGTTTTAAGACCAAACGCTGTATGAACGCGTAGGTTTGAGTAGATGAGGCTTGAGTAGATGAGGCTTGAGGCCTACTCAAGCCTCATCTACTCAAACCTTCGCTACTCAATCCATCGCTACTCATCCATCGATCATGAACCAAGTCTTCTCATCTCATCTCATCTGGTTTACAGATCATCCATCACCCTTCACCTATCCATACACCTGGTGAACCAGTAAACCTTCCTATTGGTTTACAGTCCTTTTCAGGACTTCACCCATTGTCACGAAAGAATATTTCTTCTTTTCTCTCTTGTCATCCTTTCTCGTCTATCCATTTCTAATTTCCTATTTTCCCTTTCCTCCAACCAACACACATGGTGAACCGTAAATCTTCTCCATGTTATAAGCTCCACCATGCAAACCTTCAAAGATCATTACTTTTCTTTTTCACGACCCTGAATACTTGTCTCAATTTAATCTCCCATAAATCTCCCGGAGTAAGTTCTTGCATTGATACTTGTGCACTATGATAAACAGGATATGTCTAAGTAGTATGCCAAGTTTTAGGACAATCTGATAATCCCTTCATAGAAATTTTCATTGAGTTCTAATCCTCCTTTTGTCACCTTAGCGCAACACTTTGCAAGTCAGAGTGCTTCAATAGACCCTTATTAAGAAGTAACATTATGAGGGACTGTGCATTATTCTCTTTGTACATTGAATTATGAACATCCAATGAGTTATATATCATTTTAAAGCTGAAAATCTGCTATTTCAGAATCAGACCTTAACTAAAATGTGACGTGGTCTTTAGATAATAATAATATAGTGAATTTGTAATGCGCCAACTCCACATGACTAATGTGCTCAAGGCGCAATGGAGAGGAAACACTTGCAAGTACACAAAAAAGATAGCTTTTTCAGTAAGGGATGGATGTATGCTAACTTTAGTGAAATGGGAAATGATGCCTGTTGAAGACTCAAGTTGACAATGCTGGCTATTATAGGTGCAAAAACTCGGGCACAATCTTTCACCAAGTTGGTAGGAATCGGATATAAGTCACAGGACTTGGGTGGCGTATTGCGGAGAAGTCTCTCTATCTCTATAGATATCGATTTACATGTGCTTACCAGAGAATATAGTGTGCATGTATGTGTTTTATTTTGGCATAAGATTGGAGTTCAATCAATTTTGACATGTACAAGGTTTATTTAAAATTAAGTATTATAACACATGTATTTGCTAGTTGATTGTATCATCGATATTACAAATGAATTGTTATTGTGTTATTATGTTGATTTATGAAGACAAATAAAATATTATTCAAAACAAAAGCTTCGCATGATATGGCCCCTGTGCACAAACTTCCGCGCGTTTGACCATGCATACCAAGTATACTCGGGTCACTCTGTGTGGTGCAGTAATTATTGTTTTGGCAGCGAGTGAGCGATGAATAGTCACGAGTGGGTGATAGAAGCAAGTCGAGCATGGCCTGTCTGAACGTACTGGAAATATTTTTGAAACTTACATAGCATCGATGCTATATACTACGTGTGAACATAACTATTGTGTTTGAGAGTTACAGTTATTACAATGTTTATTTTTCATTCTTTGTCATTCATTTCCGCAAAAAGTTCATTCAGTGTACGATTGATATCAACGAGAAGTTTGCGTGACGTTTACTTTGGGATAAAGCAAATTCTCATTTCAAAGATGCATGAATTATACGGTACATTATTCAAAAGATGCTTTTAGTTATGTTGTAATCGATATTCTATGTATTGTACTTTATTTACTATTCTTATCGAAGACTTGATATATTATTTGTCAACATTAGGGCGCCCCTTCACCTTCCTGATTCCTCTTTTATGTTCTGTTTTCCTTTTGTATAGGCCTGTAGTTCATAGTTTGTTTTCATATTATTTTGTAACTAGTGTTATGATTTAACAAGTTTCTCTTTAGTGTCATGATTTTTCATTAGCTTCTTTTTATACGTATTATTTAAGAAATGAAAAGGTATCGCAATGCTTCAACTTGTTCAAGCTTCAAGCTTATATTGCCATACCTCTGCATGTTACATTATCCATATATTGTACCTGTCTTATTATCATATTTGCACTTTAATTATATTATTGTTTACCAATACTCTCGTTTTTTGTCATAATGAGCATACTATGCAATACCATTTACCATAAATAAATAAATTAATTAAATTAAATTAAATTTAAAAAAAGTATTGTCAAAATCCTCTTGTACCAAGTTTGGACTGAAGCATCGAATGTGGGTCAAAACCAATTATGCTTATGTTATTCCAGTTTGAAAACAATTGCCTAGTTATTCCAATTGATTCGTGCATATGAATAGAAAAGGCGTTAATGTCAACTCAAACTAAAGAATATGCTTAATATAAGCATAATATGTGATATTTTCTTTGCCAAGCTTACACCATCTCGGTTTCATCCGCTTCCCTTATTGAAGGAAAGCCTCTTTATTGAGTCATTTAAAATGGACAAAGTTTATTTGAGAAGGTATCTTTTTAAAGTAGCTATTCAAAGAAAATCACAAATATGGCAATTAATGTATCACTAGAAACTGGGAAGCTTACAGATGACAATTGTATAAGTTTTATGTCAGCTGCGTATCTGATGATTATAAAAACAACATAAATAAAAGCTCTTCTAAAATAAGCATCTGGAATATCCGAGGATTCGCCAGAAATATAGCGATGTTTTGATGTCGTCACTCAAGGGACCGATCCTGCTTAAAGGGTCACTAAAATAAAAAAAATAATTGCCCATTTTTCGTAGGAAGGTGTCATCAGGAGCCAAAAAATATCCATCACACAATTTTTTATGCATTCAGTCATATTTTATAATCATTTGAAAAGTATATTTTTGCTGATTTACACAGTCATAAGCCCCGCCCCTAAAAAAACCCATCGAAGCGACATCGTGATCACGTGATCTGTGACGCATGAAAAGTAAGGGGAAATATTCTACTAACCTATACCGTGCGCGCCCAGAAGCCCCCGGCAGGCCCAGCCCGCTGCCGAGCATAATATTCACCGCATCGACCATTTGCATTGCGTATTTTCGTGTGTTTAATTCCTCACAATAACTTTGATTTTGGGACACAGTTTCATCAATAATGCCTAATCGGTGTATAGTTGCGGGCTGTAGCAAGACCCCTAAAGATGGTGTAAGCCTACATCATTTTCCTAAAGATGAAAATCTACGGAAATTGTGGGTCGCAAATGTAAAGCTCACGCGGGCAGAGTGGCAAGGGCCGGCCAAGTGAGTGGAGTACAATGTGCAGCGATCACTTTGCCGAAGATGATTTTGAGCATCCTGGCCTGTATTCCGAATTTGGCATGAAGAGAAGGATAAGCTAGCTAAAAGATTCAGCTATTCCAACGATCAGACTTGGAGTCAAGTCTTCTAATCTGTTTTTCAACGACAACAGCTGCAGCAGCTTCACCCGTAGACCGAAAATTTTGTCTCTCGCTCGTTAGCTAACACGACCTATCGAACGAGAGACAGCATTTTCGGTCTACTTCACCCGTAACTCCAGGGAGCTCCAACGCGTTGGAGCTCCCTGGAGTTACTTCAGCCACGGCCCTTCACCGTATTCTGCGAGGGGTTCAAACATATAATATGGTCGAATTTCCCCTTGCCACTCGAGCTTCTTTGCCTTCGGGGTCTGATAAATCATATGCCAGTAAATCAGAGTTCGTATTTGCATGGCTCAGAAAAGTCCTCCAATTCGGAATCGCGGGCACTTTTCCTCTCTCTATATATAAGTTACTCGAATTCAGCCAAAATCTAAGTCAGTGCTAATGTACTATGTAAAGCGAAGTAAAAAAAAAAAGCCGTAAGTGAAATAAACAAAACAAAAGCGTTCACCAGTCGCTATGTACGAGGGGAACATAGTCACTGCCGTACTAAAAATGTGTAGGACTTTGTACAATCATACAGACGCACAAAACGGCTGTGCACGCGTTTATGACCAATGCAAAACTTTCGTTCGGCAAGCTCAGATGGATGAGAACATTGTTCAAAAGAAAAGCTAAAAAACAAAACAAGAGCTGTATATTTGGGCAAAAGCGTTTTCTGATCTTGTAGAAAATATATTGCTAATGATTATTCACTCCTAAGATTATATTGATTAATTTCCTATTTTCATAAATTGTCCGTTGAACAGAGGGGTCAAATACCGCATTCTGTGTACAATATTATATGCTGCAGCCTGCAGATCTTGTGCCTCTTACTTTTCATACGTCACTTGGGGGTTAGCCAATCAGCTCACGAGTTTTAAGGAACGGTCCCAAAACCTCTACTTTTTCCCCTTTTTCGCCAAAACGAGACATAATTTGGACAATCGATTGGCAGATTCGTGATTAGAAGGCAAAACTACATGGAAAGAGCACCCATTTTTTTCTCTAATTTAGTCAACCTTTAAGCAGACGACGTCCTATAATGAATGAACATAATTGCAATACAATTATTTATCAAATTATAAAGAGTTTGGTATATTTAAACATGACCTTATTTCACACCATTCTAAAAGGGAAAGTGAAACTGATTCTGATAACTAAAACCGTTTGATTGTAAATACACAGGAGAAGGGTCAATGATCAATGAAATAAACCCCACTTTAAAATTGAAAAGCCCTCCGAATAATAGCACCGATGGTATTCGTTCCCTCTTGAAACGCCGAACATGCCCCGGTGCAAGCAGCTGAAAATACAATGGCGTCTTATTTTGTTTACAAGTGACTGATTCCTTTATTTTTTTAACGCTGCATTTTTCATCAAAATAATACCATACACGAAGTTAAGAGTGAGGCAACAGACTAACATTAAGATTGACGCTAGTCAAGTAAGAGAAATAAGTGAAGAGGAGATGACAAAACAGGCACTGAAAAATGTGTAAGATGTTATGGGACATCGTCTGCTTAGACAGGACTGGTCCCTGGTGTGTCGTCACACATCTCAGCAGCGTTCGAGGAGCTCTTCAGCTGCTATATCGGGGGCTGTATTTTACCGTTTTATAATTGATAATAATCATTACTTCAAATGTTTCCAAGCGATGAATTTCGATAACCTTGTTTAATTTATGCCATCTATGCAATAATAAGTATAAAGCCAATATTTAAAATCATTAAAGTTCAACTTTAAAGGAAAGTCTACTATCAATCACTTTGGTAATTCTCTACACATGTTTCCTTCCTTATATGTTTTCAGTCCTTAAAGTCAGTAAACCGTTGAATTCATGCACTATTCGAGGAAAACCCCTTATGCACCTTAATGTAGGTGGAATGGTGCAACGCATCGAGTTTTTAGTTGTCATGAGACAAGAAGTTAGAAGGCTGTTAAAATAAATTGAGGTTATCATGTGGATTGAAACAATGTCATGTGACATTTTAGATACCCTGGATCCCTTTAAAGAATGAAGAATTGAAGCACGAAAGAGAATTCAACTTCCAAAGCCTTTTTGTAGCCGGAAGTAACACGTTCGTATGGCTTGACCCACATTCTTTGCATCGGCGTAAACTTGGTAAAAGGAGATTTTGACGACACTTTAAAAAAAGACGCTGGTGCTCAGTCATCCATGGCAAAAAAGTCATGAATGAAGTATATATATATATATATATATATATAAGACAGAAAACAAGTTACTTTATGCCTTGATATCTATTTCAAGATTACATTGATTATAGCTTTTTAATTAGATCAAAGTTGGGTATACTTGTTTTGATACGCACTGTATATCTTCCCATTTGCCTCGAATACCTGCAACAAAGTCTAAAAATAATAGCCTGGTTCAAAATGAGATAATATATTTCATTAACGAGGAAATGGATATCAGTTTTTCTTTTGTCATCGCTTATGACTGAAAAAAAAAATCATGAAAAAGGCAGAAGGAAAGTACCACTCTAAGGGTTGGAAAAAAAAACAGCAAGAAATTATCTCCAGAATATTTGTTCCTATAAACTGAGATAGACTACTGACAGCTCAAAATTTATTTTTTTATTTACCAGTATCATATCAATCATGACAATGGTACACTGAGTGAATTTTATGCTGAAAAAGCGACTGACAAATATTGTAATAATTGTAAATGTCAAAGACAATGTTACATGCTAATGTAATTTTGATTTTCTTCTAAAAACACCATCCCAAGAGGAGGTAATTTAAGTTAAAGTTGAGTTCTGGTCATTCAATTACATTGTGGAAGAAACTGTTTAAAAACAATTAGGAAAGGTTGATTACATATTACATATAAGAATGTGTGTAAACTAAGATTTTGGGATCATCAAACTGATAAGGAAAATGCCTCAAGATTGCTCAAAGTACCATGCACTGCACACAGAAATGTGTATATGGGACTACATACACGTGTGGCATGAAAGTTTGGTCTAAACCTTTCACCTATTTCTCGTGACATTTCAAATGTGAGGGCAGTGGAAGAGCAATCCTTTTCAGTGTACATTTTCCTCTATGATAGCCTATGCTTCCAAACTTACATATTTATTGAAAATAATGAAAAAGCACACAAATTATTTTTCAATAACTCAAACTTCTCGTTCATATCAATCGTGCACTGAATGAATTTTGCCAATCAAGCTTTACTTCTGTGAAATAATAATACATTAAGTTAACTGATATCCATGAATCATTTTATTTGTTTATTTTTATTTCTGATTTTATATATTTATTTATGCATGCATGCATGGTACATGGTATTGCATAGTATGATCATTATGACAAAAGTGAGAGTAAGTATAGGTAAACAATAACAATTAAAGTGGAAATATGATCATAATACATTTACAATATATGGATAATGTAATAACATGCAGAGGTATGACAATATAAGCTTAAAAGCTTGAAGCATTGCCATACCTTTCCATTTCTTAAATAATACATATAAGTAGAGTTGAACAAGTACAGCCCACCTAAAAAGAAACTAACTAATGAATAATCATGACACTAACAAAAAACTTGTTAAAACATAACACTAGTTACAAAACTAGAGTTGATCAAGTACAATTATAAAACGGGTTCAAGAATGTAGCCATCCTGATTGGTCAAATAACACCACGTGACTGTGCAAAAAAAAGTGATAACATACAGCAAAAGGGAACTGTTGCACATGTAAACATGTAAACATAAACATGTAAACATTTATGTAGCGCAGACGATACGACTCGATTTTGCTATATGTTTTTACACGCTATACCTTATACGCTATCGATATCGCGATATCAATCGTCGCGCTAATGTCAACAAATCAACAAATCAACAAATCAACAAATCAACAAATCAACAAAATTACAGCTGTAGCGCTACCGCGGTCGGATCGTTGCAAATCAGTACCGAAAATGAAAGTTTAAGTTTAATTTTTGACGATAGAAGCGTGTAAAAAATGGCTGTATCTTCGAATCTCAGTTTTGCACTTCTCACGGAGGAAGAACTCGACGATCTACTGAATGGGAAGGATTCCAACAGTACGAAAAGAGCAGTGAAATTTGGATTTTCAAAGCTTGAAAGTTTCGCTAAACTCAGTCGCACGGACCTATCCACCATCACGCAACGTGAGTAAGATACGCTGTGTTGAGCCATTTCTATGCAGGCATATATCAGAGAAGCGGATGGAACGGACTACACAAAGAACACAACTCTGCCAAGTGAGTCCTACTCCGAGTCCTACTCCTACTAGTGTTAGTACTAGTCCTGTTCCTACTACGAGTGCTAGTACTGGCACTAGTCCTACTCTTAGTGCCATTGGTGGTACCTTGTCTTCATCTTCAGGCTTCAATATAAGCTCAAATTCGAACATGCTCAGCCAAGCTCAAGGAAGTGAAAATACATCGGTGAACCAGATTCAATACCACTTCCATTACACATTACTAACAAATAGGTCTAAGACGAGGCCTAAACATTGTAAATAAACATGTGTAGGCCTATATATGTTCGCAACGGTCTAGACTAGGCTAGGCCTAAACATTGTACGTTTGCAACACTCTAGCAGATTAGGTAAGTGAAAGCACTAAGATTGTAGACCCGTTTTATAAAACTTTTAATACATGGTTGTGAGGTCGTGCATTAGTGCGATCCGGCAACACGCAGGTTTTTATCGTGGGTACACCACGATAAAAAACCTTTGTGCTGCCGGATCGCACTAACACACTCCCAACCATGTATTAGCAGTATACTATACAGGTGGGCTGGGGAAATCTCGAAATATGCGAGAGTTATAAAATTGATGTATGAAGTAGGCATGCATGTTCCTACACAACAGCTTTGGCGCGTGCACAGTGCAGTACGTGTCTTAAAATGTCAAAATGATGTGAAATAAACTTTAGAATCAATTATACACAATATAAAAGCATTTTTGACATGTTGGCGCGTATGCGCGTACATGCGCATATTGATGTGCTCGCGCATAATCAAGGGTTATAATGCACGCACCAATTGTAAATATGCAACGATGAACTATAACACATGCAAAGTCTATTCCATCTAAGGCATCTAAGGCATTTTTACCGTTTGCGCGCGTACATGCGCGTGCGCGCGCGTTTGAGAAAAATACTCTAGAAATCATGTAGGATCAATTAAAATGCTAAAACAGTCCAAAATAAGTCATTTTCGTGCTGTATAAGGAACTTAAGGCCATTGACGCGCGCACATGCGCGCACCCGCGGAAAAATTTGAAATGTTTAAAATGGCCTGAAACATGCCCAAAATTGATTATAGACCATTTTGAGCATTTTCAGATTTTGCGCGCGCGCAACTGCACCGACGCGGGCGTATGCGCACGCACCCTATGTTCAATTAATTTTATTTTTAATTAACTTGCATCATGCCAAATATGGTTATGTTATGGCTTTCCATTGCAGAGATATAGCATATGTCGGAATTTTACAAAATGGCGCCTAGATGACGTCACGATGCATTGACTATGTTGAAAAAAAATCTGTGCTGAGACAATAACCATATCTACCATTGTACCTAATAATATGAAAACAAACTATGAAGTACAGGCCTATACAAAGGGAAAGCAGAACAGAAAAGAGGAATCAGAAAGGTGAAGGGGTGCCCTAATGATTCTTCCTTAAGAATAGTAAATAAAGTGCAATACATAACAGTTCTGCTTCGGAACCGTAGTTAGATGAGGTGTAGAAGACAAGTAAATCAGGAAATGATGAAAATTTATTAAGTATTAACAAAGTATCATTCAAGCTCTTTTGTTGATACTTAATAAATTTTCATCATGAAGGCCTATGGCCGAAAATTTGAAAACTTTTCAGTCTCACGGAATCTTTCATTTACTTGTCTTCTACACCTATATATATTCAAATGTATATGTATGTATATAGACGTATATACGTAATTATATTTCATAACCGCGTGTTGGAAAAGCATGAAGAGAGAAACAATTAATGAATTCCAGAGAAGACATTGGTAATGCATTGAATTCCAACTTTTATATTTATTTTCACAAAAATTTCCGATCCTCACGGATCTTCCTCAGGGTAATGAACAAAGTGAAATATGTATGTGAAGCTCTGCTCAGAAAAGGTTGTCAACCTTTTCTGAGCAGAGCTTCACATACATATTTCACTTTGTTCATTACCCTGAGGAAGATCCGTGAGGATCGAAAATTTGGTGAAAATAAATATAAAAGTTGGAATTCAATGCATTACCAATGTCTTCTCTGGAATTCATTAATTGTTTCTCTCTTGACGTATATACGTATATATATATATATATATATATTGTTTACCCTAATTCGCCTAACCTCTTACTTATTCGTTTCTACTTTTATTCAAAGGACGCTGCTGACAAAAGTCACTCCCCCCCCCCCTTTTCTAGTGCAGTTTTGTCTTTGTTCTGTCTTGTTTTTCTTGCTGTCCCCCTTTTTCCTCTTTCTTTCTTCTTTGTCTTGTTTTGTCCTGTGTTGTCCTGTCCTAGTTTTGTCCTGTTTTGTCTTGTATTATCTTGTCAGTTTCTTGTTTTTCTGGACTTTTGTTTGTCTTCTTTCCCCTTCTTCCCCCCTTTTCCCCTTTTCTTTCTTTCTCTGTCTAGTTTTGTCCCGTTTTGTCTTGTATTATCTTGTCAGTTTCTTGTCCTCTGAGTCCTGTCTTATCATTTGTTCTTCGGTGTAAAGCATCTTGTTATGAAAATTTCAGGATTCATGACTACTTGATTAATTATGTAATTATGAGAGATATGCCAACGTATGTGTATACATGCATATGTATATGTATATGTATATAATTATGTATATAGAAAGAAAACTGCTAAAAGCGTTTGTAATGCATTGTGGCCAATTTTATTTTTACACTGGGAGTTAATACTCAACTCTTGCTTGCTCTACATTAAGATCCTGTATCGATCTTAATTCATATCTCATCCAAACTATCACATTTAATGCCTTCCCTAGCATACCTTGCATTCACAAGACAATCTTAAATATCTTATTTTCACTGGCACAAAAGATTCTTCATTCCACTCTCAATCTATCCATCTATATATATGTATAGATAAAACAGGAGAAAAGAGGAGTAAAGAGCAGGAAAGAGGAGGGAAAAGAGGATAGTAAATACAATCCCATTTCACATGTGACAATGACAGACCATATTTATTATCAACCCAGTTTTCTGTGCATGACAATACCAACTAAAAGAGAGATAAAATCCTTTGATGTTGTATTTTGATAAACAAACAGTTAGCAATTTACTGTTAGGTACGATGTTAAAGATAATGCACTGAATAAAATAGAATAGAAAATGTAAATGTAAAAGGATAGATATATTCAATTCTCACCACTTGCTTGAGTGAAGTGGAATGAGCTAAGTCCATTCATTATCAGCAGTACGGTGATCCAAGCAAAGAGAGACATTTTAGCCTTTGACTAATTTCTCAGTATGTTTGACAATGGAGTACAATAGAGAGCACAATCTTCCGACTAAAAGTTTTGAAATGTGTTTTTGGTTTGACAACTCGGTGATTTAAACCTAATTAGTTATTTCTGATTAGTAGTAATATGGGATTTTAAAAACATTGCTTGAGCATGCGCGACAAATTGTCCATTTGTACCAGGATTGTAGTTTAATATTCCATTTTCCATAAATCATTCTGTATTTTCATTCTGTCACCTCTGAATCTGTTAACAAAATACTTACAGGATAACAAAATCATTATGATATTGTATACGCACGCGATCAATGAATGACGTAAGCCGATTCTTTGAGGATGAAATGATCCATGGCTATTAGTGTGTTGGATAAAATAACAATTAACGAAAATGTCTGAGCTTTCTCATTATTTTCAATTTGTCAGTTTGGAAGAATATCTTCTAAGGATTGTCCCATGAAAAGGATTGCTCTTCAAAATCCCCTCATATTTGAAATGTATGACGAGAAATATCTAAAAAGCTTGGACCAAACTTTCATGGTACTGGTGTGTAGTCCCATATACATATTTCTGTGTGTAGTGTATTCAACTTTCAGGAAGATTTAGTCATTTTTTTCAATTTTTTTGGTGTGTCCAAAATTTTACAGTATAACCAATCCTTATGCAATACGTAAGCAACCTTTCCTATTTATATTTAGACACTTTTTTTCATGAAGTAATCGCAAGGCCTAAATAAAGTTATGTCAACATCCATTATGTTATGTCAACATTCCGCGTAAATCAAATAGTTAATTGATCAATAAAACAGTTTCAACAAAAGTTTGAAGGAGTTCTGAGACAACATAAACAATTATATAATAGATACATTATGGAGTGTTATAATGTCCATTTTGAATATAATAATAATAATAATAATAATATTCTCTCTCTCTTTCTCTATGTTCTGTCTTGCCTTCTTCATCTCATTCTACTCATTTGCTCGTTTTTGCTCCTCACCCCACCCCCCCCCCCTCTCTCTCTCTCTCTCTCCCTCTCCCTTTACTTCCCCTTCTCTGTTCAATTGAACTTACAGATGTAATGTAGAAATGCTTGTTCTGTAATAATCTGTATTTGACTGTATTTTGTCAATTCGTGTGTGCGTGTATACATATATTTCTTTTTACACATTGTAATCCATGTGAATTCAATTTTTACTGTCCATGTATAATACACAAATTTGCTTTGCAGTCGTGTTACAAGGAAGAAGAATGTGTGAAGCATCATACTTTGGAGATTTTTTGAAAAAGATCGTCAAAACTCATGAAGTGATATTCTTCTAGATGGACACCATTTACTTTCCCAAACGAACATAACACTGATTCCCCACTCACCATGTAGTTTAACTGTAATGGAGAGTTAGGGTCATAGGTTTAGTAAAGATATACGTTTCGTTGTGTTTTTAGGTGATGATGGTGATTAAAGAACAAATCGACAATCAGATCTAATTAATTAAAATATATTACGACCATATAAGTAAGGACTATATATCCCTCTGAACGAATCTGTTCTCATTAAGGAATTTAATTTATAGTCAGATTTTTCAGCAAAGAATTGATCGCGGAAACAATTTCCTACTTAAGATATTAATACGTGAGTGGCTCATAGCACGAATATCGCAGAAGATCCTAAAAAATGATCAACATTAACATGTGGTTTCTTGGAAATGCATTTGTACAAAAAATAATTGTTATTTCCTATTTTGTTTGGTTGCCTTTATTTATTTATTTATTTATTAATCAGTATAGGAATTGCTTAAAAAGCTAAGCCTGTATATCGCATGTCAAAAGATTAAACTCATATCAATGAGTGGTTTGATACCTGGATATTAGCCATAAATGATTACGAAATACTACTTGTTAACCAAAACATGTGAAGGGGAGGGTGACAGTCTCCTTCCTGCTAAAGAATGGGAAATTCAAGCAGAAAAGGTGATGATGACAGAAAATTAACCGTTTTACCACTTTACAAATAATTTGCATTAGTTTGTTTGAATTACCCTGAAAATTTGATGGTTGGATTTCCTTCGTGGGTAGAGAGCCTCGATTCTATTCCCTCGTAAATTACGTCAACAGACAATTCGACTAGAGTAACTCTAGACACAGTAGAGGGTACATGACGTTAATGCGATTAATCAAACATAAACAGAAATGTAAATCATATAAATCGTCCAATTTTGTATATTTCGAGATATTTGCCCTCATCGCAGTATTCTATTACTTTGCCATTTGTAGTCCCAGTCCACCCCTGCTTGGAACTGTGATACTTATTCCGTTTGAAGAAAAAGAAGGATGCTACATAATGAGGTATCTCCAGACATAGGAAAAATATACTGACCCCGTTTTAAATAACCTTAACAGTTTTGTAAACCTTTTAATTGTTAATCGGTTTCTTACTTATTACTTTACTTATTAACAAGAGCCCCAGGGGGCACGACGCTCACCTGAGGTGGATCAATTCACATGTGGTGCATGTTCTCTCGAGCACCACCAGGAGATATGTTAGAAATTGAAACAACTAGGAGGATGTACACGAGATGTTAGAAATTAACCTAATTCATGAACAGCTTTCATTTTTCGTCTATAGAGGTATCTCCATACACAATACCAAGTCTGAGATATGCCTGGTTCTGGAGAAGAAGATGTTTGAAATTTACTTGGCTTTTACACTTGGGGGCCACATGTACTATTTTAGCAACTTTGGGTCCCCTACCCCTAAGGATGATTCCTACCAAGTTCGGTTAAATTCCAATCATGGGTTTTGGAGAAGAAGCTGAAAATGTAAAAAGTTTATGGATGGCGGACAAATTGCCCACTCCCCCCCCCCCCCCCTTCCCGTATGTTACCCCCACAGACCCCCTATAGGGCCACTCAGAGAAACTTCATGAACACCATTCATTCTTCATCTATAGAGGTATCTCCATACACAATACCAAGTCTTAGCTATGCCTGGTTCTGGAGAAGAAGATGTTTGAAATTTACATAGCTTTTACAATAGGGGGCCATCACCCTGGCCCCCTGGGGGCCTCATGTACAATTTTAGCAACTTTGGGTCCCCTACCCCTAAGGATGATTCCTACCAAGTTTGGTTGAATTCCGATCATGTGTTTTGGAGAAGAAGATCAGAATGTACATTTTGCCTGGCAGCGCCCCCCCCCCCCTCCAGTATGTTACCCCCACAGGGCCCCTATAGGGCCACTCAGAGAAATTTCATGAACAACATTCATTCTTCATCTATAGAGGTATCTCCATACACAATACCAAGTCTGAGCTATGCCTGGTTCTGGAAAAGAAGATGTTTGAAATTTACATAGCTTTTACAATTGGGGGCCCTCCCCCTGGGCCCACCTGGGGGCCACATGTACCATTTTAGCAACTTTGGGTCCCCTACCCCTAAGGATGATTCCTACCAAGTTTGGTTGAATTCCGATCATGGGTTTGGGAGAAGAAGATGAAAATGTAAAAAGTTAACGGACGACGCAAGACGCACGACGCACGACGCACGACGGACGACGGACGATGGACAAATTTCCATTGCAATAGCTCACTCGAGCCCTAGGCTCAGGTGAGCTAATAAAACATACAATCTAACAATTGATATGAGAGGCTTAGCAATATTCATTTTCTCGTGGGCATTAGTTTGTCAATCCGTAATCAAATTTCAATAACATTCACAATGGCCCGAATTCACAAAGGAGGTTTAACACCATAGACAAATTAAAACTTATAGACGGAAAGGTAGCACCCGCGGATTTCCCTCATTTGCATATAAGCTGTAGCGTCACCATTCAGGCTAAGCGTATTCGGCCCTGATTCGGCCACGCCCATTTGGTAACATTTCATTTTCCCGAAGCCCCCGATACCAAGAAAATATCGAAAAGTATCGAGAAACTCCTTATGCATTATTCATTTTTGTTTTGCATACTCGATTTATCAAACTTTGATTGGACCGGACCTTATGAATATGAATGTGATTGAAAAGGGACGATTTGACCTCTCTTCGTCACTTCCGCTGTGAATTGGACGTCACCCGCACAAAGTAAAAAAAGTTGTGGAAAGTTTAGAGGTGAGTACACCTGTATTTATACTTAATTTTCGAAAATTAGATTATATTTATAACAAGTTCTGCCATTGTGAGTAATCTGTTTCAATTTCTCTACATTTTGAAGGGATTCTACAGAGCTGTATGTCATGAAACAATGTGTAATCTACTCTCGAACTTTACATTCAATTTTCATCGTCATGAGCTAAATGTTGCAGCTCGATTCCCCTTACCACCCTGTCACTCGTGACGGCTTACCCGGACTTTCGGGCGGGATCAACTATCTAGATACGTTTCGATAGATGATCTATTGATTGATGTCAATGCCAATGGCTGACAGATTTCGTAAACCTCGAAATAGATCGAACTTACTCTGTATTTCGATGATTTGGTTATCTAAGTTAGATGTAGACGCATAGACCCCGTTATATTCTGAAAGACAAAGGGCCAAGGTGAGACCCTTTCTAATTAATTGATTCTGTAGCGTAGGCTGTTCTTGTCAGGATTTTTTTTTTTGAGAATGAAGAGGGGGTTTCATGTTGATACAAGTATTTTCCAGAGACCAGTCCAGGTCAAGGTTTACTTTGTGTACATGTACAGAGTTGGTTAATGCAGGGTTGTAATTTTAACGTAGTGGTAATAGTAAAAGTTAATTTGCTTAGCCTTAGCCTAAAGTTGAGCCAAGGCCAAAGCCAAGGCTAGCTAGGCAAGCATCTAATGATCTAGACCGAACGAGAGAGAAATTTTGGTCTAGGCTAGCATCATGGTGATGAGGTTTTATATATTTTACATTTCAAGAGAGAGAGAGAGAGAGAGAAGGGGTACATAAATGAGTTTTGATTATAGACCAGAATCAAAGGCCTTTTTAAAGAGGTAATAAATCTCCCCTGAGTATTAAATAGCTGGATGGCCTTTGTTTCAGTATTGCATTCATTAGTCTCATTCATGTTGACTTTGA
Organism: Heliocidaris erythrogramma; assembly: GCA_025617745.1. Classification (NCBI taxonomy): domain Eukaryota; kingdom Metazoa; phylum Echinodermata; class Echinoidea; order Camarodonta; family Echinometridae; genus Heliocidaris; species Heliocidaris erythrogramma. The sequence goes on from CM046854.1 coordinate 6,360,285, forward strand.
TTTCCATCAGATAAACATGGCAAGGAACTAACCTGTGGCTGATCTACTTGAAGATCTACTAGGTCTCCTTACATAACTTAACAACTGTTGGAGGTGCCGGATGAAGTGGAAAGTCCTACTTGATGAGACATGAGAAATAAACAGGTAAGTCTAGACCTTACTGCGGCAGCCTGAACGCATAGCGTTCGTGGCAGCATCCCTGGGCTAGGGACTAGACCTAACTAGTTAGACCTATACCTATTACAGCTAAAAATTATAGACTAGGTCTGGTGGTGGTAGTGGATCCAGGATCAGTTAACTGGGGAGGGAGGGGGTGGGGGGGGGGGTTGATGATGTGTTCACAATAAAGAGTGGCATTTTTAGTTAACATTGTCCTACCAAAACAACAATTTTTTTTTCTTTTTTCTGAGGAATGGATCATTCATTTGTCATTTTTCCTTTATCCACCACTGAGATCTGTTTTCAGTGTAATATGAAATTAGCTGTTTAGTGTCTTTAAATATCAATTATGATATATTTAAGGGATGTTCAGTGGGATGTCATAAATACAAATTTTAGTCCCCTTAATTATTACATTTAACATTTCATTAATTCCTGCAAACAGAAACAAAACAAAATAAGATGGGTGAATGTATGTTATTGATGATATTATTATTTTCATTATTATTGTTATCATTATGATCATTATTATTGTTAGTAGTAGTAGTAGTTGTAATATTAGGGCCAAATATGACACTATTGATTACAGTCCATAAATCTATTGTAGTTAGTCTCCTCTTTGAAAAGATGAAGAGGGTGAGGATGAGTGTTTGTGTGATTTTTTTTTCTTAATACAGGGTAATGCTTCTCTACCTCATCTATTCTACAACAGATGATGATGATGATGAAGAGGAATGCTTACCTACTGAGAATGAAGACAAATTCTGAGAGGAACAATTACTACTAAGCTGCTTCAGTTTTGCATGGTAGGCATATGCTTTAAGAGTAAGATTGCTATCAGCCTTCAGGGGCGTCAATGTGTTTTTCGGAGGGGGGGGGGGGCAAAACAGCCTAATAGCACCCTTCATGATTTTTTCAATGCCTCTTAATTGCCAGCTTCTCCAAGGTAACATGAGTCAGGGAAATATAATTTTTTTTTTTTTTTTTTTTTTGGGGGGGGGGGCAAAACTATTATTTGCCCTCCTACTGCCCACTTACCACCCCATAATCAACGCCCCTGGTTGTTATTAGTACCTCAATACAATCAAGGTACACACTTTTTGGTTTAAGAAGCCATTTTCTTGTGCCTTTACTAATTTAGTTTCTTTTTAATAGCCTTGAAAATTTTATCTGTCCAACTGGAAAAACTTTTTTCCTCTTTAAATACTTTTGAGAATTCCCACTTGTTATTATATTAATATCATTTAAAGAGTCGATGTTAACTATTAATAGGAAACTCTAAATTTTAGTCTTTTTGCAAATTCTAATTGTTGCTTGCTAAATTATAAAATACACAATGGATGCTATTTTCTAAACTCTTTCCTCTTTTCTTTCAACAGACATGGATTTCTACTTCAACTCTTCAGTGAAATAGACCCCTGCTTTGATAAACATCTAAATTTCTTCATATTGAAATCATACCTGGATTCCAGTCTAATATATCATTAGAATGGCGGAAGAGGAGTTTTAAACGGGCGCCGCGGAACGTCTTGGAAAGTTGAGGGGCTTAGTGGGGGGGGGGGGGGGGGCTGCGTGTATTACCACATTTTTTGCACTGCCGTACGTTTGCACGTGTTTACTGAAAAAGGTGGGGGGGCTGCAGCCCCCCCCCCCCCCCCCCACCGGTTCCGCGGTCCCTGTTAAAGTTCTTCAATTATATCTTAACCATCTTACCCACCCCCTCCCCATGTCAAATGTTGCAGTCACATGCAGCCATTTTGTGTAGTAGCTCGTTATTGTGAGGAGGTCTTCCTCTTCTATGTGGCCTAGTGACATTACATGGCCCCTAATGAAATAAAGATAAGCACTGCCACAGCCACTTGGCCTCTCCTTTATTAAATCTTCTCACCATGTATAACAAATAAATAATAATAATTAACTGATTCTGTGAATTTGTGCTAATTTAATTACTATTCTATTATTGATTTTCACAGAAAATCCATACTATTCAACACTTTATTTCAGGGATGCCACTGTTCAGACAAAAGTAGCAATTCCTACTTTTTCAACATAATTTTAGCCATATAAAACCACTGTTTATGTAGTACCCAAGGGCTCATTCTAGATGATTTTCCCACTTTTTTATCAATTCTAATTGGCATCCCTGTTATTTAGATTCAAACTATAGAATTAGATCTCTGTGTGTGTTTCTCCCGCCCCCCCCCCCTTTTTTAGTTAGACTTTTAATACTATTAATATGCAATATACATGTACCAACTAAAAGGAAGATGAATCATTTGATTTATATTTCTTAGAAGTGTCAACAAGACTCACATTTGTAAACAAATTTGTAGGCATTTTACTCCCAGTGTTAAAGATCGTATGCTCGATCTGTAATGAAAAACACAAGTCAGAAAAAATTGGAACCAGCGGGATTCGAACCTGTCATCTACTGCTTTCCGGGCAGCGACTTAACCACCAGGCTATTCTAGTTCACGGCCAAGTCACGATGAACTGGAATCAAATACCCAAGATCCTCTTCTTTCTGACTCATTAATATTCAACAGTCCGCCATAGACAATGGTTAGTAAACGAAGAAGCTTGATGGGAGGAATTTTAATTTGTAAACAAATTAAAATAGGCATTTTACTCCCAGTGTTAAAGATCTTATGCTCGATCTGTAATGAAAAACACAAGTCAGAAAAAAAAGCTGGTTCCAATTTTTTCTGACTTGTGTTTTTTATTACAGATCGAGCATAAGATCTTTAACACTGGGAGTAAAATGCCTAAAAAATTGTTTACAAATTAAAATTCCTCCCATCAAGGTTCTTCGTTTAAAGACTCACATTATCTGTTTTTCAAGAGTAACATGGTGTGCGTATTGAACATGGAAATTAGATGGTCATTTATTTCTTTTATTATTTCTTCTTTTGTGGGGTGTAGTGGTAAAAAGTTAATAGTATCTATTTCTCCAGTGTAAATTCAATAATTTGCATGTACATATTTGTACTACTGTCAAGAAAAGAATGATATTATTTGACCATGACAAGTCAGTTGTAATAGAACTAATGAAAGAGTATGACTGCAGATAAATGATGGGTTTATTTAAGAAGTAATACAATGTCTAAACATCTCTAAAGACTGTTATCATTTCTGCATGTACAAAAATATTCATTAAAAAGTGAGAAAAATCTAACTATTCCCGAATTGACGTGTGCATAAAATTGCACCTTAAATCTTGATTGTAAGAAAGATAATTGTTATTGAAAATTTGCATGTGAACATGATAAAGGTCCTCTCACGTTATATCAATGACATGAACCATATGGGGATGGGGGTGTGATCGAGGTGCGTATGAGAGAGAGAGAGGGAGAGAGAAAGAGATAAAAGAGAGAGAGAGAGGGAAGAAAAAAAGATGAGAAAAGGTGAAATAGAAGACCATTTTTTTTTTTGGGGGGGGGGGGGGGGGGGTTAGCCAGCCCTCCAAGATTTTTTTCCCCTCCAAAATGAACCAGGACATGTGATCGAGGTGTGTGTATGAGAGAGAGAGAGAGAGATAGGGGAGGGAAAAAAAAAGATGAGGAAAGGTGAAAGAAGATTTGATGAAAATGGGGGAGGGGAATTTTTTTTAGCTAGCCCTTCGATAATTTTCCTCCTCCAAAATTCGGGGGGTGGGGCGGGGGTTACCAGATTTGATGAGGTCCAGTTTTCCTCCATAATTCTCTGACAAGCAAAATATGAATTTCAAAAAAGGTTATATGTTGTAAAAGAAAGGGGTGGCACACTTAAATAGGCTTATACTTGTCTTTCAAAAAAAAATAGAGGGGGGGGGTCAAAAGCTGTTAGGGGGCAGTCTGTCCCCTTGCCCCCCACCCCCACCCCGGGTATGCTAGGGGGGGGGGGTGAGAAAGAGGGAAAGAAAGTAAAGAATAAAAATGTAATAGTTTTCGGGTCAACTAAAATGGCCGAATTTTCAAGGTTCATAATTCTCTTTGAAACGTACAATTATAAGATTCACAAATTGGTATCAATGCGAAAGTTGCCCCTCAAGAAAATCAAAGGATACCTCTTCTTCTACACCGGCTGATATTTTATTCTTACCTTAATTTGGCCTTCAATTATTATACACACTCCCCCTCCCCCTTTTTTTATAACATTATCCTACTGGTCAAAGATAGTAAATTTATTAAAAAGTAATTTGAAAAATTACTTATTATGAATGTAAATTTTTTTTCTCTTAATTCATGAGATGTGATAAATTTAATGTGAACAACATGTATTTATCTTCTTCATAACTACGGTATACAACTCATTGAACTCGACCAAGTAACGTAACGTTATTTAAGTGGAACGACGTTAACCCTTTTGTGCTGACTGATCACATGTTGGGACCTAATTATCATAAAGATTTAATGACACCATATGAATGACGCCCATTCGTCAATTATCGATGCGCCGTCATTAGCCAAGTGATGAATACATTAGCATACATGAATAGATTAGGCGGATTTGACCTTTCTTAATGCGCATGCGTGACACTGATCCACATTTATAATTTTACCTGTGTGTAAAGCATATACACTGTAGGGGAGCATCGTACAAAATGAATAATGCATCGGGGGCTTCGGGCGCGTTCAAATCGTGCCCAAATGTTACAGCGTAATGGCGGCCGCTTTAGGGGCTTGGTTTAAACCATGGATAAGGTTTAAACCTCCGTAAGCGTACTAAAATAAGGGTAAATAAGCGCCCATTGCCCATGCATGCGCTCAAAGAAAATATATGATTGGATCGGATTCCGTGTGCACGTATGCGGAAAAAACCCAGGAGGGGGTTTAAACCATGGTTTAAACCAAACCCCATTCGTTAATTCGGTTGAACGTTTGGTTGAACGTTATACCCCATACTCTTTATCCTCACCCTGGACAATAATTTGACTTTAATATTTCTATTTAAGATGATTTAAGTGTTGTTGTTTTTTATTTTATTTATTTATTTATTCATTTTATTGTTTTTTTTTTATTTATTTTTTACAGTTGTATTCATGTATTTGTTTCTTGTTTGTTGTTTTTTATTTTGTTTGTTTTGTTGTTGTTGTTTTTGTGTGTGTGTTTTTTTTTTTTTTTTTTTTTTTTTGTTTGGGGATTGTACATCATAGGAGATGAGAGTGTCAAACTGAAAATATATCACTCATTAGAAAAAAGTATGCAATAACGCAATCCTTTACGTTTTCAAATAAATTGTTTATAGAATGTTATTATTTTCTGAGAATTAAAGAAAACAATAATTACCATTAAAGTATAGTTCAACCAATCTTTATAACTATGAATTGTATGCAAGTAGAAATATAGAGAATGACTTGGTGTACATTTGAAAGATTTAATCCACAACAGTAAGAAAGTTATAAAAGGTCTGATGGCTTAGACTACTATCTATGCGAATCTCATTTTGGCGACTCTATTGTTTGATAGTGTCATAATGTCACACTCCATTTACTTGTTGTATACTAAAATAACAGTTTGATATCTTCACTATGTTATGTTCATATAATTATGTTCTCAATTCGAATTATCATGCTCAGCTATACAATTTTTAGAAATCATATGTTGGTCATTTTTGTGTAGAAACAAATCGAAGAATTGCTCGATATTACATAAGCAGTGATATTATCAATTATCTACGCTGAAATTCCCGCATGTATATTAGTAATCTCGAATTTAAAGAAAAGAAAAAAACAATTTTCTTTTTGTTTGCCTGGTATGCTTAATATTTTACCAATCTGCTTCTACTTTCCTTTAAATCAAACTCCTGCAAGATTGGATTTTCTTTCATTCGGACATGTGTCATTATCCTGGTAACAGCTCGCTTTGATATTTCAGACCTATTCAATTTTGTTCTTTCAAATCTAAACCATCGCCTGAAGTCTTTTGCATATATAAATCCTAAGTAATAGTATTAAAAAAAAAACAATAGTAATGTTAATGATAATAGTAATAATAATTTTCATCGCCATAATAATAATAATAATAATGCTAAAAATAATGTTAATAATAATGAGGATGATAATAACAACAACAGCTACATTATTCTTTTACCAGGGCAGCCTCATCAATATAAAAACTGCTCTCCCGAAGCGCCCTAATAGCACCCCCAGCATTGCCAGGTAATCGCACCTGGGTCTAGAGAGGCAAATGTGGACAAAACGCCTTGTCCAATGATATGTAGGCACAGAGCAAGGATGGAAGACATGACCTCTCTAGGGGAGTCAAGAGCCGTCACCAATATACTTTTTTATCGCTTGTTTTTCTAAATGATCATATGTGACCCGCCGCCTCAAAACCTACAATAGGTCGCACGGACCACAACGTAGCAAACAGCCCAAAGTAGTAAATTTGCTTGGATCAGTCGATTTTCTGTTTTTGATAGAAATGGGTAGTTTCATTATCATTCTATCATGTCTCAAGTTTGTGAGTCGTAATTCGACTTAGAAATATGTTTTTGGGGCATTTTAAAATGACTCCTTTTTTCACCTGTCGAGCTAAAAAATCGAAATCGCCGAAATTTGTAATACTTTCATTCAATGCCAAATTACTACTTTACCTCTAAAGGTATTAAATTGATTTTTGGTGTGGGTAATAGATAGGTCCTCCTGGAGCAGCGTGCCAAAATTCAGCCTGATCTAAATATCCCTTCATACCGGTTGCTATGGCCATTTGAATACCCAGTTTTACTTGGGCACGCACAGAGAGCGAAGGTTTAGCACTCTTTAGTTCCGAATTTAAATGGCCATTTTCTCTGAATAGGAGTTATTGATTGCTGGTTACATACTGATCCTAAATGTGATATTTAAAGGTGTTATCATTGAGTAAACTAGGCAAGTGATATACCATTGGAAAGCTAAGAATCTCTACTTTCAGAAAATGTATAAAACAAAAATAATAATTTTGGCGACTTATTGTAGGTTTTGAGGCGTCGGGTCACATATTGTACTATGCCAAGGGCAGCTCAAACAATAATATCAATTATTATGGCCCCATTCTCATAAATTACGCCAAAAATCGTGTTGAACACTTTTGTATTTTAGGTACAGTTTAAAGACTGTTTGAGCAAAGTAATGTTAGACATTGTGAAGGGTATGAAAATCATAAAAATCGACGTCATTTTAATAATTATTACAGAAGACAGTCCGAATACGCCCTTCCCTGTAGTCTCTGCTAACCCCCAAACACACATAGACATCCACACCCACGCGCGCTGACACACACCAACATACGCAGACACAGCGCCCGTTAACTTTACTAGCTTCAACCGCCAAAATGCAGGGTATGATCCTACAAGCTTCGAGTTTAATCATCAAATAAAATTTATAGAATAAGATGCATCTTTTTTTAGTACTGCATGTGTATTTTTTTAAAGGGGTAGTCTGAATAAGTAATATTTGTCGTTTACAACCGCATTATCATGCGGAATTTGCTGTCCGGTATACCTTTACAATGGTTTAAGAAACAGTTAAGAGACAGCATTTCCCAAGCTCATGAAAAATTGTGAAAGGTATAACGAAGCTCAAGAACTCATCCCCACTCACAGACTGAAGTAGTGGAGTTTTTATATTTTGAAATTATACAAAGGATTCGTTCTAGGGGGGAAATCGGGAAAAGTATTAGTCATCATTTACGTTTTTTATTTTTATTAATCTATAGATGTCATAAAATCAATTATATATATAATTTCTGCATGATTTAAAAAATCTTTGCTCCTCCTCACCAGCCTGCATTACGAGCTCATGAATTACCACCGTGTGTCATATAAGCAGAGTAATATTAGACAATGTCATGTCCCAACTTTGCTGTGCGGTAGAGCTTATACTGAGGCCAGGAGTAAGATGTGAACTGGGATGAGGAAGCAGTCGGATAAGTGCTCTTATTACAACAGTAATTAATCTAATCACATGATGTAAATTTTACCGAAGATCTTAAAGGGAATATCCACTTTGTAAAATCCCTATAAACTCCAGTTTATACGACAAAAATAAAGAACATAAGTGTCAAAACGACCCAAAATACAAACATCCACAATATAGATTCTAATTTAACCCAATTATAACAGACTAGCAGAAGCAGCCCGTGGACATCCACGGGCGCTAGCTGTGTTGATTAATTACCGTACCGTATATTTGTCACAATAATCAAGTGAATAAAAAAGGGTCTGCTTTTTCCAAAAGTTGACAAACCTGCACTTGTGTGCCCCCACCCTTATACTAAATCCTGGATTCGCCCCTGGACATGTGAGTAAGTGTTATTTATCCACAGCTTGCATAAGTTCTGAAGAAAATACATTATCATCTTGATGAAGACTAAATGATATGGATTAGTTCGCGTAGAATATCCCTGCATAGACCTAGAGGGAGCGATTTGATCTTGCCATGTTTCAAAGAAAGTAAGGCCATGAAAACATAACGTGCATAAATAGTGGTACGTCCCTTGTAAATGATGCAAAAATGAGGGAAAAAAATATTGCCATTATCTTTTCAGGGGGATTATGGTCCCCTTATATGGGTCTTGGGAGGACCGACGGATTGACTTTTCCCTACTACCCTCCCGTCACCCCCAGCGCAAGGGGGGACGGGAGTAATATCCTAATAGCTACGATAACATTCATGATCACCTGTGGAACACTGGATTTTCTCAAACCATTATTGTAGTCATGTGAAGATACTTTTATCCTGTCATAAAACCTATTTGTGTCAAGATATCTGGTTCAGCTGTTTCATAGGTGGGGCAGTTTGTTTGTTGTATTTTTTGTTAAGCAGGATTTGGCATGAACAAGTTGTTGCTTGGTCAGACAAAGGTTTGTCAATTCTTCAAAGAAATGACAAAGACCTACATACAACTGCTCCAAGATCACCTGTGCGAGATGCTGGGGGTACCAAGATGGCAGCCATTTTGCTTTGGTGGGTTTAGTTGTACAATTGCTATTCATTATGCAACATCATATCCATTGTGTACAGGTAAATGGACATGTCCTACTCTGACATCACAGGTTTTTTTTTAAAAATGGCAGCCCATGGAGTATCAAATAGGACTCCTTAGAATCAAAAGTGATCTTTAATGTCAATGGATGACCGGAAGATAAGTCTGTTGCTCTTACTTGATCTAAGTGGCGCTTTTGATACTATTGATCATTTGTGTTTGTTACAAACCTTGAAAACACATTTTTTGATTAATGGTAAAGTTCTTGCATGGATTGAATCTTACCTGGCTGATAGAAAACAGACCGTTGAAATGGATGATACAGAGTCAGAGGTGTTCAAGGTACCTTTTGGTGTCCCTCAAGGGTCACGTTCACATTGTATACAAGCAGACTCCTTACAAATATTAAAAAGGAGTTCCCTATTATTACTTGTCACTGCTATGCAGATGACACACAAATATATCTGTCATTCTGTCCTAACACACCAAACGAAGACTATTGTGTCAATGTATTAGAAACATGTATTGAGTACATTAGAGTATGGATGTTACAAAACAAACTGATGTTGAATGATAAGAAAACAGAACTGCTGGTCATTGGTACTCCACGTCAGGTATCTAAGTTCAAGTCAAATGGTGTATCAGTAGGTGACAGTGTTATACAACCATGCAATAATGTCAGAAACTTGGAGTCTTATTTGATACCCAGTTAAATATGGAATCACAAATCATTAGTGTATGTAAATCAGCATATTTTATGATCTATAATCTGAGGCGCATTCGTAAATATTTTGATCAAGATTCCATGAAAATTGTTGTCCACGCATGCATTTCAAGCAAATTAGATTATTGCAATAGTCTATTGTATGGATTACCAGATTCACAGATAGTCAAGTTGCAGCGGATTCAAAATTCATGTGCAAGATTGATTTGTAATCTCCCTAAATTTTCCCATGTTACATTATTGTTAAGAGAATTACATTGGCTGCCCATACGCAAAAGAATTGAATTTAAGATGTTAATGGTAGTTTATAAAGCACTAAATGGTCAGGCCCCTAGTTACATTACTGAATTATTGAATCTAAAATCTCAAACCCATGGTCATAATCTTCGTAGTACACAAGACACGCTGACATTGCAGATCCCCCAAATTAGAACAAAAGTAACACTTGGTGACCGATCATTTTTCTGTGCAGCTCCTAGACTATGGAATAAATTACCCATAGATATTAGGAAATCTCAAACATTACAAAGCTTTAAAACAAAAGTGAAAACCTATTTGTTTAAACATTGACTTAATATCAATTATGGTCATGCTTTAAATACATATAGGCCTACCATTTTCCTTTAGAATAGCATCTAGGAGCTCTTGCAGCGCAGTAGAATATATAGATATAGTTTCTGCGCTCTATAAATGATTTATTATTATTATTATTATTTTCAAGATATTTTGAACAGGCTAACAATTTTCCACATGAGTGATTATCAGCTATAGTTTGTTGAGTTTCATCCTCCTTCATTAAGTGAGTGGATGAAATACATGTATTGACGAGGTGCATTGCATGTGACTTCCATAAGCAAAGACACACATGAGGAACACACACTATGTTTTCTATTGTTCGAATTTCAACCGATGACTCCACTATTGAATTGCGTCACAAAATTCATTGACGGAATAAGCCTCACCAATTGTTGACAACCGATGACCCATTGTTCTCTTTGTTCGATGTCATCGGTTTACATGTACACACGCACCCACACACGATGACAAACATTTACGCATATTATTTTCAAGATGGACTTTCGGGTGTTGAGGACCAATTAACATGATCATCGTCATTATCATGATCGTTATACACTTTGATGCAGCAAGTTAAAAAATTAAATAGTTTGACAAAGCAAATTGAATCAGAATATTGTTTCTTTATTTATGTTTATTCTACTCCAATGAACGCCACCATCATTGCTTGTTTGTGTGTGCATTTGCGATGCCTTTGTGTCTGCATATATCTGATTATAATGAGTACACCACGTGAGAAAAAACTAAATGTGTGCGTGGCTTCTTTTTTCTTCATGTTCCTGAGTGTGGTGTGTGGGGGGGGGAGGGTGGCGAGTATCTGTATGTGTGTTTTAATATATGTGTCATGTTTAATTTTGTCTGGGACGGTTTGAGCGTTATTTGTATCCGCAAAGACCGAATTAATGCCCCTATTCAAAATGTTTTCAAACATCAAATAAGGTGTACGTTGGCGCAAGTTGATTTCTACACTCTCGCAAACAATGCCTCCTGTTCATCCAAGCGAAACCACATACCACACAAAAATGTTACCAAATGATGAGGGATAAGATACTTTTTCAAAATATGTATGATGATTTTGAGCATAATTGAGATTTAAAAAAATGTGTAGACTTTTCTTGACTATATATATATATATATATACAGTTAACAACACAATTATTCATACCCCTTGAAAATTCTAGTTTTTTGCATTTTTCCTAAAAATGAATGGTTAAATGAAGTTACTT